>CM054826.1:18321592-18921592 GCA_028984105.1 Lavandula angustifolia | reverse complement strand
ATGCACTTAATCTGCATCAATAATCAACCTTTTGACTGTTTGAAACCTTTATAAGAGATACCTCAATGTGTTGAGCTTGATTCAACAAATCTTGACATGCCAATCTACATCTATTACGATCACTATTAAGGTGTCCAACATGATCTCTCAATCTTTTTTTCTTTCGCCAAGAAATAAATCCTCCAGTTATAAAAGCATCATACCCTTTTTCGCGACTTCCCGATGAAAAAGATAGCAATTTAAACAAAAAAATTGCATCTCTTTGCAATGTGATATTCCAACCACAACTTGTATTCTTCAAAATAACTCTACGGTTTCTATTTGCTTCATTTTTTGTTGAAAGTCATAATTGTGTGGTTGACATGGACCCTTAAAATAAATCTACGCTCTATTCACATGCTCTGTTGAGTTAGGTAGATAGCTTCTTATGTTAGGTCGTAATCCAAGATCACTTGAAAGATTCTCCAAATCAACTTCCACTGATGATGCTTGAGGTTGAAGAATCTTCAATATTCACTTCTTCTGCGATGCTTCAAGTTGAATAGGTGTATGATCATTAACCCGTTAAGAACCACCGTCCTTTTTTGTTATTGGAACAAAGTAACGCTTCATTTTCTAAGAAACAATAAAACAATAACAAGTCAAAAGTCTTAAATTGGGCCAAAGTTTGAGAATAGCAGGGCCATTGTTTGATCTTTTTCACCTTTAGATCGAGTCATGTCCACACAAATAATATTATTTTTATATACTAATGTTATGTGTGCATACATTATACTCCCTCCTTCCCATTTGAACCGACCTGTTTTCTTTTTCGGGACGTTCCATTTGAAACGACTCATTTCCGAAAAAGGAAATAACTTCTCTCATACTTCATTTCTCTCACACACTTTATCTATTCTCATTATATTAATCATTTTCTCTCTCATACTTTAATATCTATTCTCTCACTATCTCACTCATCTTCTCTCTCTTACTTTACCATTTACTCCTCTCATACTTTATCAACAACTTTCTTAATTCTCGTGCCCATTTAAAACGATCCGTTTCAAACGGGACGGGGGAGTATTATAAAATACTGACCAAGTGACCATTATTCTGTTCTCTAGCTGCTTCTTACAATTCCTACACTCCACGTTTTCCATAATTCAATAAATATTATAATTCACAATTTCTCATCTTGTTTTATCTATAAAGCTGGAAATTAATGGTTCTCTTGAGTAGTTGAGCCCAAAAGCATTCTCCCGTTAAATTGGATTTAATAAAAATCAATTGAAAGTGGGGGACATACTTTATCAACAACTTTCTTAATTCTCGTGCCCATTTAAAACGATCCGTTTCAAACGGGACGGGGGGAGTATTATAAAATACTGACCAAGTGACCATTATTCTGTTCTCTAGCTGCTTCTTACAATTCCTACACTCCACGTTTTCCATAATTCAATAAATATTATAATTCACAATTTCTCATCTTGTTTTATCTATAAAGCTGGAAATTAATGGTTCTCTTGAGTAGTTGAGCCCAAAAGCATTCTCCCGTTAAATTGGATTTAATAAAAATCAATTGAAAGTGGGGGATAATGTTTCTTGGCATCGATGATCTTTTTTTTTTTGACTGCAAACCACACAGAAGAGTTAAACCACCCTTAATGTGACAGACTCACACATAGCGTGTCCAGTGAGAATTGAACTCATGACCTATCGGTCCCGGGCCACCCATCTTCACCGCTATGCCATCCCAAGGGGACTAAATGCTTTTTTATTAAATCTCTTGAGGGGTTTAGGCTTGCTAGGCTGAGACCAGATGTAAGCTAATGATCCGATTACTCCTCTCGCTCAAAACCCCTCTTCACATACACAAATCAACATCAAGAACATAATCGAAAGCAACCACATAAATAAATTAGATTAAGGACACTGAAATTACCAACGATGCGGAACTTGTTTTCGACGATCCGTTCTCGGATTGATTCTAACTTAGACTTCATCAAGCTTCTAGATTCCGCCATTGCCTTTTTTTCGTCTTTCAGATTGCTGATCAGTTGTAGAAAGAGAGAGGTCAATCTGGTTGATTGATGGGTTGAATTGAATGTTAGAACTAAGAAGAGGAATGAAAAAGAGAAACTTTCCTACAGGCTGCAGTGCCGATGGAAAGAGAAACTTTGAAAACAAAACTAAACGAATCAAAAGCCGAGAAAATTAATACTTCCTCCTCCCCACATTTTTGGAGTTAGTGAAATTTACCCTCCTGTAGTTTTACCCCCTTGTGGTTTTTTCGTTATTAACATACGGACTCCTCCGTAAAATTCACGCAATTTTAACGTGTTAAGACAAAAAAAAAAAAAACCTTTTGTATTGGGGATTATGTCTTTCAATCTCATTTGAGAAAAACCCTAAGTGGAAAAAGAAAAATAACTGTTCTTCTCCACCCTACTCCTGCACTCTCGATTCTTCTACCACACGAAGAATTCCAACACACTCCGACGTCACGCTGCAATTCTGTCACACTTTGTTATCACGTTGCAATCTGACGGAGGGAGAAGTGAATCTCTTCAACATGTTTGTTTCTCATTTCCCATTCTAATTCAATTTCACTTTTTCACTTGAATAATTTCTTTACGGATTCCATGAATCTTGACCGTCTTTTTCTTTTAAACGATTTGTAGTTGGTTGATTTGCTTAATTGCTTGATTCTTACTTAATTGTTGGTATGTTTGTTGATGTGGGGAACCAAATCTACTCGATTGAATTAAAAAATCTCATAAACCATAAATTCTTTTATTTTTAAGAGATTTTTTTTGTATGTCTGATCAGTATAATTTTTTATGTTTTCATTTGCTAAGTGCGAGAGTGGATAATTTTAGTCACATTTGCAACTACAATAGATGCTCTTTTTTTTTAAACTCAAAATGTATAGTGACACACATTTTTTGAATTTGATGTTTAATTGCAATTTCGAATTAGCACCAATACAATTTCAATGGTTCAACACACATTTTTTAATTTGATTTTTATCTAAAATTTAGTTAATTCCAAATATGCAATTTGTGATTTGGTGTTTATCTAAAATCTGTTGAAACCAGTTTGCACAAATATTATTCCAATTCTTGAACCTTTAGTCTTTGGAGATCCTAGTTTTGGGATGAAGAGACATTTAACTTCCAACCACAATCATGCTTTTGACAAAGATTCAGTGGATTCCAATTACCAACAACCAGATAATATTTTTGAAGATTCATCAGATGAGGACAATGGTGAAAGTAGTGATCATGAGTCGGATACACCTAGTATTGGATTGGAAGACATTGAAGCATTTAGTGATGCAGATATATTCTTGGACACTAATTCTACTCGAGAACAATTAATACTTCCAATAAATCTCCATAAAGAAGACTGGTATAGTGATCCAGCTGATAAATATGACCATAGCGTATCAGAAGGTGATGAAACTCCCAAGCATGATCACTATCGAGAAGTAGAGGATATGACACAGTTTGAGTTTCATTAAGGACTCATGTATGTCAATCTTATTTTTAATCTCAATTCATCTTACTTTTCCGTTCACCTTATTTTATGAGTTATTAATTATCTAGTTTTTATTTACAGGTTTGATAGTCCTCAACAATTTAGAGAAGTATTAAAAGATTAGGAAGTGAGGAGATGTATTTATCTTAATTTCTTAAGGAATGAAAATACATGCATTACAATAGAAATGTAAGAATGAAGTATGCCCTTAGCGAATACATGCATCACCGGTACTAGGAGGAGGAACATTACAGGTAAAGACTCTAAAAGGAGAGCACTTCCGTAGAAGAAATAGACGATTGAGGATAGCAAGTGCTAAGTATTTGGCCAAAACAGTGTTGTCTTATGTGAGGGAGAATCCCAACATGAAGATTGAGGCTTTGCAGAACAAAATACGGAGAAAATGTAGGATGAAAGTGGAAAAATGGAAGGCTATTAGTGTAAAAAAAACATGCTGAAAAGATCATACGTAGTGCAGAAGACAAGCAATATGCGCACTTATGGGACTACTGTGAGACTGTTAGGTTGTTTGATTCAGGAAGCACATTATTTTTAAATAAGGTAGATAATTCTGATCCACCGATGTTTGAGCGGATGTTTTTTCTTGTTTAGATAGCATGAAGAAAGTTTTTTTTAGTAGGTAATTGCTTACAACCCTCAATGTTCTTGTATTTTATCACTGTTAGTAAATCATATACTTATGTTATGCTTTGTTCTTCTACTAGGTTGTAGGTTATTTATTGGACTTGATGGATGTTTCTTGAAGACCACATACGAAGGTCAGTTGTTGGTGGCAGTTAGTAGGGATGAGAATGATAATATATATGTGTCCTCTAGCACTGGCTGTTGTGCCTCTGTTGAGAATAAAGAACAATGGAGATGATTTATAAGGACATTGTTAGAGGATATTGCACGCGATTTACTTTTATATATGATCGACAAAAAGGTTTGATTGATGCACTAGAGGAATTATTTCCTCATTCCGAACATCGATTTTGTTTTCGTCATTTGTATGCTAATTTCAAGAAGAAGTTCAAACCACCTCGCCTAAAACATTTGTTATGGAGGACAACATCCAGGGGCGAAGGCATGTATTGTTGAGGGGAGGCAGTTGACCCTGCTCAACTTTGAAAAGTTTTGACTTTTTTTTTTTTTTAATATGTAATATATATAAATTTGTATTTAATAAATATTTAATTATTTTGAGTAACTACATATCACCTACACTACACACACGGCCCTACAAATCTAAGGAAACCCAATTCCCAATTGCTCTCCATTCTCCAACCACTCCACTCTCAAAACCCCTTTCTTCATCCCATTGTTTTCAAAAGTAGGTGGCTTTACCATTTTTGAAGCTTAATTTCTACAACCACTGGATATGCTGAAGGTAAACCTTATGTTTCCATTGTCCTTTCTTCATGAGTTGTGATTTGTATTTTAAGGTTTTTTTTTGTGTGTGCACATTCATGCTTCAAATTCTGGTTCTCTTGTTTGATTTTTGGTTCTCTTGTTTGATTTTGGAACTGATAATATAGCGATTTCATTTGGGTTCTTCATTTTCTCTGTGATAAAAGTAGGTGGCTTCACCATTTTTTAAGCTTAATTTCTCCATTTAAGTTGGTGGTGAGATGTGCACATTCTGTTTCATTAATTTTTTGAAGCTTAATTTCTTCATTAATTTCTTCATTTAATTTGTTCACCATTGCTGATGAGATTGAGATGTGCACATTCTGTTTCACCATTTTTGAGTTCTTCATTTAAGATGGATGTCTACTTCTTTAGATTCAAAGTAAAGATGGAACAATTTTTCAAAAGAAAACAACCATGTGAAACTTTTCCGCCTACCATCCAAGATACAGCTACATCGAGGCAAAAAATTATGGAGATTAATCTTGAAAATCTTCCACCGGATCCTGGACTAAGACCATCAATTTGGAGTTATGATGTTAATCAGAGAGATCGTGTAAGAAGATCATATCTAGAAAAAGGTCCTTGTCAACCAAGGTCTCACAATTTTCCACATACCGAAGGAAGAAGGTTTAATGTAGATTGGTTTAACCAACATAAAGATTGGTTAGAGTATAGCATAGACAAAAACAAAGCATATTGTCTATATTGCTATCTTTTCAAGCCTATAAGTAAGCAAGGTGGTGGTGAGACATTTGTTGGGGAAGGATTTCAGGCTTGGAAGAAGAAAGATAGGTTGGATGGTCATGTTGGAAAGAAGAATAGTCTGCATAATAAGTTCAAAAAGAAATGCGAGGATCTAATGAATCGAGGAACTTACAAGCAAGTGTTTCTACTTTATTCACTTGGAAAAAAGATAAAGATAGAGTTGACTACGGAATTCGATTAAACGCCTCTGTTGATTGTGTTCGATTTTTATTGGGACAAGGCTTACCTTTAAGAGGTCATGATGAATCTAAGTCTTCAACCAATCAGGGAAACTATCTTGAGCTTTTCCATTGGCTTTGTGATCACAATGAGGAGATTCGAAATGTTTCATTCGACAATGCTCCTCAAAACTCACAATTGATTTCATCTGATATCCAGAAAGATGTTTGCATTGCTGCTGCTGGTGAAACTACAGTAGCAATTTTGAAAGATATGGGTGAAGCATATTTCACGATCTTAGTTGATGAATCTCGCGATGCATCAGTAAAAGAGCAAATGGCGGTTGTTTTACGATATGTGAACAAAGAGGGAGAAATCATTGAACGTTTTCTTGGCATTGAGCATGTTCCCAACACAACTGCAGCTTCATTGAAGGATTCTATCGAGAAATTATTATCTCGTCATAATCTAAGTATATCAAGGTTGCGTGGTCAAGGCTATGATGGAGCAAGCAACATGCGAGGTGAGCTTAAAGGTTTGAAAACACTAATCTTGCAAGAAAATCCGTCAAGATATTATGTTCATTGTTTTGCTCACCAACTCCAACTAGTACTAGTAGCTCTTGCAAAATCTCATCTTGAAGTGCAAAAGTTGTTTGAAACAACAAAAAGTCTTATGAATGTTGTTGGAGCATCCGCAAAGAGGCAAGATATTCTTAAGGAAAAGCAAGATGAGAAGGTAATTGAAGCACTAAGGAAAGGAGAACTTGTCAGTGGACGTGGGTTGAACCAAGAAACTAATTTGAAACGACCTAGTGGCACTCGTTGGAGCTCGCATTACTCTAGCTTACTTAGGGTCACTTCTATGTTTTCATACGTGATGGAGGTGCTTGAACTTATTGAGGAGGATTTTGGAAATTCGTGAGCAAAGAGTTGAGGCATTTAACTTGCTAATATCATTGCGTACATTTGAGTTCGTGTTTACTTTGCATTTAATGATGGAAGTGTTAGGAATTACGAATGAATTGTCCCTTGCATTACAAAGAAAAGAGCAAGAAATTGAGAATGCCATGAGATTAGTGCATATATCAAAGAAGAGGTTACAATCTTTTAGGGATAATGGTTGGGATAAATGACTAGATAAAGTATGTTCATTTTGCATTGAGCATGAGATTAAGGTTCTTGATATGCTGGAAACCTATGAAGCTCCGGGACGTCGAAGAAGGGGGACTCAGTCAAAGACTAACTTGGTATATTTCCGTATTGAGTTGTTTTATGTTGTTGTGGATAAACAACTTATGGAACTGAACAACCGATTTACAGAGACAAGTACTGACTTACTTCGCTTTTTGGGGTGTCTTAATCCTAGGGATTCATTTTCTGCTTTCAACAAGGATAACCTCATTAGTTTGGCTCGATTGTATCGTGAAGATTTTTCTGTTCATGATCTCTTGTTGCTTGATAACCAACTTGAGACTTATATTTTTGATGTTAGTACTTGTGAAGAGTTTAAGGAAATGGATGGGATTGCAAATCTTGCAAAAACGATGGTGAAAACAAGAAAACATATAATATATCCTTTGGTTTATAGACTTCTTACATTGGCATTAACTTTGCCGGTTGCTACTGCTAGCGTGGAAAGGGTATTTTCTGCAATGAACATCGTGAAAAACCGATTACGCAATCGGATGGGAGATGAATATCTTAATGCTTGCTTGACCACTTATATTGAGAAGGAAGTCTTTCATGGAATTGACAATGAACATATTCTGCAGCGCTTCCAAACAATGAGTTCTCGGAGAGAACAACTATGATCATATTGTAAGTAGTTTATATACAGTTTATTTTTACTATGTTTCTTTTTAATATTGTTTTCTAGTTATTTGATAAGTTTGAACTCTTTATTATGTTAATGTCGAACTAAGAAGGAACTAGTAGAATAATAAAGGAAGAAGTTTCGACCCTGCTAGACTCGGAGGCTGGCTTCGCCACTGACAACATCTACTTCAAATGAGATGTATTTCAATGATTACATGGAGCAAATCGAGAAGGCAGAACAAACAATAAATGAAGAATTGGAAACAACATTTGAATGGTTGAAAAAAAATCCCTCCAAAACATTGGTGTCGAGCCTTTTTCGCGTCGATGAGCAGGACTGATAGTATAATCAACAATATATATGAGTTTTTCAACAGTTATATTATTGAGGCAAGAGACAAACCGATTATTACCATGTTTGAGTGGATAAGAGAAAAGTTGATGATGAGGGTGCAAAAACAAAATTGCAAGGAATGTCAAATTATCCATGTACTTTCTATGATTATGTTGATTTGTTCTTTCTGATGTAAAGTTGTACAATATATTTATTATGTAATATTCTCCATATAGATGGTAGTTGATTTGCATGATATTTATATAGGCACCATTTTCCCTAACATTGGAAAAAGTTGAAGAAGAAAATTGATAAAAAAGAGAGTTGTTTTTCAAGATGGTCGAAAGATTGTAAATATCAAGTCGATGAAGACTTGGGGTAATATTTGGCTGATTTGTAGGATCTGACTTGTAGTTGTGGAATGTATTAGTTGACCGGTTATCCTTGTCGTCATGCCATTGCAGTTATTGATGACCGAAGAGTCCCGCTAGAAAATTTTGTTCATGTTTACTTTAAGAATGAGATGTATCTAAAAGTGTACGATCATGCGATTCATGGAATTTTAGAACAAAAACACTACATTAAGACATCATATCAACCTCTACTGCCACCTAGGTTCAAAGTAGCAGAGGCCCTTCCATCCACTCGAAGGGGTCTACAACATACCAGATGTGAAAATTGTCTTGAAACAGGCAGCAATAAGAGTACTTGTCGCAAGCCAATCCATCTAAAATCCAAGTTTTACAAGGTTAAAATGTCTTGTTTATTTGATGTTTTATCATTTCTTGTTATATCTTATTGAATTTAATTGTAGTAAATCCTTTTTCTCCCTAATTGTTAGGGTAAAAGTCCACAAGCAGAAGTAGAATCTCAAAGTCAAAACTCAAGTTCTACAAGAAATATAGCGAGAAACATATTTGGAGAATGATGGAGAATTTAGTCTGATAATTTTTGGCACAAGTAGTTGTTAATGTGCAATATACAGTGAAGAATCGAGTTTGATAATATTTTTTTTGCCTTGCTTGATCCACTCTGTTAGTATATTTAGCTAGTTCAAGTATACTTTTGTGATTTCAAGAAACTTGAATGATGGATTTTAGTATTAAATATTGAAAGATTACTTCTACACTTTGGGGAAGTTTGTCTTTTATAACTGGACATTATAGTATGCTTTCGGATATATAAAATCAAAGTAAAATTGATATTTTGTATTCCAAGCAATTTCAGTAGGCCACCAAAACCATCAAATAAAGCTTATATGTTAGAATTATTTTTATTCATTTCTATAAACAATTACTAAGGGCCACATGCACTTTTTAAAACCACAAGAGGAGTTAATTACACCCGAGAAAAACCATATTGGGTATTTTACACCTTCAAGAAAACATAGGGGGCTATTTGTCACTTATTGTAAATTGAATTTTCAAACACCAACCGCACAGTAAACGCGTGACCTTCAAACTCGAGCAGAAGGAGGCGAATTGCACCTTTTTTTTAAAACTATAAGAGGATTCTATGCACCATTTAAAATCACGAGGGGATAAATTACACCTTGTCCAAACCACACGGGATATTTGCCAAAAACCCCAATTTTTGTTTCATCACTTTTTGGCGTATTATTTTAGGAGAGTTAATAATTATTTGTAGAGATAGGAGACCCTTTAATAAGTTATTTGTAATAAATCTTAATTTTAGAAAAGGAAACAAAAATTGTAAGATGTACGAAAATGAAAATAGAACAAGAATTGTGGGGAGGGAAAGTTAAAAAAAAAGAAAAAAGAATTACAACTTATAATGAGGGAGAGGCAGTAAAGGATAAGTCAAAAAGTACGAGGACTGAAATGCAATTAGCTCAATGAGCAGACAAGTGTCAGATTATGGCGTCATGACGTCCAAAATTAACGAACTACGAGCCGCCGCGACTGTATTTGATTTATTATTAATTTATTATTTTTTTCATTCACAAGTATAAAAAGAGAAGGAGATCGTTTTTCCTTTTTTTCTTATAAACTCTCGAAGGCTCGAATTACAATTCCAGCTTTCTACGGAACTGCTCTATAAAGCAAATAAATAAATAGGTAATCGTTTTTCCTTTTTTTCTTATCTACAGTATTCTCAATTTTCTGTTTTGGTATATGCAACTTTAGAAGGAGATCAATTTTTCTCTTCCGTTAATTTCTGAGTTTAATTTCGCCTTAATTATCGGAGAATTCAGCGGGATCTGAACTCTTCAACTGGACTTGCTGCGTTTTTGTTCTGTTCTCTCTTTCTTTTTTGTTGGAAATTCTGATTTCGCGTAAGTTTATCACGATCGTGATTGTTACGACTATAAGAACGGGAAATAATTTATTTTTCATCAAATGATTATTTTTCTCTGTGTTTCTCACCTGAGTTTTGACACGTGAATAGATGATATATCGTATTTTGTAATTTGAGGAGCATACGTTATTTATTTAATTGATTGCACCCTGAGAATGCTATGTTATTTTTTACAGCAGATTTTGCGATCATTTGAAGGATAATGGGCCGCTCTAGTCGAACAATTTATGTGGGTAATCTTCCCGGGGACATCCGTGAGAGTGAAATTGAGGACATATTTTATAAGGTCTGCTATTTTCATTTCATTAAAAGGATACTTTATAGTTAAATTGTTATAAGATGCGTGATACTTAAATTAAGGACATGTATTTTAGTACTTTGTTTAAGTGCACATGGTTTGAGTGTTGAGGCATCTTCAACAACCGTTAATTGGTTGGAAGATATTGGTGATACCTGACTGAAAGCAAGCATGTTTCTGCATTGCATCTCATCAGCCTGAAGTCCTCAACTTCAATGAACTTATTTATAATCCGAGTTCTCATTCTGTGTCTTGTGGTTCTTTCATGACAGTACGGGCGAATAGTTGAAATCGATTTGAAAACTCCTTCAAGATCACCAGCTTATGCTTTTGTTGAGGTGAGCAACCTTTAGACTTGTATCAATATATTTTATTATTATGAGGTCTCACGGTTCAAGTCGTGCGTACAGTTAGGTGCTAACATTGTTTGATGTTCTTGATGCTCTGTCTGTTCTTGAAATATTATTGATTTCTCTTGTGTTTTAGTTTGAAGATCCGCGTGATGCTGATGATGCTATTCGTGGCCGAGATGGCTATGATTTTGATGGTTATCGGTTAAGGGTGAGTTGTATGCTTTACTAGTTTGGTTTTTACAATGATGTATTGACTGTATGTTTATCTTTTGTCTTAATGTAGGTTGAACCTGCATATGAAGAGAGGGGATCATCATCCTATGGTGAAAGTCGTCGTCGTGGATCTTCAAGACTTGCTGACTACAAGGGTAACCACTGTTTGCACGAATCTTATATATCTGGAATTACAATTATAGCTAGTGAACTTACTGTTTGGAAAGAAGGATTTTTTTCTTGAGAATCAAGTATTGACTAGCAGTATTTTTGCAACTTAAGACGTTATGCATTACAGAATAAAGCAATTTAGAGTGTTTATGTTTAATCGGTTGGACCATACTTACTTTTGAAAATGCTTTGGTTAATAGGACGGTCAAGTAGCACTATCTATGTGGGTAATCTACCTGGAGATGTTCGTGAGAGAGAAATTGAAGATTTATTCAACAAGGTCTGTAGCTTTGTGCTAATAGTTCACATTGCAAATCCTGGCAAACTATACAGGAACATGTTATTGTGTTTTTCTGCACTGAAGCTATTCAGTGTTTGCATATGCTCCTTTTTCTTCTCATTTTTTCTCCTAATATTATTACATTAGTCTTGCTAGGTCATTTTCATAGTGTGTGTGATAAGGAGATGCATTTCCTGGTAAATCCATTTTTTTTATATTACTATGGGAACTTGAGTTCAGATAAATTCAATGTTTTCAAGTTTAATTCCTGCTGGCTAAGTCCAGATCAACTTCGAAACAACTTGGGTGGTGTTGTATATCTTGTCAAATCAATTGAGGTTGAAGTTGGAATTTGCAGTCTCTAAATGTTTGCAACATTTTTGGTGACTTCAGAAAGAAGATATTACAGATTTTCATTATTTATCTGTTTCATATTAGTGTTAGTGTTAGTTTACTATATACTTTCTCATTGTTGGTCTCACTGTTATGTCATTACAGTATGGACCAATAGTCGATGTTGACTTGAAAATCCCTTCAAGGCCGCCTGTTTATGCTTTTGTTGAGGTAAGCAGTCTTTGAAGCTGTGTTTTACTTGATTCAATTAAGTGCACCACATTTAATGGAACATAAATTCCAATTTGGTAGGCACATTGCAGTATGGGCATCATCCAACTTGAGAGATTAATTTTATTGGAATTCAGTTTGCACTTCAATTGTATAACAGAATTCTTACCACTGTTGTTTTTCAGTTTGAAGATCCACGTGATGCTGATGATGCAATCCATGGCCGGGATGGCTACAATTTTGATGGCCACCGATTGCGGGTATGTTGAATGTTGTATACTGTTTATATTGTAAGTAAGTTGACCGTGGTAATGTTATTGTCATTTGTGCCTTCATATAGGTCGAACTTGCCCATGGCGGGAGAGGATCATCATCATATGACCGTGCCAGTGGTTACAGCAATGGAAGTAGTCGTGGTGGACTTTCAAGGCATTCCGACTACAGGGGTGTGTTTGCATGAGTGTTAAATCACCTTGTTACCGAAGTATGTGTGATCAATGTTGCTGAAACTTACTGATGATATCTTTATATTTTATTCTTGCAGTCTTGGTGACTGGACTCCCTTATTCTGCTTCATGGCAAGACTTGAAGGTGAACTTGCGTTTTCATCTCAAAGTTTCACTGAGCAAGAGGAATAATGGAAAGAGATAGTTTCTTGTTTTAGTTTCTCTTTCCAAGTTTTTGGCCTTTTTGTTGATTGTAGTTCAACTGCTGTTGTAGGATCACATGCGCCAAGCTGGGGATGTATGCTTTTCTGAAGTTTATCGTGACCGTGATGGTAAGCATATTTGTATTCATTGAAAAAACTTTTGGTTGGAGGTAGAAAGAGGTGCAAATGCACAGTAGAATTATCTGTCATTAAGTTTGTGGAATCCAGTAGATGAGCCCTTGGTTTTAGGAGCATATGGCACTTGTAGTGTTACAGTTTTCAAAGATTTCTGGGCTTAATATATGTCCACCCAATGCAGTTGCTTCAGTCCAATCAGTATCCTTCGCTGTGCTGTAACTCTTAATCACAGAAGGTGTTGTATGCTGATTGTTGGAATTTCTTTGTTTCAGGCATGCGAGGGATTGTTGACTACACAAATTATGATGACATGAAATATGCAGTAAGTTATCTTGATTGTCTAGTTAACTGTTAACTTATTAGCTACAATTATTTATGTTACTGAATTTTGAGCTCTCTCTCTCTCTCAGTGGAAACTTTGGTGTTTTATTAGTTTTCTCTATTGTACTTATGTTTCTCTCTGTTTTCTATATCTATGTGCAGATCAGAAAGCTGGATGATTCTCTTTTCAAGAACCAGTTTTCTCGGTCTTATTTAAGGGTATGATGAAACTTGAGTATAGATTCAAAATGATTTATGTGCATAGTTACTAAGGCACTTTAACGGTAAGTAACTCTAGGTGGAGGAGTATGATGGGAGACGAAGTTATTCAAGGAGCCCTAGTAGAAGCGTTTACTCAAGAAGCAAAAGTCCTGCCCGCAGCTACAGTGACAGGAGTAGAAGGTATAGTATGGTCAGTTTAGAATGATGAATTTATTCATTTCATTTTCCAAACGTAATACTGACTGTACTCTGCAGTGTTTCTCCCAGAGCCAAATATCCTCGCCGTGCCTCATATAGGTCCCCTTCTAGGTCTTCTGTATCAGTTTCGAGATCTGTGTCCCCACCTCCATCAGCATCTAGGTATGTTTTATTTTGTCCCTGATCCCTCTGATGTTCTTTTGCTTGATTTACTCTGCAGAATTTGTTCTTACCAAGCAAATCTTATATTTTGTATGAATATTATTATTTAGATGCCATATTGACATCCCAGTTTCAAAATATACTTGGAAGTAACCCTTTCATTTTCTCTATTTTGACTCAACTAAGAAAGAGGAAATCTAGTAGGATTTGAGATATTACACTTCAAAGGTGTATTGGGAGTAAATAAGGCAGTGAATGTCCCATATCTATCTCGTAGAATTTTTGTTCTATTTTTAGGCTTTCTTTCTAGAATGAGGGATTTTAGCATCACTAGCACTGTGTTCATTTGGCATGAAAAGGTTCCTAGAAAACGATGTTATAGTGGCTATCGTAGTTATAAGCCAACAATCTGTGTTTCTTTCAAGTTGTTTTGTAGTTTGGATAATTTGTTTCGGATGCCTTATATCTTTGCATCACTTCCATTCACGCTCCAATACTGTTATTCGTGGAGGATGGGGCTGTTTAAAGGGAAATTTCAAGGTTACCATGGCATCATTAAGAGATATCACGTTTATTTTCTCTCTAGATTTGGATTTGCATCATGGTCTGGGGATTGCATGTTATGAACGTGATGGTATGCAATGCTCAAAGCCATGTGGTCTAATCGTTCTTGTGGTCAATGAGCACCTGCAGCGAATTCAGATGGTAAATTTCATTCTAGTATGCTATGTGTGGCCAAATCCATTAGTAACACTCTTTGGAACTTGTAACAGAAGTCCTAGTTATGACACATAATACCGAACGAGGTTGAAATATTAGTCAAAAGACTTGCCGGTTATTGAGTTTTGCATGTTGATGCAGATTATAAGAGGGAGTATTTTCCAGTCTCCTAGCGAGTGAATAGTTTTTTTTTCCTTTGTTCTTTTTTGGTATTCTATTATCCTTCAGCAGCTATTTCACGATTATGAATGAAGATTGTCAGTATAGGAAAATTGGATGCAATTGAATTAGCCCAAGTAATTTAGCCTGACTGCAGTTGTGATTCTTTTGTGTGTATTTGTGCAGATACCGATCAAGGTCTAAGACACCAACTTCATCTGTAAGCACAAAATATGTTTCTTTTTTTCTTTTTCAATTTTACGAGACTTCCGACATTAATCTTATCAATTTCTGGAATTGTTAAGCCGGTTGGAGGCAGACGTGCGAGTGAAAGTCCAGTTCCAAGTCCCAGCAGGAGCAGATCCATATCACGTTCACCCTCTGTATGCCCCCCACACAACTCTCACACATGAGCCATATGGCATTTTCGCCTTATCTCTAAATCGTGTCTGTGGCTGGCAGGAGCGATCCGACTGAGGCGGAATCTTCATCTAAAGAAATGCGTCGAGTAGAGGGTAGAACAAGAGAAGCTGCTACTTCTATGAAGTCTAGTTGAATATGGATTTTACGTGGTGTGAAGAAGTGACATATACTAGTAGATACTTAAGCTAATGTAACTGCATGATTCTTCCTCAGATATTTGGTGCTGTTGCCATGTCTCTTGTCAGTGTCGGTTTCATTTAGAATCTGTTGGTCTCTGCGTTTGTGTCGGAAACTCTGCTTGTTATTGCAGAATTTAGATTCTTAAGTATTGAGATTATACTCCTAGATTAAGTTCTTAACTACTATCACATGCCCGAACTATAGTTGTGCTAAAGTTTTTAGTGATAATTGGGTTATATCAAGTCTGATATTCTAGGAGAAAAAATCACAAGAACAGAGAATAGTCCAACAAATGATTTATATCTCAACTTTTACTTTTGGCATGAAAGCTTTACGGAGCACAAAAACAAGAGTCCCATAACACAAGCTGGTGGCTAATGAAATCGGTGAAGTGCCAAAATAGTTTTGCAGGCAGATGGATTCCAACCCTATTATAGATCGTTGCACAAACATGTTTTAACCACAACACAACAACGCAATTATGAACGGTTTTGGGATGGCATCATTCTCTCAGATCCACGCCTCTGTCGGGAACCGTTGGCTCTGCTTCCGGTCTCGGATGCAGCCGCTGGTGGGTGGAAAGATCCCCATATACCAACTTGGCTAGATGGGAAAGAAGGTTGGTGGTAAAGATCGCGTTGTCGATTTTCGACTTCGTGGAAGTTTCTTCCAGACGAAGAAGTGGAGGAGACGTAGTAGAAACCACCAGACTGGTCAGATGATGAGGCCATTGGGGTAGCTTGAGCCAAACCACTATGATTATGACTATGACTATGAATGCGGGGTCTTCTCCCGGGGTTACTGGTGGAGTGCTGATAGTAAGACGGACGGTCACGGCTACGACCAACAGTTCCGGGGTATGGTGGATGCACGATAGATGTAGCCGAGCTGGGAGCCCTACTAGCAGAACTGTAAACAAAAATATGAACTCCAGAACTGGTGTTGATAAAAGATTTTTCAAAAGAATTCAAGACTGACCTGTGAGCAGGAAGGAAGGGATGCAGTCCAGTTCTTGGGACATCAGCGGTGTTCCGGGCTGTTCTCTGTGTCATGGGAGTAATCAAGGGTTGGTCTGCTCCACCAATCCGATTGCTAGGAGTATAAGGCGAAGAATGGTCCCAACTTCGATAATGCATGTCCATCGTAGGATAAGTATATGAATTCGGAACTTCACTACGAACTGACGTCCAGTGGTCACTATAATTAGACCCATCTGAGACGCTGGCACTTGATGTTGTAGAAGATGGTTGAATTGGCCCAAAATAAGTGATATATGGGCAAGGATGAGCTGTGGATGAAACAGGCGTATGTTCAGCAAAGACAGCGTGATGTCCGACAAGATCATGGTCTGTGAGATAGCAAATGGTCCAATTATTAGATTTGGCTTCAACTTTAGCAGGAGGGCAGAGAAATGAAAACTTACATGTGCTTGATGAGAACTCTCCTTCACTGCAAAAATAACGTATTATTAACTCAACCACCAGTATATGAACCAAAAATTGTTGATAACAAAACACAAAAAAAGGAAGATAAAATAAGTAGACAAACAATTCAAACATAATTCCCCTTGATGATCCAAATGTCAGTCAAACTAGTGTTTGCTCTCAATACTATGTAAAAAATTACACATAACCGTAAGATAGGAGCTTACTCAAAAGACGAAGGGAGCCTTGTTAACCCACTGAATGGACACCAATGAACTCCAAATGACTGAAACGTTGAATTGGAGGGACGAATTTAGTGAATTTAATCAACATGCAAATGAAGCTCATCTGTATATACAATCATCTTCAAAAGAAGTCATTTAAGATCTCCTCGAGAATCAAGGCAAGCACACTATAAACCATAAGACACATATTTCAGTAGTACAATGTTGTATCACACAATCTGAAATAAACTAAAGCCACTTTAAGAAAGAAAAATGGTTTTTCTCAACTGAATTCATTAACCTCGTCAATTAGCAGTCTGAGAGGATTGTTCTAGAACATTGCTGTTAAGTATAAAAGGCTGGCAAAAGGAAAGTAGAAGTAACAGGAGAACGAAAGGCATTTGGTCAATCTGTGAAGCAACAACATAGAAAGAAACCGTATGATGCTGCAGCCAAGTTTCCTCATCAATCAAGTACCATTACATTTTCTGCAAGAGGAATCTCACAAATAAGATGCAACACATATCTGTGGTGCCTTGAAGAGAATGTGACTGGTAGAGATGCGTGGTCAAATGGTAGACAATACAAAAAGATCAAATGAACAAGATGATGGGGCATCAGCATCATAGCATGTAATCCAAAACATTTCAAGATAATACTTCAGCAGATGTTCAGGTGCAAAAGCACACATAACAAGGTTCAATAATGCTCTTTAGAACCATATAACTAATCAACAGGAAACAAGTAGTGCATAAGGCAACAAATTAGATATAATCTATAGTAATACCATTAAATCATAGAGATCCTCGTCATGGGGCCAATCGTCCATGTTAAACTCGGGTAGTGGGCGACTACTACCATTTGCATATAGCCATTGCCCTTTCTCAATTTTCCGACAGTTGGGGCACTGCATAGCTCCCTTAACATTGAATGCTGAACCAATACAATCTGTAAATATCATGCAAAGAGATCAGAGCAAGAAACATGGCATGGTTTATCAAACGTCTCACGGACAAACAAAGTGTTATCCTCTGACCGCTCCACCTCTCCACCCCCAAAAAGGATGAGTAAGAATTTTAAAAACTTCATGCTAAAGAACCATTTTTTTATGAAAGTAGAGCAGCATAAGAGCAATGGGACATGCCTAACTAGATTAGATAACTCCCACAAAGTAATGGGGGGAGAAAAGAAACTTAGAAGTTGGAAATCGCTTAATAAAGATCCAACCTTTTCAACTTCCTATTCCAAATTTCACTTGCACATACATCCATATTATAGCAGCTAGTTGGCGGGACCGACCGAATTTGCATCAGTAAAATCACATGATACAAAATCGAAGCTCCGATTTTCTAAGTGAGCTCAAATACCACACAATGTAACATGTCACCAAAAAGAACTAAGCAGGCACTGCATGTGTATCACATTTACACACAATAATGATGTCTTCCAGCAACTAATTAAGAAATTCGACCGAGTAAACAAATTCAATTTCCAGCAATTTAATATTACCACCAAAAATAATCTGCAGTAAATAATTGAGAGAAAAAGATGGACCAGGTTTACTAATCTGACAAACAAATTAACAAGAACCCATTGAATTCTCCACTCCAAGCTGAAATTGACAAATTAAGAAAAAGGCGGAGCGGGTAGAATAAGCTAGATCGGAAAAAATTTCAAAACGAATTGCAAAATGATCGCTGACCTAGGTGAAATTGATGGCCGCACTGGAGCTTAGCCCAAGATCTATCTCCATTGTCGGAGACAGCCTCCAAGCAAATGGAGCATGGGACAGCCGCTTTGCAACCTCCTCCATCTCCCTCGCCGGTAAGATCCGTATCTCCCAATCCCATAATGTAAACGAACCCCAAAACCCTAAATTATACAATCTAATCCGCCCAATTTAAATCAAAGCCCTAGCAAATTGAGTCAAGACGATTCAAAGATTTGGAGACCGAGTTGGAGAAGTAAAAAGAGAGAAAAAAACAACGAAAGCGTCAACCTTGATCCTCTTTAGTATCAAATTTTGGTACGGAATTAAAGATTTTTGTTAGGTTGTCTTGATTTATACATAATTGTTTCATTTTGCGGTTGTCTCAACCCTTAAAGCACCCGAATTTAGGCGAAGTGGTTAACCGCTGTCGAAGGCAAGGGATAAGGATTGGCGATATATTTGGACTTTCCATTCCAAGTCTTCATTGCTTTGCAGTCAAAATAAATAAGAAATAATCCCCCTAAGATTAAACCTTATCTTTAATTATAAATTAGATAAGGAAATTAATCTTACCTGTAGGGACCGTTTGTTTAGGTCAAATAGAGACCTAAACAAACAAAATTATGGATTTCTGGTTACCGTCAACTTCTCTCTTTATAAAAGCTGGAGACGTATCACTTATAATTAGCCTAGGGTGATTGACCCCTCTTATCACATATGATTAGCCTAGGGTAGTTGAACCCTCCTGTTTTATTTGCAGGTTAGAACACAAGAGCGGAGTTTACCCAGTTCGTACTTTGGTAGTGGCGGTGAGTTACAAAAAAAAAAAGCTGGAGATTTACTAGTTACTTCTCTCTTTGCCTTAATCATGTTGGTTTATCAACATCTTGTGTCAGGTGATGAGCTTTTGCCTGACTCAATATTCCCATGCAATACAAGGAGATTGAGAATGGCATGTTATGGGAAGTACAAGGCAAGGTAATGGAAATATGTTCAAGGGGCAGTTGATGTGGATATTGGGGCCAACCCCTTCTGCTGAGGGTGCTGATGAAGATGAAGGTGTGGATGATGAGGCCGTCAAGGTTGTCGATATCGTCGATACTTTCAGGCTTCAGGAGCAACCTCCCTTTGACAAAAAACAGTTCAAGAAGAACATCCAAGGAGCTACCAAGTACCTTGACTGGTGTCACAGCTTTGTTGGGGAAAGCATGCATGTCGACGGGGCAGTGGTTTTCGCCTACTACAAGGAAGGCGCGACTGATCCAACTTTTCTGTATTTGGAGTATGGGTTGAAGGAGGTGAAGTGCTGAGGAGAGGGAAGAGCGAGCTCTATGGCTAGATTAGGTTTCAGTTCTTGTTAGCTTAGAGTTTTCATGCTCTAAGTTTTGAGGTTTTTATTTGAATTGCAGTTTTATATTTTATGTTAATCCTATTTTGCTACTTACATAACCTTTGCACTTTCTAAGTGGAAAATCACATAGAAATCAATTCTTTACTGCATGAAATTGAAACAAAAACATCACACGTATGTGAGTTTGGAAAATACTACACTATGTAATAATAATCAACGTAGAAGAATCATTTAGTGTTTTTCAGTCCCAAGCTCTTTTGGAGATCTTTGTTGAGGCTGAATTACAAGGTGTTGTGCCATGGGAATAATGTACTTGTAACGGGAAGCTTCCTCCGAAGGTCCTACGAAGAAGAAACATAAAGAAGCAACACACAAATATCTCCCAGATCAACTCAAGATCCAAAAGTATGCATCTATTTGAGTGCAAATTGCAAGGGGAAGCTAGAGATTGTCTTCAGTGGCATGCTTCGTAAGGATATCTTGGTTTATAGAATGGAAAATTAAGAAATTCGATACTACTTTTTAAGGATAAAGAACAACTCTTAGGAGATATGATCAAGAAAGTACCTTGAAGGTGGCGTCGGGTAAATTCGTATAGGAAGTCTGCCAATACAAATAGATTTAGTACAAACATTAAGGATCCTATTCAAAAGCTGGAAGAGTGAAAACCTGAAGAGAATTTAGATACTCTGTCTCGTGGTGGCGTATAATGGTGGTCAGGGAATATGCGCAATCTTCAGGTGACTGAAGAAATCAACACATACGATCAAACATTATGTCATATTTTGCAAAACCTAAGCAAATAAGATATGTTTTCAACATCATGGGTTTTCCTCATAATCTGCAGCATATTAACAATTTTACGTATCGACATACTTGAATTGCATTAGTTCAGAAACTAATGCAAAATCCAACCAACCATGAAACATAGAAGCTTACATATCTCATTTTGAGCATTACCATAAACATTGTGGTATCTTTGCAGTCATGTTGTGCATCTAACTGGACATTTCCCTCCTCAAAGTAGTGGGCGCCAACCTACATAAAGTGTAAAATTCAAGTTTCTCTATATTTATTTATTTTCCCCTATTATAGAAAACTAAGAAAAGTATGACAACAATTAGAAGATAGTACTCCCTCCGTCCCATAGAAAATGTCTTGTTTTCCTTTTCGAGTCGTCGCATAGAAAATGTCTTGTTTCTTAAAAAGACAAACAATATGTGGACCAAAATTAATAAGCCAAAAAGTCAAACAATATACACCATACAATCTCATTTTCTTAATCTTCGTGCCCCATAGAAAGGAAACACTTTATATGGGATGGAGAGAGTAAATGAATTCTAACAACATCTCATTACAATAGAAATGGAAGACTACCTGAAGTTCACCACTAACTTCCACATATTGTAGCTCATCCTTGAATTCCAGATTCCATATTGACCGCCAACTCCCATTGCTAGACAAACCAATACAAGTGTGAGGTGACAGAAGGACGCAAGAAGCAAGCCTTGTAAACCTCGTGTTATAAGCTCATGCAATTATTTTGTGAGTTAGTTTCAATGCAACAAGCTTTTGTTCATTTTTGTAGTTGCCACAGTTGTCCAGATTAGAGTAGGACCCAAAAATTAACCGCTGCAACTGATTAAATAAATGTATATCCCAAATATCTTCCTTCAGCTCATTGATATAATGATATTATACAATATATGGAACTCCATAGAACCTCTGTGATCATCAAACCTGTGAGAGCAATCCTTTTGCCCTCTGCCTCAGAAACAAAGCATAAAATGTATCATGAACGCAAAGAGAATGGTGAATTAAGTTCGCAAAAGTTAATGTTACAAGGAGCTGCAAGCATAAGACAATTAACCAACGTAAATAAGAAGGTATATTGCAGGACTGATTCACGTACCAGAAGTTCTGGGGGCTGAGTCTAGCAGCAGAAATTACCACAACAAGCACAAAATACATGCCTGGTTCTTCCACATCTTTCACATTCACACAATAAACTGAACAAATTCCTTTTGGGTATACTTCATTAACGTACTTCAGAATTTCTACATCCAAGGCATACCTGTAGAAAGAAGATCCAGACTAGCAAGATATGAAACATAAGCATAATTGTAACTGCCATTAAGGAACATGAAAAAAGATTGTGAAATGCATATAAAAAGGACAAAGAAATAGAAAGTTGATCGACATCGCTAAAGTTATACCAAACAAAATATGAAAATGCACTTCTATAAGTTAATTTTATGGCTGGTCTTCTGGAGCTGGACACTTATATGCTCAGCTTCAAAATTATTAGTAATTTTTTAGCAGAACAACTAGGAAAAGGAAAAGAAAAGCATACCAATATTCCTCAATATACGCCGACGGAAGCTCTTCATCGTTTGCAGGTCTAGCATTTTCACAGGCCCGAACCAAAATAGTACACTTGAACAGAAAAAATAGGAAAAGTTGTGCGCGAATCATTACAACTACACAACGTTCATTAGAGTGAATAAGCAGAAGAGGTGTATTATGATTTAATAATCAAGAGTCAAGGGAACAAATGAATTCACCTGTTTCACATGGCCAATAATTGCAACTTGAGCAGTCCTAGGATCAAAATACTCATTTTTATCAATCTCGCTAAAAGGTGTAACCATAACCTGCTAGCATCAAAAGACAAAATAGTGTAGTTTACGTCAGACACATTGAAAGTAATTCTCTATCCGATAACCCCTACTTTGACGAGGAAAATTTAGTACCCGAAAATACTTCAATCCTAGTTGCAAGTGTGAGATGCATGCCTTTCTATATGAATCTATTATGTTTGATATAGTAAGATTCCTGTTTCTACATGACGTTGTAATAAAGAGAAGAAGCTTGTTCGTCCGAATTGCTTGAACTGTTCCAGAACATTGAGCACCGAAAACAATATTCCTAAGTGTCAAACTTTTGCTACGCTATCTGGTGCGAAATTCAGCCAACATACAATAAACCTTCTACAACTCTCTATGGGCTGACTGAAGCAAATCTTTAGCCTATGTGCACAGTCTTCTCTAAACTATTCAACCCGCGCACAGTTTATGATTGCCAAACGAGTATAATAAGAGAAGTATCAAAATGATGTAAACAATTACACAGCAGACTCAGAGCCAGCATAATTAGGGCAGAAAGTGTTGCAGAATGGGCGTTACCTCACCGCTTCTATCAGGAAATCCGAGACCAATCATGTGTGATTTGTTGTAAAGAGGAAATGCCCCCTCCGCCGCCGTTCTATATAACCTATCGCCCTGCAAAATCGCCTTGATATCTACCAATAAATAAGAAGCAATTAAATTCCAGATTGATTCCAATGTGCGACATGCGTTCCAAATTACCTTTGGCAACGTATTGGATTTCTCCGGCCGGAGAATTCAGGAGAAACCATTTGGTGATCTCGATTTTCTGCTCATCAGTGAGCTGCGTCTCGTCTTCGTCCGACATCTCTGAGATCCTAAAGGGTTTTGGAGCTGAATGGCTCCTCGCAATCAAATGCGATAATGTAACACAAACTCAATCACAGGGTATTGCTATATTGTCAATGGAACGATCAAATGAATGCTTGAATTTTGATCGATTTTTAGGATTTTTCTAACTTAAAAAAAAAACTCATTTTATTAAATCTGGATGAATCATTCAGTTGTAATTTCATCGATAAAATTATTTTAAAACATAAATAATCTGATTATTCCAATTTCAAATGAGACACTACTTTTTTATTTGTATTACAATTTACACTGTATCCTTATCAGTATCACTTGCATGGTGATGTTCGAAATTCCGAGAAACTTAGACAGAGTTGGTTGATATAAAAGAATCTGAAAAGTCATCCCAACATAATAACAAGGTCGTACTAAATCCTGAATCCAGAACAATGGAATACTTGAAAACTAAAGACAACTGTAAATAGACCATGAACCGACATCCCATTCATTACAACATACTCGAGCAGTTCATGTACTAAGAACCTTAGCGATCTTATCGGTGGGTACCAACGGTAGATGTGAGGCGACCTGCCAACCTCCATCAGCAGCTTGCTGCATGGCTTCATTGTATCTCTTGGTATAGTAGCTGGCTGTTGGAGCAACAGCTTGAGCAACATGAGGGAATAGGGGCAGCTGATTCAAAGAACGCCACGTTGTAGAAGCATACTGCTCCGCTACAGGTTCATATTTGGTATACAGGTCCTTGGCAGCAGGCTCATACTTGGCATATACTGTTTTTGCAATTCCTGTTGCAGTTCCCACCAAGCCCGTGTTCTTCACTTCCGAGACCACCGTTCGAGCGGATGTGGGAGCTTTCTGGGCCACCTTGAATGCTTGAGTGGAGACTTGCTTCAGTGTTGGTGGAACACGGTTCTGAACTTTGTTTATGGATTCCTCAACCTACAAGAGAAACCGCCATCATCAATTAACATGTATAAACACTAGATTCGTATTCAAACTACGTAATTTAACGGGTAAACCGCCCTTAAGATATGGACACAACATCTCACAACTGCAATTATACATGTAACGGATGGGATATAAAGCCAGTTGTGAAATGAAAACTCATCAATCGACCTGCATAAACACTATGCACTGTTCATATTCAATGGAAATAATTTAACATACAATTCAATAGTTTACTATAATTAAATCCCTCGCTTGTTCAGATTTAGAAACAACAGAGTACCAATACAGAAGCGAAGATGAGCCCTAGATGTCAAAAACAATCCACAAAATCAACATAACTAATTTAGGGTATATATTTAATGCTATGTTATGTTTTTTGGTTAAAAAAAAATCAATAAACCGAATATTCCACAACAAAATCAAAAAGCAGATACCTTGCGATCGACGAATTTGAGAACATCAACTGGAACGCCATGGTATTTGTTGTAAACCGGGCCGACAACGGTCTTGACAGTTCCCTCGACCGTATCGACGCCATGCTTGAGAGGACCCGAATTCTCCTTGGCGTAACTGTAGAGTTTCGCGGCGTACATCAGCGCCTGAAAGGACGCCACCTGCACGAACTGAAAGTACTTGAGCCTCTCCTCCTCGTCCTCGATCTCCACCTTCAAAATGGAACAACCGAATCAATTAAAAATCAAAACGACAATAAAAATAAAATCTATAAAATCGAAACACAGAAAATCAATTTCTCTCACAAGAAGAGGCTGCTGAAGGTTGTTGGAATCTGCTTCTGCCATGATCAATTGCTGTGCGTATGTGAAGGAAAAGTATATGCGAAGGGCGAGAATTAATGTTTGAATTTAGGTAGCGCGATTCATCAATTATATAGCGGTGGAGGGAGGCGAGGAGGCGTTGAGAATACTACTTTGGGGTTAAGGAAGCGTTTCAAAACGCGTGTGAAGAAGCTTCTCTTCTTTACGCACGCACTAAAATAATGTTCTCCACCCATTTCACATATAAGAAAATCAAATACTTGTCCCCATGGGATGACCTAGCGGTCGAGGTGGGTGGTCCGGAACCGATAGGTCCTGGGTTCAATTCCCACCAAGACCGTTAAGTGTTGTCTGTCACCCTGTCACATTAAGGGTGGTTGAACCCTCCTGTGTGGTTTGCAGGCTACTGCACAAGGAGCGTGATTTACCCAGTGCGCACCGAAGGTAGCGGCTGCGGGTTCCATGAATCAAAAAAAAAAAAATCAAATACTTAATTAATAAGGGGTGTATGTGGTTCCGCTCCGAATTACAAAATCGATCGGATTGGATCGAATCGAACTAAAAAATATGATTCGATTCGATTTCGTCAAATACTTAATTCATAAGGGGTGTATGTGGTTCCGCTCCGAATTACAAAATCGATCGGATTGGATCGAATCGAACTAAAAAATATGATTCGATTCGATTTCGTCAAATACTTAATTCATAAGGGGTGTATGTGGTTCCGCTCCGAATTACAAAATCGATCGGATTGGATCGAATCGAACTAAAAAATATGATTCGATTCGATTTCGCAGTTTGATTCGGTTTATTTTCTTAAAAATCATTTATAATCGGTTCGGTTCACGGTTCCAAGAATTTTTGAACGAACCGAACTAATATCCTATTTATTTTTATTTTTTTTAACTTCATATTTTTCATTCTTATATGAGAATATTATTGAATTTAGATATTACATTTAAGTTAAGATCAATTCTAATCTATACAAGGGAAGAGAAATGAGTAACAACTCTATACTTATAAGTTTGGAACGAGTGACATCCTATAACTATTATTCTTGCATTATTTAGGATTTACTCCCTCTGTTCCACTCCATTAGTCCAGTTTTCCTTTTTGGGTCGTTCTACTCTATTAGTTCACTTTCCTTTTTTAACTTAAAATAAGGCTCTTATATATTCTAGTGGACCCCACTACTTTATACTACTTTACACACAACAAACAACTTTCTTAATCTCCGTGCCGAAAAGAAAGTGGACTAATGGAGTGGAACGGAGGGAGTAAAAGATAAATAAAAATTAAAAGGTGAACCGATGAACTGAACCGAATCAAACCATTTATAAGCGATTCGATTTGGTTCGGTTCCAATATTTAAAAACACTTCGAACCGGACCAACTGAACCAGTTCTATGTATTTGATTCGGTTCCTAAAATACATGAAAAATCGAGTCGAACCGAACCATTACACCCCTAATTTAATACTCCCTCCGTCACAATTTTTGTGGCTCAATTGGTTTTGACACGAGATTAGAAAATGGTGTTATGAGGTGTAGAATTGTTTGACTTTTTAATAATTAATTTTGGTCCACATAATCATTACTTTTTTTAGAAGTGAGCCACACATATTGGCACATCCATTTAAGAAATGTGAGCTACAAATATTAGGACGGAAAGAGTATTTTGATAAGTTAGTATAGACCGTACTTCAAATGAGAACAATCAATCTTGCAGAAATTGGGAACATATTACAATCATTTGATCTAGTCATCCTACAACCAAGATCATTGGTTCACTTAAAAATGACGTTCACTTTTTATACTCCCTCCGTCTCACTAGAAACAACGCGTTTCTTTTGGAAGTGAGAATCAATAAATTGTTATTATGTAGTATAAATTGTTTGATCTTTTAATAATTAAATGTGGTCAACAATCTTTACCATTTTAGGAAATACGTCGTTTCTAGTGGGACGGCCTAATAAAGGAAACACGTTGTTTCTAGTGGAACAGAGTGATTATAAAATAACTGCACAAGGAGTATTTTTTTTTTTAAATTTTGAATGTTATGTTGAATTACAAGTTTCTCTCTATTGTGCACATTTGAAGTCGAGGGTTTTTTCAGATGGCTGATGCGTAGTTTATAAATAATAATCTTAAATATTCTACAATCGATAAATGGGTAAGATTCTTAGTTTGTCCAATTTTAATGTTGGTTTTTGTTCCTGTTTATGTATATTTCCAGATTTCCTTTATTTCATTTGCCATAACTTTCGAAATTTCAAGGATTACTTGAATTGTGATGGATTTTCGCTGGTTTTTCGTATCTCAATGTATATCATTTTTCGAAATGTGAAGTTTATTTCACAATGTGTATTTGTTGCAAAGTTTGTATTTGAACTAATTTGAGTAATGTGGGTGTTGATGAGCCGCTCGTGTATTGGTTGATTGTGTTTCTTAATTTTCTTTTACTTTTTCTTTCGTATAGATTTGGATTGAACAATTTACTCTTAAAAATATCCTCTCTTTTTGTTGTTCTCGTCTTCACATTTTCAAGGTTGAGATGTTCCTGTGCTGATGAACATATAAATAAGAAATGATCATACATTTCTATGTCTTTTATCAATTTACCATCGAAATTATTACATTTTGTAAAATTTTAGAAAAAAAGAGAAAGGAAAAGTATAATAGTGGTAGGTCAAAAGAAACTTTGAGAGAAACTATAATATAAATTAGGAGTGCATCGGAGCCAAATCCCCGCCCAGCAGATAAATTGGGCAAATTAATACAAGAGATACATGACATAATGAGAAGAATACAATTTAGGAAAGATAAGACAAATAGTACAATTGATTTAAAGCGAGAAGTAAGAGTAGTGATACAATCATTTCCAATACTATATTCATTAACGGACTCAATTTCGATATCTTTACCTGACTAAAGGCATACGTCTATAATTTAATGCAAATTGTCATAAAAATTAGCAAAATATCAAATTGTTTAAAAGAAAGCCAATGATTTAGCAACTAAAACCAAAGGTTCGATGTTTGACCATGTTTCCACTTCAAATTCGGGTGCAAGTAAGGCTGAATCGAAAGAAATAATGCATTTGGGTCCGAGGAAAAGCCACGATGGACAAACACCGCCCGCAGCGCCGCCGGATACACAGAGTGCACCACAAGTACGGCGGATTAACCACAAAAGAAGCGACCACGACCCGACGATCGTCTCTCTCGGGCCCTACCACCATGGAAAACCGGAGCTTCGGGCAGCGGAGGAGGTCAAACACTGGTTCCTCGATGTAATATTTTTGATGTTGTAAGACTTGATTTCTGTAATCTCAGTGAAGCTATATTTTTTTGAGTTTTCTGGTGTGAATAACAAATTAAGAAGAAGAACACTGAACTGTAAGAAAAATAAAGACAATAACACAAGATAGTAATTTTTCGGCTATCCTCCTCCTTTTCATTTCACCATTAAATACCACATAAAAAACGTGTTTTAAGACTAACGACTAAGCAACAATAACATAAGATAGTTTGTGGATAAATCTGGTCCGTCCACTTCGAACTTGAGATCTAGCATCTCAACCGTCAGCCACTTTTTCCATCCACGCTCCAAAACTCGCCACGTGCGTCCTCAAACTTTTCATAAACATCTGTCATCGAATCTAATTCCTCCTCTTCGATCTCATACAGCATGCACAGTAAACCCTTTTCCCCTTCTTCTCCGATGTCTTCTCCAGCCTTCTCCTTTTCTCCATAACTTTCAGATCTGCTATCTACTGGGTTTTGTAACATTGCCTTCCCCTTCAGATAAGCCTTGACCCCAAGGCTGGTATGGCGGCTCCATCCGTTTCAAGTAAATTTCCTCTGTCCATACTTCAATTGTCGCTCTGTTGTTATTCCACTCGATCAAAAACGAGTGGATCTCTCTTCCTCGTTTATTAATCTTGCTTCTCTTTCCCTTGACACATGGCTTGAGAATTCCTTCACCGGCCTCGTTGAAGGCAGGAGGAACTTGGGACTGAACCCTTCCCGGTTTGGCCGCTCGTTTCAGCAGGGACACATGGAAGACATGCCATATCTTGGCCCCCGGAGGTAACTCCAACCTGTAAGTTACCTGCCCTACCTTCTCCGTAATTAAATATGGACCATAATACCTAGGAGCGAGCTTCTGGTTATTTCGCATGACCACCGTATTCTGCCAGAAAGGCCTTAGTTTAAGATACACATATTCTCCTTCCTTGAACTGCCTGTCAAATCTTTTCTTGTTAGCATATTTTTCCATTCTGTGTTGTGCATGCTTCAGATTCTCCTTAAATTTCTGCTGCATCTCTTGTCTTCTTATGATTAAATCCTTGATGTCAATGCTTTCTGTGTTTGGGAATGGTCCCATAAATAGGATAGGGGAGAAGGGGTATTGAAGGATAGTTGAGGGTTAGGAACGATACCTTCCTTCTTCGTATGTTGTCGCGGCTTTGATTGTTGCTCCTGTGTCAGATCTTCTGATCTGTGTCCCGGCCTTTTTCTCCCTCTGGGTGGTCAGAGAACTGGAGAAAATAAGATTATCATCTCTCTCATTCACACGCACGGCGTCTCGAATTTGTGAATGTGTGTTATCTGTTTCTGAACAGAATACTAATATATATAGGCTTCAAAAGCCAATATAATATTAATATATTTGTATCCCATTAATTTAATTATATTTCTAATGGGCTTCCACATAACCAGCCCATAATATAATTAATTAATTTACTGGGCTACTAATATTTATCAATTAATTGGCCCAACCAATTAATTCCAGATAAATAACATTATTAAATAATATAAAAAATACATTAATCCATTAATAATGATTTCTGAGAGACAATAAATAACTAGGCAACTAATTGGGCCAGATCAGGGATCCAATACAAGAAATAAAGCTGGGCATCAAATTAATTAATTATCCATGCTCAGCCCAGAGCAAAATTAATTAATAAACACAGATTCATTCCACTAGAGAATCCGTGCTTACTTACCCCTTTATCCCAAATTGAGCAAGGGCATGTATTTTAAACTTAATCGATCTCCGTATTTAAGATAGAAATATCCGTTAATTAATTAAGCTCACTGACAGCTTAAATTAATTAACATCTTATATTCCTGAGTAGTACCACTCGACCTTATTAACACACCTGAACTTAATCAACCGGCCGGGTTTAGTGTGCTAATCCTTTCGAGTTCCTCAGGGGATATTATCAACCCATTTTACTAGGATACGGTTGCAAGATACGATAACAACCGGCTGAGCCACAAATAACTACTAACACCCAAGATACGTAGATCCGGTCGCGATGACGTTCACCATAGTAGGTCAAAGTGATGGATAGCCAAATGCACTCAACTGAAGTCTTACCAAGCTTAAGACCAGCTAAGTCACCGAGATCTTGGTTCTCCACTAAGGTCAGTTAGGAGAACACATCTCACTGTGATCCATCAATACACCACCTTAAGTGTACCAGTAAAGACAAGCAGCTAAGACAAACCACTTCTTATCTAAACTGCAGCTTAAACCGACAACTTATCCTTAAGTTGTCTCAAGCTGATAATCGTTTATATCTTGTCAGTTCAACCAATTTGTGTTGTCTTCTGTGATACCCGACACACCACACAAATCTAACTTTTATACAAGATAAAGGATAACATGTGCAAATATATTTATTTATCAGATAGGAGAATAAAATAGTGGTAGGGACAAAACATATTGTATACAAGCATAAAATTTGCTTCCAGTATACAAAATCCCAACAATTCTCCCACTTATACTAAAGTAAACTTTTAGTATACAATGTGACAGTTCTAGGTACAAACTAGTACTCAGCTATATCTCAGCTATCTAGGTACAAACTAGTACCCAGCTATTTCTCAGCTATCTATCCTATCTATCACTGCATTTTCTCCCACTTATACAAAAGTTTCTGTAGTCCTAAGTGGGGAGCATCTCTATCATCCCGAAGCCACGAACATGCTTCTCGTAAGCCGGGAGTGGTAAGCTCTTCGTGAAAGGATTAGCTGGTTGACTTCAGTTCCAATTTTGTCAATCACCACGTCACCTCGATTTACGAATACTCGTATAATGTGGTACTTCCTGTCTATGTGTTTAGACACCTTGTGAGATCTAGGTTCCTTAGAATTTGTCACTGCACCCGCATTATCACAATAAATCGTGATCGCCTTAGGCAAATTCTGAACAATATCAAGATCCAGGAGGAAATTCTTGAGCCAACTGCCTCTTTCGAAGCTTCTGAAGCAGCCACATACTCTGCTTCCATGGTTGAGTCCGCAATGCATTTCTGCTTTGCACTCCTCCATCAAATGGCTCCACCTCCCAAGGTAAACACATAACCCGAGGTAGACTTCTACTCGTCTCTGTCAGCCTAGAAATCTGATTCTGTATAACCCAAAGACACTAGACTGTCTGACTGGTAAACAAGCCTATAATCTCTAGTCCGTTTAAGATACTTGAGAATGTGCTTGACCGCAGTCCAGTGTTCCTTTCTAGGGTTAGACTGATATCTTGAGACCATCCCTACAACATATGAGATATCTGTTCTCGTACAAAGCATTGCATACATGAGGTTACCGACAGCGGAAGCACATGATACTAGCCTCATACTTTCTATCTCTTCAGGCGTTTTAGGGCACTGACTATTGGATAGAAAAATGCCATGTCTGAAAGGTATTGAACCTCTATTGGCTTTTTGCATGCTAAAATGAGAAATAACAGTGTCAATGTAGGACACTTGTGACAAGCTTAACATCATTTTCTGGCGATCTCGGATAACCTTGATCCCAAGGATGTAAGCAGCTTCACCTAAGTCCTTCATTTGAAGCTGCTCGGATAACCACGTCTTTATGTCTGATAATACTTCAACATTGTTGCCAATGAGAAGGATGTCATCTACGTAAAATGCAAGAAACACCACTTATCCGTTAACACAAATACTGTACACATACCTCCTTAGGACAGGATACAAATCCATAGGATTTGACTACCTCGTCGAAAACACTGGTGCCTTAACTGGAAAGCTTGCTTAAGTCCATGAATAGACTTCTTAAGCTTCCAAACTAGATGCTCTTCGCCCTCCTTCACATAACCATCTGGCTGTTTCATGTAGATGTCCCTACCTTTTTTAAGGTGACCGTTTAGGAATGTGGTTTTGACATACATTTGCCAGATCTCTAGGTTCATGTGAGCTGATATGGCAAGGAGAATCCGAATGGACTTGATCATTGCTACAAGCGAGAAGGTCTCTTCGTAATCGATACCTTCTTTCTGGGTAAAACCCTTCGCCACTAGCCTGGCCTTAAACGCCACGATCTCTCCATTCGGTCCTCTCTCTTTCTCTTGTATACCCGCTTACTACCAATAACCTTGCAGCCCTCAGGTAGTTCAGTGATCTCGTATACATCCATATCAGTTATGGACTTAAATTCTGAGTCCATGGCGATTCTTTATGAATCTGCATCTACGTCTCCTACTGCTTCGTTGTAAGTCCAGGGATCCACAGTATCTTGTTCATCTGCCGGGAGATGGTCAGAAGTCTCCCCAGTGAACATATACCGATCAGGTGTAACTATCACCGTCCCACTACGTTGAAGAGTGTCAGACACTGTGTTAACAGATTGTGCAGTTACTCGTGGAGTACTATCTTGCACAACTGGCTGTTCAAGTGGAACTCGACCACCTTGTAATTCCTCAAGGTTGATGTCGACTCGAGATTTATGGTTACTAATGTAATCCTCTTCTAAGAACCGAGCGTTAGGGCTAACAACGATCTTCTGTTCTTTAGGATCATAAAAGTATCCACCCTTCGTTTCCTTCGGATACCCTATGAACAACATCACTTCTGAACGTGATTCCAATTTGTCGGCCTGCCTATTTAGCACATAAGCTGGATAACCCCAAATCCTTAAGTGGTGCATACTGGGTTTGTACCCGCTCCACAACTCGAAAGGGATCTTTTGTACCGACTTGGAAGGCACACGGTTCAGCAAGTATGCTGCAGTCTCTAGGGCATATCCCCAAAAAGAAACTGGCAAAGTTGTATAACTCATCATGGACCGAACCATCTCTAAGAGACTTCGGTTCCTTCTCTCTGACACACCATTCTGCTGAGGCGTGCCCAGTGCTATCAGCTGGGATGTAATCCCACATTCTGTCAAGTAGTCCTTGAACTCGTTGGATAGGTATTTCCTACCACGATCAGATCGTAGTGTTTTGATTTCTTTACCTAGCTTCTTCTCCACTTCTGCCTTGAATTCCTTAAAGGTTTCAAAGCATTCAAACTTGTGGCGAAGAAGGTAAACATATCCATACCTAGAGTAATCGTCAGTAAATGTGACGAAGTACTCATACCCTCCACGAGCTTGTGTAAGCTTGTGTAGACATAGACCCACACAAGTCAGAATGTATCAAACTTAATACTTCTGTGGCTTTATAACCCTTTGCCTTGAAAGGCCTAGTCATCATCTTTCCTTCCAAACAGGTTTCGCAAGTTGGAAATGGTTCAACTTGGAGAGACTCCAATGATCCTATACCACCAACCTTTGAGTCCTATTAAGATTGATGTGACCTAGTCTTAAGTGCCACAGATAAGTTTGGTTAACCTTAGAAGACTCTTTCCTCTTCTTAGGATTTGATGATGAGGAAGTAATATTAACAGAAATACGCGGTTTACAAGTAATAGTATATAAAGATCCGTTTAATGATCCACCACAGATAAAATCATCGTCTTTCATGATAGAAACTTCACTATCAAAACTTGATTTATAACTATCCATGGTGCAGAGTTTTAAAAAAGAAATAATGTTTCGCCTAAACTCAGGCACATATTAAACATCTTTAAGTACTAAAACAGAACTATCAAAAGATAGATGTAAATCTCCAATGGCAATTGCAGGAACTTTCGATCCATTGCCCATTGAGACTACCACCTCACCATTGCTCAATTGCCTTTTCTGCAAGAAACCTTGCAAGGTGTAACAAACATGATCAATTGCCCCCGAATCCACTACCCATTCGTGGGTAGAAGAGGAAACCAGAACAATTTCAGTTACAAGAGCAACTCGCGTCTCTTTTTGTTTTGCATTGACATCTGGATTATAATTATTCTAGTGTCCTTTCTTACTACTCTTGAAGAACCTTCCTTTCTCCTTTGACATTCGCATGTCGCCGGTAAGGACCGTCTTCTTACTCCCACTGCTCTTCTTGAAATGGCCACCCTTTCTGCTCTTTTTCTGGTTTCCGCCTTTCGGAGGATCCTTGAACTACTAGGGATATTCAAGACTTGAGCACTCTTGCCCTTTCCTATAACCTCTTTGACCGCTACCAAAGATTTGAGTAACATACCCATAGTAAACTCGTTCTTAGACATAGCGGTCCTAAAACAGAAGTTCTTATAGGACCTTCGCAGAGCTTTTATTGGGAGCGGTAAGATATCTCTTCCACTCTATGAAATTATTTAAAAATTGTTAAACCCGTTAGGGTTTGGTTGGTGAGACTGTTTAGGAACTCGAAAAATCTCGAGCAGACATATCTGAAAAATATAATTTAAAAAGCATGTATAAAGTTAATATTTGCACATAATTTGTAATTAATAAACATTGTAACCTTTTGTGAAAACAATGATATTAAAAACCTCGAACGGCTCTAGGAATTCCACTAGCAAGCCACGCAGGTGGACGTTTACTAGCGTAACCCTAAACCAAGCTATTTACCTAGCTCTTTAATTCCAATCCACGTCTAGGTTCTTAAGACGAATGGAATTAATAGTTCGATAATCTGGACCATGTCACTATTAAAACGCGGGAAGGGACTTCGAGGAAAGTGAATTGTACCTGCGGTGACATCTAAGCATTGACCATTAATTTGACCAAAATAGAATCAAATTCTCGAAATTGACATACTTACTCGAACCATGCCGCATTCAATTTGATCTAATTAGCCATCCTATTTAATTATTATCTTCTAGAGTACTCGTGTTTACTAGGCACGCAAGCCATGCAGGTGGACACTTACGGCTTCGCTCCCACTACTCAATAATAATTAAATATTATTTTGAAAAACTCACCTCACAAAACTGGTAGCTCAAAAATGCAAGCAAGCCACGCAGGTGGACGTTTACTCACATAATCTTACTACTTTCGTGTATAGTCCAATTAATGGAGGTCCGATTAAGTGTTTAATATCCAAATTAATGAAATCTAATTAAATATTTAATTTAAAATTGCTTAGTCTTTTTATTCAAAAGGTTTGTTATGAATCATGCATATCTACATAATTCCTAAAGCATGCAATTTCTAACCGCACATAATAAAATGTGCTCGCGAAAAAATTAAAGCATGCTTAATACGACGTACATCCTATTTACATGCTTTTCTAAGCGCAATTAATCACATAATCGCATGCTAAAGCATAATAATAAATAAATGCGCAAATAGGAAATTTAAAACGTCGTTATCGGGCTTTAAATCATGTAATTCCTAACTATTACATAGCCCGATCAAAATACAGCTCTTCAATCTTCAAAATCTTCGAATTTGAAAAACGGCATAAAAAACTGCACCGAAAACTGTTGTCGCCATGTCATCAGGGGGGTCTGCCACGTGGCAGACATGTGTCTGCCTGGTCAACAAAGGGCTGACGTGGCGCGCCACATCAGCATCATCTTCAACCTGCAGAAGTCGCCGCCGCCTCCTTTCCGGCGCCGCTGGTGGCCCGCCGACGCCTGCCCGACGTCGCTGGAGCCCTGCCGATGCAAACCAGGTACCGCCAGCGCCGGAAAGCTGCTGGGAACTTGCGCAGCCTCCCGCCGTCACGCCTCCCGCACGCGCGCGGCTGCCGCCCCCGACGCAGTCGTTCCGGCCTACCTTCATCATCTCCAGCAATGCCAGACGTCGTCCAGACGTCTGGGCTGCGATGATTGGCCGAAATTAACTGCTGCAGCGGCCGGATTACGTAGCCCGTCGCCGCCTTCTCCGCCGCCGTCTTCGCCGCTCGATTTTGCCTCTTTCCGATCCGTGATTCGCTCAATTGATTTAGGGGAAACGATCCTTGGACGATTTTTGGCCACCATGAACGGATTCCGGCCGAAATCATCCGTCAATTTCCCTCAATTTCGAATTAGCCGGAAAAACATAAATTAGAGCAGCAACTTCCGACATCGATTCCGGTCGCATCCGGGATCGGATGATCCCATACGATATATCGACACGAAGCTTGTGTGACGAGGAATCCATCGGTTCAAACCGATCGGAAATCGGACCCCGGATCCGCAGCCGCAAGACGCGGTGGAACCCTAGAAAACTAGGGTTTTCTCGCCAATTTGGGGATTTCTGGACAGCACGACCACTTCTCCTTTTCGACACTATTTCGGACAAACCAGAAATCGGAATGGGTCGTGCGACCTATCCAGACGAAGCTAACAAAACAACGAACATAACTATCTGAACGGATCGGAAAAATTCATTGACACGCGCCCCCACGCGCCATAAAAAATCGGCGGTCGTGTTCTGCCAGTTTCTAGGTTTTGCCCTTTTCCGTCCTTCTGCACGTCGCGCCTCGATTTTCGTGCAACCCGGACCAAAACACAGTACAAAAATGGTACAATTACATAACACATTGGTCCTATCAACTACTCGTGGATTTTCCGAGGAGAAAACGTTACAACGAGGTCAAAACAGTGGCTCGCAGGCCGCCCCAAATACGAAAATTAACCCGATAACGACAGAATTAAACCCTAATCATACACCTAACAGCAACAATCAGAGCCTAAACCAGGATCTGATACCAATTAAAGGATAATTGAGGGTTAGGAACGATACCTTCCTCCTTCGTATGTTGTCGCGGCTTTGATTGTTGCTCCTGTGTCAGATCTTCTGATCTGTGTCCCGACCTTTTTCTCCCTCTGGGTGGTCAGAGAACTGGAAAAAATAAGATTATCATCTCTCTCATTCACACGCACGACGTCTCGAATTTGTGAATGTGTGTTATCTGTTTCTGAACAGAATACATTATAGGCTTCAAAAACTAATAAAATATTAATATATTTGTATCCCATTAATTTAATTATATTTCTAATGGGCTTCCACATAATCAGCCCATAATATAATTAATTAATTTACTGGGCTACTAATATTTATCAATTAATTGGCCCAGCCAATTAATTCCAGATAAATAACATTATTAAATAATGTAAAAAATACATTAATCCATTAATAATGATTTCTGAGAGACAATAAATAACTAGGCAACTAATTGGGCCAGATCAGGGATCCAATACAAGAAATAAAGCTGGGCCTCAAATTAATTAATTATCCATGCGCAGCCCAGAGCAAAATTAATTAATAAACACAGATTCATTCCACTAGATAATCCGTGCTGACTTACCCCTTTATCCCAAATTGAGCAAGAGCTTGTATTTTAGACTTAATCGATCTCCGTATTTAAGATAGAAATATCCGTTAATTAATTAAGCTCACTGACAGCTTAAATTAATTAACATCTTATATTCCTGAGTAGTACCACTCGACCTTATTAACACACCTGAACTTAATCAACCGGTCGGGCTTAGTATGCTAATCCTTTCGAGTTCCTCAGGCGATATTATCAACCAATTTTACTAGGATATGGTTGCAAGATACAGACAACCAGCCTGAGCCACAAATAACTACTAACACCCAAGATACGTATATCCGGTCGCGATGACGTTCACCATAGTAGGTCAAAGTGATAGATAGCCAAATGCACTCAGTTGAAGTCTTACTAAGCTTAAGACCAGCTAAGTCACCGAGATCTTGGTTCTCCACTAAGGTCAGTTAGGAGAACACATCTCACTGTGATCCATCAATAAACCACCTTAACTGTACCAGTAAAGACAAGCAGCTAAGACAAGCCACTTCTTATCTAAACTGCAGCTTAAACCGACAACTTATCCTTAAGTTGTCTCGTTCATGATAACTCGTTTATATCTTGTCAGTTCAACCAATTTGTGTTGTCTTCTGTGATACCCGACACACCACATAAATCTAACTTTTATACAAGATAAAGGATAACATGTGCAAATATATTTATTAATCAGATAGGAGAATAAAATAGTGGTAGAGACAAAACACATTATATACAAGCATAAATTTGCTTCTAGTATACAAAATTCCAACAGGTATAACCATACATAGCCTCAAAGGGGTCATTTTAAGGCTAGTATGGTAATTGGTGTTATACCAATGCTCAGCTAGAGGTAGCCATTGGAACCAACTCCTTTGGTTTTGCCTTACCATGCATCTCAGGTAAGTTTCTAGGCACAGGTTTAGCCTTTCTATCTATCCATCCGTCTGAGGATGGTAGGCAGAGGATAGTTCCAGTTTGACTCCCATCAAACTGAACAAGCCAGTCCAGAAGCTACTTGTAAAAATAGGGTCCCTGTCAGTGACTATGCTCACTGGCAGGCCATGTAATTTAACAATGTTATCCAAAAAACTTAAGCAACTGTAAGAGCAGTATATGGATGGCCTAAACCAATGAAATGTCCCAATTTAGTGTATCTGTCCACCACCACTAAGATTACCTTCCTTCTCTGTGACCTAGGCAATCCCTCTATGAAATCCATACAGATGTGAGTCCAGGGCTGTTGGGGAATGGGCAGGGGCTGTAACATTCCAGGATATCCCTTCCTTTCTACTCCCTCCGTCCCGTTATTTGTGGCTCAGTTAGTTTCGGCACGGGAATTAAGAGAGTAGATGATAAAGTATGAGAGAGAGTAGATGATAAAGTATGAGAGAGAAGATGAGTAAGATAATGAGAGAGTATGAGAGAAAGATGATAAAGTATGAGAGATAATGTAATAAAATAGGAGAGAGAAGATGATAGAGTAGGAATAATTTTTTACCAAATTAGGAAAGTGGGCACAAATAATGGGACACCCCTTTCGGGAAAGTGCGCCACAAATAGCGGGACGGAGGGAGTACCTTATTTTTACTGCAGATATCACATTTGTTTACCTAGTCAGCAACCTCCTTCTTTAATCCAGGCCAATAAAAATACTTCCTAAGCCTTTGGTAGGTTCCATCTGCTCCTGAGTGCCCACCTAGAGCTGTATCATGAAGTTCCTTGATGATGTTTTCCTTTTATTGTGGCTGGTTCCCTAATGTGATCCTTCCCTTATACCTCAAAACTCCCCCTTGTAGTGTAAAATCAGGGAAATTCTCTCCCCCTACTGCCTTAGCAGCCACTATCCTGGCCATATCCTCATCTTGGTGGTAGCTGTCCACAATCCTCTGCACCCACATAGGAATGACATGGGATACTGCTAGGCACTCAGACCCATGGTCTTCCCTCCTAGATAGGGCATCAGCAGCCTTATTTTCCTTCCCCTTCCTGTAGCTAATAGAGTAGTCATATCCTAGCAATTTTGGGATCCATCTCTGTTGTAGGGGTGTGGTAATTTTCTGATCCATTAAGTGTTTTAGGGCTTGTTGATCAGTTTTAATAGTAAAGTGCCTTCCTTGCAAGTAGCCCCTCCATTTCCTCACAGCCAATAGCACAGTTAGGAATTCCTTTTCATATGTTGATAGGCCCATATGTCTCACTCCCAATGCCTTACTTAGGTAGGCAATATGCCTGCCCCCTTGAGTTAAGACTGCTCCAATACCTACCCCAGAGGCATCAGTTTCTACAGTGAACTCCTCTTTAAAATTTGGTAAGGCTAGCACTGGTGCTTGCATCATTACTTGCTTCAGGGATTGAAAAGCTTCCTCAGCAATCTCATCCCACTTAAACTCCCCCTTTTTAAGTAGATTAGTAAGGGGTTTGCTTATGACCCCATAGTTCTTAATGAATTTTCTATAATATCCAGTTAAACTCAAGAACCCTCTCAATCCTTTAATCTGGCTGGGGACTGGCCACTCTGTCATGCTCTTCACCTTCTCAGGGTCAGTAGACACCCCTTCATGAGAGATTATGTGACCTAAATAGGCAGCTGAGGTCTGCCCAAAGCTACACTTACTTAGCTTAGCAAAAAGTGCATTCTTCTTTAGGATTCCAGTACCTCCCTCACCCCCTTTACATGTTCTTGCCTTGTGGGGCTGTAGATCAACATGTCATAAAAAAAACCAAAACTGACCTCCTGAGCCTCTCCCTAAATACTTGGTTCATAAGGGATTGGAAGGTAGCAGGGGCATTGCACAGGCCAAATGGCATGACTAGATACTCGTAGTGGCCATTGTGTGTTTCGAAAGCTGTGAGATACCTTGACTCAGGAGCCATTAGAATTTGGTGGTACCCAGACCTAAGGTCCACCTTAGAGAAGTATTTAGCTCCCTGTAGCTCATCTAGAAGCTCATCAATGAGGGGTATTGGGTAGTCATGCTTGACAGTGAGGCTGTTTAAGTATTTATAGTCCACACACATCCTCCATGTTCCTTCCTTCTTCTTTACTAACAACACAGGGGATAAGAAAAGGGCTTTTACTAGGCTGAATTTCCCCATTATTCAGTAATTCAACCACTGTCTTCTCAATTTCATTCTTCTGAGCATGGGACACCCTGTATGGAGCCTGCTGTCTTGGTTGGCTGCCATTTTTTAAGATTATCTGGTGCTCTACACCCCTGCCAGGTGGCAATCCCTTGGGTACCTAAAAGACACCCTTATACTCCTCCAACAACCCTTCCATTTCAGACTTATTCTCTGTTCCCACTGCATCACTCTTTCCACACATTAACTCATCATCCTTCATACTGTAATTGTGAAGCATCTGGTACATATCACAAGAAGATAACTGATTGCAACCAACCCTAGCAGCATACAGTTTTACCCTCCGGCCTAAGTGCTGAATAGAAAATGACATTTCCTCATAGTCCAGCACTATAGGACTCCCCATTATTAACCAATCACTACCCAATATGATATCATATCCCTTGGTGGCTAGGATCCTAATATCATGTTCAAAATGTAGTCCTTGCATCTGCCATTTAAACCCAATAGCCTTAGAGTCACTAATTAGTTTTTCTCCACTTGCTACCATCACCTTCAAGGGTCTCACCTTCTCTATTCTTCCCCCTATTTCCCCCACAACAGTTGAACTCAGGAAGCTAAGAGTGCTACCTGTGTCCAGCAGAATTTGGACCCTTCTCCCTGCTGCTTCTCCCACCATTTTCATCACATTTCCCCCTGAATCCTCCACAAGGGATCCCAGGGTTATAATAGCCATTCCTAACTCTTCTTTAGCATCCCCAAATTCTTCATCCTCCTCTGCCTCTTCTAAACTGTGTAAGTACTCAGTTTGTTCCTCCGTTGACATAATCATATAGTTGATCCTCTTCTTACATTTATGTCCAGGTACAAATTGCTTATCACAATTGTAGCATAGTCCCTTGCTCCTTCTTTGATCCATTTCTGTAGGAGTTAACAGTCTAAATTCAGGCTTGAGGGGTTTCGTAGCATTAGGCAGTTTCATACTGGGGGCTTTGGAGTAACCACCACTTTCTGGTTTCTTATTGATTCCCTTAGTAGATTCCCTCAGTCTCCTTGTTAGAGAATCATTGTTAGAACACTGTTGCCTGGCCAAATGTATAGCTGTCTCCAAGTTAGGAATAGAGAACATTTTGAGGGCTGCCTTGGTGTCCTTATCCAGTCCACTAAGAAAACTAGCTACCCAATAGCCTTCCACAAATTGACCACACTGGGAATGGATTAAAAAGGATTTCAATTGCTCAAACCTTTCTACATAGTCCTCAAAATTCCCTTCATAATTTAGTTTATTGAAGTCTCCTATAATTTTAGACTCCCTTAGGTCTCCAAACTTAGTGGAAACCATAGCCATGAATTGCTCCCAGTTAAGCTGCTCCCCTTTAATAGGTAGGTTATCATACCATTCAACTGCCTTACCATCAAGATGCAGTGAAGCATATGAGACCATATGTTCCTTTGAAACACTGGTGACCATTCCCCAAAAAGTCCGACATCTTTGTATCCAGCCCTTGGGATTACTCCCATCAAACCTAGGGAAGTCTATCTTTGCCCTAGAAGCCATTACCCCTGCATTTCCTGACCCACTGCCTTCCCTATTTCCCCTCTCATATTGTATCCCTTCTCTCTGATGAGGGTTCCTCCCTCCTCCTCTCCCTCCAGCCGATCCCCTTCCAAAGCCGTAGCTATAAGGCATCCCAAAAGGTGGGTTATCTACCCCGATGGTGGCTTTCCCAGTCTCCTCCCTGCCTTGGCTCCGTTTAAACCCCCTCCGTGAATCCAGACTACTACTCTCGCCCCCAAACTTAGCCCCCATATGTTCCCCGGTGAATGGTGGAACCGTAGGTGTTGACACAAACTGAGAAGGTGTAGGATAGGCCATTTCAGCAGAATAAGGCCTCGGGTTCTGGTAGGTAGGGTTAGGTATAGTGTGGGACTATGGTGGGGTGGACAGATTTGAAGCTTGGTACCTTGTTTGTTCGGGTGTGTAGAGATAGGTGTTCGGTGGTGGGGGAAGATTAGGGTTTGGTATGAATGAACCAGGGGTTTGAGCATTAGGGTTTTGGTAGAAGGGGTTTGGATTTTGAAGGTTAGGGTTAGGGAGGTTAGGGTTTTGGTAGTGAATGGAAGTTTGAGAATAGGGAGAGAAAGGATAAGATTGGTAGGCCATATTAGAGGCCATGGTGTTGAGAGCATGAACTAAGGACTGATATTGATTTGTCATGTTAGTAAAACCTTGCTGAATCCAATCTGGTAGTTTTGTAGCAGGGTCACCGATCGGAGGTTCTGGAGTGGGTGAGGTCTGCTTCGAGTGTTCAGCGTCGTCGGTGGATTTGGCCTCGAGGTCAGCCTTCGGTAGAGGTGGATTCGTCATGAATGCTCTGATACCAATGTAATATTTTTGATGTTGTAAGACTTGATTTCTGTAATCTCAGTGAAGCTATATTTTTTTTGAGTTTTCTGGTGTGAATAACAAATTAAGAAGAAGAACACTGAACTGTAAGAAAAATAAAGACAATAACACAAGATAGTAATTTTTCGGCTATCCTCCTTTTTATTTCACCATTAAATACCACATAAAAAATGTGTTTTAAGACTAACGACTAAGCAACAATAACATAAGATAGTTTGTGGATAAATCTGGTCCGTCCACTTCGAACTTGAGATCTAGCATCTCAACCGTCAGCCACTTTTTCCATCCACGCTCCAAAACTCGCCACGTGCGTCCTCAAACTTTTCATAGACATCCGTCATCGAATCTAATTCCTCCTCTTCGATCTCATACAACATGCACAGTAAACCCTTTTCCCCTTCTTCTCCGATGTCTTCTCCAGCCTTCTCCTTTTCTCCATAACTTTCAGATCCGCTATCTGCTGGTTTTGTAACACTCGACCGGTTGACCTCCGGCGACGAGGCCAAGAAAAGCTCCCTCCACTGCATGATTCTGGAAAATATCAAAGAAATTAGAGCTTACTATGAAGATGATTGCACAGAAAACTATGACGACAGGAAGCTCGCCACGATGATACTGCTCGATTCCTGCTTCATAGTCGCTTTCGTAGAGGGTCTCGCCGGAGATAGCAGCATTTTCTTGGACTGGCACCAGTTCCTCGGCGCCGTTTCGCTGCACTTCGCGATTACAGATATTTTGCTGCTCGAGAACCAGCAAGCATTCTAATTCCTAAAGCGATTACTCGATTTACAACGTGGAAAAGAAGGCGGAGGAGAGCTAATCGAGAAGTTCCTAAATTGGATTCTCACCGCCGATTTTAGCCCTAATTCAACCGCCAAAATCGACGACCACCATCCTCTCCACCTCCTCGAAGCCTGCCACGCCATGCTCATCCGCCGGAGACGGCGACAGCTACTCAACAACCATGTCTGGACTCAAATTATCCAAACAAGACGGTTCCCTAATGGACAGCGTGACTCATTCCACCATAGATCTGAGAGCCAAAGGCGTCAAATTCATGCCCAGCGATTCGAGTTCCGTCAGAGACATCAAATTCAAATCCGGCCGGTTCAGAGGCGAGCTTCGGCTTTCGGTTCGAATGGTATGGGCCAGTTCTCTCGTCGCACATTCGAACCTCATAGCCTACGAGATGTCGCCTGGTGCTGTGTCCTAATTCGAGGTGCTACCGTATGCAAACTTTTTAAAATCTCTAATCGAGAGCGAAGAAGATGCCAAGGAGCTGCAGGAGAAGGGGATTCTCATCAATCGGTTCCAGAACCACCACCTGCTTGTGGAAGAAGTCAAAGGGGTATGCACATTTGAAATCGACAACCTCGACGTTTTTAAGGATGTAAGAATGCAGATAGATGAGCATTGCCGGAGCAAAACCAAGATATGGTTCGCCGATCTTGTGCATACCAGATTTAGTAGTCCCTGGACTGTTACCGCCTTGCTCGCCGCTGTTCTTCTTCTTTGCCTCGCTTTTCTACATACTTATTTCACTATTCACCCTCGTAATCCTTGAAAATTCAACGTCGGAATAAATAATTATGGGCTAAATTCCTCAACAATTTTTAGTCGCACAAGCTTTGATGAAATAGCTAAGTATTAAGCTGAATCGAAAGATAGCAAAACCCAGGTTTTATTTCTTATTGATACTCTGTTACAAGCTCCATAGCTATTTAAAGAGCTAGGCGGAAACTTCGAGAAGCACAGTACCAACAAACTAACTCTAACTAACTGAAACATGAAATACGCTTTTACAAATAGAGCGTGATACTATAAGTACGAAGCTGGGTCGTCCATCAGCGAAGATTAAGATCAACGACCCTTATTCAAACAAGACACGCGCCTCTGTAACCAACTGAAACTAACTGCCATCTTCCTCCTTCACCACTGTATCCCTTGAACCAGTCTTCGCGTCCATTCCAGAAGCTATGAATGTCAAACAGCCCCATCTTGGATAGTAAGAAATGAAATCGGGGCCTAGAAAGTATCTTGGTGAAAAGATCAGCAACTTGAAGAGAAGTATGAACAACCAAAGGAGTAATGAAACCAAGCTTGAACTGATCACGGACAAAGTGGCAATCCATATCGAGATGCTTCGTCCGTTCATGGAAGACTTGATTTTTGCAAAGATGAATGGCCGCTGCATTATCACAATAGACAGGGATAGGAAGCGAACAAACCACATGAAGATCACGAAGAAGATAAGAGACCCAAAGCAGTTCTCGAACAACAGACCTAAGCGCATGATACTCAGCCTCTGCAGTAGAGACAGAAACCGTCGCTTGCTTCTTGCAGCGCCAGGAAATCATAGACCGTCCAAAGAAAACACAATAGCCAGTTAAAGATCGCCGTGTAAGAGCACAAGTGGCCCAGTCAGCATCTGCATAGGCTTGAAGAGAAACGCTAGAGCAATCACTTGTGAAGAATAAACCCAATGAAGGACATCCCTTGAGATACTTTACCACATGATGAGCAGCTTGTAAATGATGCAAACGGGGCGAAGCCATATATTGGCTCAATTGCTGAGTAGCATGTGTAATGTTAGGACGGGTGAGATTGAGATAAAGTAGTTGACCAACCAAGCGCCTATAGCAGTCAGGATCTGGGATCAGTGGACTACTATCACTGCTTAGCACCAGTCCTTGAGGAAAAGGGATAGAGGCAGGATGACTGCCCAACAGCCCTACTCTGTCAACAAGATCCAATACATACTTCCTCTGGTTAAGGGAAATGCATTGTTCCCTCCGAGCTAATTCCATTCCAAGAAAATACTTAGCCTCTCCCAAATCTTTGATGGTAAACTGAGCATGTAGAAACTGCTTCAAACTCTCAATGATGGACAAGCAAGGTCCAACAACCAAAATATCATCTACATACACAAGGAGCGCCATAAATTCTGCACCAACTCCCATAGTAAAAAGACAGTGGTCATGAGGGGACTGATGTAGACCAAAAGATGTTAAGGCCCTACACAACTCACTGTTCCATTCTCGAGAAGCTTGATTTAAGCCATATAAGCTCTTAATAAGCCTACAAACTTGTCCAGGTTTGGCCTTAGAGTAGTCTTGAGGAGGCGCCATGTAAATAGTTTATGATAGAGTCCCATGCAGAAACGCATTATTAACATCTACTTGGTGTACAAACCAACCTTGGGAGGCTGCCAAAGCAATCACAAGCCGAATAGTCACATGTTTAGCTACTGGCGAAAAAACCTCTTCATAATCAACTCCATATTCTTGTTTGTAGCCTTTTGCTACAAGCCGAGCCTTGAATCTTTCAACTGTTCCATCAGATTTAAGTTTTGTTTTAAAAACCCACTTGGAACCAATAATGTTGTGTCCAATAGGAGCTTCAACTAACTCCCAGGTCTGATTTGCTTCTAGAGCAGCAAGTTCAGAATCCATGGCAGAAACCCACTGTGGCTGCTTACTGTCTTCTGTATAAGAACTAGGCTCTGTAATCTGAGTAACATTAGCTAAGAAACCAGAATATGTGGAGGTAAAAACAGGAGAAACTGTATAGGGGTAAGTAGGCGGGGTCATAGAAGTATTCTCAGACAGCAAAGAGGAAGAAATATCAATGTGGCTAACAAAATTCTTCATCCACATTGGAGGCTTAGTAACTCGTTTCTGTCTACATTCTGGGAGAACTGGCTGAGAATTTTGAATAGCAGGAAAAGTTTTAGGTTGAGGTGGAGTAGAACAGGGTTCGGAGGATGGAAGGGAATCAAGTATGGGTATAGAATCAGGTAAAGTGTTAGAACTAGATACAACAGGAGAATACTCTGCATCCAATTCCTCAAGATGAACAAAGTTGAAGGGTTAGACAAAGTACTAGAGAGATCTGAAGATTCCAGGGAAGAATTATGAAAAGGGAAAATATTGGGAAAGGATTTCACATCTCGTGAAGTAAATATATCCTGAGTATCCCAGATTATAAAGAACATACCCTCTGTGCTCTGCAGAAATGCACAGCATGATATATTTTCCACTCCTACTGTCAAACTTCTTTCTGTGAGGATTTGTATCAACTGCATAAACCAATGATCCAAATGGCCTCAACAAACTCAGATCAACACCTTTGTTATGCAAGATAGAATAGGGTTCCTTCCAACCCAGCACTGCAGAAGGTAACCTATTTAGCAACCATGTAGCATGTAAAATAGAATAGGGCCACAAGTTTTCTGGAATCTTACTTTGAAACATTAAGGCTCGAGAAATCTCAAGCAAAGACATATGCTTTCTTTCAACTGTGCCGTTCTGCTGTGGACTCTAAGCACAACTTTTGATATGTATGATCCCATTATCTCCCATCAGACGTTTAACTTCATGATTGACAAACTCTGTTCCATTATCAGACTTTATCTTTCTGATATGACACCCAAATTGGACCTGCACCATTTTAACAAAGTCCTTAAGTATGCTGCATACTTGTTGCTTAGAAATCATCAGAAATGTCCATGTGGCTCTGCTATGATCTTCTACCAAAGTTAGAACATAGGGAGTATTAGTTATACTTTCTGCATTATAAGGTCCCCAGACATCAACATGCACTCACTCAAAAGGAATCTCACTCCTATGATTCAAAGAAGGAAATGGATTCCTACATTGCTTAGCTTTGTGACAGATTTCACAAGAGTTAAGTTGTTCCTCTTCTTCACTATTCCAAAACTGTTTCAGCTCTGCCATATGTTTCATCGCAGTTATAGAGGCATGTCCCAATTGAACATGCCATTCAAGTAAAGTAGAGCATTTAGGAGTAGAAATGTTGTTCACCTGTTCAGATCTCTCATGTGGTTCAATAACATACAACCGCCCCAATGCCTTGCCCAAGCTGACCAAATGCTCATCAGCTAGCTGCTGAACCAGACAGTGTGTAGGGTAATACACACATTTAACCTGCAGATCATTTGTTAATTGAAACGTGGAAATGAGATTATGAGTGAATTCTGGCACTAGGAGCACTTTCTCCAAAGTGATTTCTGAAGTCAACACCATTTTTCCCACTCTATGAATCAACTGCATGGAACCATTAGGCAAATATATTCCTAGAGGAGTATCCAACTGTTGTATCTCGAGTAGTAATTCAGCATTACAACAGATGTGACTGCTGGCCCCAAAATCCATTATCCAAATACAAGCTGATTTTAACTCTCCAAAGAGACTGAATGAATAATGCTTCTCAAAGGCATTTAGAGGCGTATAGGATTGTACAACATTCACTGACTTAGGAACAACTAATCCTTTCAACTTGTTCAAGGCCTTCTCTACCTTATTTATTAGCTGGCCTACTCCATTTCCTCCTTTTGCTGAATGTCCTGTGTTTGCTGGAGTATTATCAATGTACTGTCCCACACAGTTCACTTGACTCTTCTCCTTATCCTCCTTCAACTTCCTGAATCAGTTTGGTACTCCATTCAGCTTAAAACACTCAGATTTCTCATGTCTTGACTTTTCACAGTAGGTACACTTCAACCTCCTCTTCTCCTCTTTACTCATTCTAGGCTTGAAACCACTTCCTTTATCTCTCTGGTTTCCAAAGCCTCCTCCTCTATAACTCACATTCAGAGCTACATCATCCATGTTCTCTCCATCACATAGATCCTTATTTTGACCAACATTCATCACAATTTGTTCAGATGGTTGAGGATTATTAGCAGTAACTTTCCTTTGATCCTCAGTTTGTACTATTTGTGAGTAAGCTTCACTAACTGCAGGTAGAGGATCAGATAATAAGATCTGTGTTCTAGCAGTATCATAGACATCATTTAATCCTAGAAGGAATTGCATCAGCTTTTCATTTTCAAAACTAACAGTCACCTTACTTGCATCAGAACAAGTACAAACAGGAGATGACATCAATAACCTCATTTCATCCCATAGTAAGTTCAAATTAGAATAATACACAGTGACAGACTGTGTTCCTTGGGTGAAACCAGCTAGGTCTTTCTTAATCCGAAAAATTTTAGGTCCATTCTTCTGGTCATATCTTTGTTTTAATTCCATCCAAAGTTGATGAGATGTTTCCATCAATAAGTATGAACCAACCAGTTTTTCAGAAATACAGTTTGTGATCCAGGACATAACCATAAAGTCTGCCTGGATCCACAGATTATAAACCAGATCCTCTTCAGTAGAAGGTTGAGCATTAGTACCTTCTATGAAGCCAAGCTTATTTCTGCCTCCTAGAGCTCTTCGAACAGCTCTGCTCCACGCGTAATAGTTTGAGCCATTGAAGACGACGTTCACCAATTTCAAGCCATTGTGATCGTGTGGATTGAGGTAGTAGACATCATTAGCCTTTGACACATAGGCATTCCGTGAGCTATCTCCATAATCATGCGATTCAGATCCATTTTGTTGTGCATTTCGATTTCCATTGTTATCGCGCGCCATCATTCGCCAGTTGAATCGGTGAGGACGCACCATTAACAGAGATAAAAGCAACCAAGCTCTGATACCATGATGAAATTGCTATGATGAAATAGCTAAGTATTAAGCTGAATCGAAAGATAGCAAAACCCAGATTTTATTTCTTATTGATACTCTGTTACAAGCTCCATAGCTATTTAAAGAGCTAGGCGGAAACTTCGAGAAGCACAGTACCAACAAACTAACTCTAACTAACTGAAACATGAAACACGCTTTTACTAATAGAGCGCGATACTATAAGTACGAAGTTGGGCCGTCCATCAGCGAAGATTAAGATCAACGACCCTTATTCAAACAAGATACGCGCCTCTGTAACCAACTGAAACTAACTGCCATCTTCCTCCTTCACCACTGCATCCCTTGAACCAGTCTTCGCGTCCATTCCAGAAGCTTCGCAACAAGCTTATTTCATGACCCATAGAGAAAAAAAGCGGATGGGTGTAATTAAAAAATATGATGTGGAATGTACATCAAAACTACGTACACTTGAATCAAAGTAATAATATTGAGACGGCAAAAAAATATTTGTTTAAAGTGGTTATTATTTAATTAATTATTATTTTAGTTTATTTATTTTAGTTTGGACGAAAGAAATTATTATTTAAATGAAGTTTTTATTTTATTAAATATTATTTTATCGAGATTTAATTATAATTTTATTATCAATTGAACAGTGGCTTATTTCACTTTGATATCTAAATTGGTCAATATCAATTTTAATATACTACATTGCTAAACAATTCAATTTTAGTCCTTTTATAAATTCGACAGATTTTGTTTGGATGATGCGAGTTTTCACGCTTAGAGAATTAAAAAACAAATTAATTTTTTTCGCATGGAAGCCAAAAAAAAAATTAACTTGTCATTTCGCACTTATTTATTATCCTCTATTTACTGTATTGATATTATGTTAACAAGGCTGCCAAGTTGAAGTTTTACATCTAATAAAAGTTTAATAAATTGAATCACAACCATCTATTCGAATTCCTTTTATATCTGCACCAGTCATCATACTTTCTATAAAAAAATCTACACCATTCAATCACTCATTGTCCATGCTCATTTCATTTAAATCTACATCATTTGACGTATACCTTATTTGAAAATCTAAACTTATGTTATTGTGAATTTATATTATTGTATTTTTATGTTAGTGTAAAATAATAATAATTATTATAAGTTAATAATCTGAAAATATTTAAATATAAAGAAACGCCAGACAATTCTCTTTAAAAGACAATATAAAAACAAATATAAATAATAAAGAAAGAAAAAAACAACCAAAAAAACATAAAAAAGAGAAGGATGCAGTGATGAATAGTGTCCCCTTCTACCGTGAAACTATTCATTTCTTCTTTTCTGATACTTATCACCGGAGCAAATCTTCATCTCTACAGTAAAGTCAAGTGTCACCGCCCTTAGACCATAGGTGTATTCTATAATCTTTAAATAAGGAAAATACTAGCAAAATCCTTAATCCACGTTCCTGTGGATCCATAATAATGCCCAACATCAACATGTTACTATACTTGGTGAAAAAAGTTTCGGGAAGACTATCAATCCTATTTGGGAAGATGTAAAAATACATGAACTTGTGGTCAGTAGGTCGACATGAGTTCAAAATCCACCAATGTTGCTATACGTGAGTCTGTCATCTATAATTAACATAGGGTGTTTAGTCCCTTTTGTACTGTAAGCAGCTTGAGCATAGGAACTGAGTTTGCCCAATGTGTACTAGATAGCGGTGCGGGTTACCCTCGTTATAGAAAAATAAATAAAAAATATATGAACCTGCTAGGATATCAATTGCCCATAAATACGCAGCATGCAAAAAACTATATTTGAAGATTAAAGCATGCCAATCACATCTAAGAAAAAAATCAGTAGAAGTTGGATGCATTTATAAAATGAAAGACTCGCATGAAACAAAAATTAGAGGAGCTGATTGAGGATAATGGAATGAAGTAAGCAGTTAAGGCATAAACAAGATGAACAATAGTATTACAACTGGATTGAGCAAATACCCGAGCACGTTTCTTCGGTTCATGGCATGCAGCTACATGTATTTGATTTATTTTTGAAGTTGAGGAGGAACGACAAAAAAGATATCCAGGCTGATGATAAGGCAAAGTCAGATAATGTAAAGGGTATAGAGATTGCAACTGATGATGTGGTTGATCAGATGATATCGGTTGAAAAGAAGGCTAAGTTGGAGAAGAAAGCAAAGGAAGAAGAAGAGCAAGCAAGTTTTCCGAATGCGCTGTCAGTTTGGTAGGTTCCTGAATATTTGGCCGCTCAGACTTAAAATCTTCAGTCTGAGTTGGATGAACTGAAGAAGAAGGAAGATGAAGCCTTGAGTTTAAAGGAGGATGAACGTATTCAGAAGGAGCAAGAGGATGCTCTGAAGAAAGATGAGGCTAATAGACTTGAGCAAATCAAATTATACAGAATTAAAGCCGTCAACATAAAACGCAAGATAGATGAGGCTGAGGTAAGAAGAAAACAGAGACTGAGATATGTTGTTCCTTCAGCTACACCTCTTGAAAGAAATGCTGCTATTGAGAGCATATGGAGGACAGGACAGTCACATAAGTAGTTTGCCCAACTCAAGAGGCCATTGATAACGGAGCTGAAAACATGAGAAAGTAGTGGATGGATTCTTAGAAGAGACAAGCTCAAGGATGATGATGAGAGGCTGCTAGCCTTAGCGGAGAAAATGCCTAGAGATTACAAATGAGGCATCAGTCCTCAAGGGAAGAAAAGAGTGATCAATGCATAGCTGCTAAAAAGAAGCCGAAGATTATAGACGAGAATGACCTACTGTATCCCTGGATAGGAATTGACAGATGATTGGGAACAAGATAAGGTTGAGTTCATCAAGAGGCTATATTTCTGGCAGATCTTGGAAACTGACAGATTTGTGCTGAACAAAGACGAAGTATTCATAGAGTTCCTTGGACTGAAATTCTTCAAGCTATACATTTAGATCAAGCACTTGCCTATTTACACAAATCAACAGATCACATGCCGACCAGCCCGATTTCTGAAAGAGCCTATCATGTGAGAAGATTTGGGATTCGAGATTGATATTGGCAAGGTCAAAGCTGAAGTGGAACATGCTATCTACTAGAAGGATTACAGAGACAGAGTCAGATTCTTCAAATAGATTCAGAAATTAAGGAAACTAAACCCCTGTCTTTTCTCGACGAAGTTGTTTTGGGAGAAAGGTTCAATTACCGAGATAATGACACTGAAGAAGACAACAATGATGCACGGTGAGTATAAGAGATTGCATCGGATCAAGCCTAAGCCGAAGTAGTCATCTGTTGGCTGAGTTGTTACTCTTGTTAGTTTGATTCTCGTGTAATAGATAGGAAATCTTTGTAATTGTAAGTTGAACTAATTAGATTATTAATGAAAGATTTCAATATCTTTGGACCTAACGATAATCACTCTTTTTTGGGTTTCTTTTATTTTCATTATGTTATTTAAAGCTAAATATGTAAGCCACATCAAATGACTTATATATTAAACTTGTCTTAACCTTATTGCTTTTCTTGCCCAATCTGTGTTGGTATATTTTACCTGAGTTTGTTTTCATGTTAGTATAGGGTTTGACATCATCAAAAAGGGGAAATTATTAAGAGATAATAAGTTCGATTTGATATCAAACACCTACTGAAAGATGAACGACTCTGTGTACAGGCTTAGATTAGAATTAGTATGAGTCTGTGTAAGTAGACTGATCTAGTTCAGATTAGGTTCAGCTTAGGATTCGCTTTCAGAGTTCAGTCAGGTTGGATTGAACTTAGACTTGGGACATATGAGTCGTTTTCGTACCTAATTATTTCTGGCCAAAAAGTCATCTAATTGACAATCAGAGCACTCGCAGGAGCGAATTTGCAGGTTTTAGACGCTTATGTGACAAGTGACTAGGATGCAAGGTGGCACTTGTTTAATGGTGAAAAGGCGCGATAATGTGTTTAGTTGGATGAAAATTGGAAGAGAAAGATTTCTTGATCAAATTAGATATGGATAACGAAAGATATGGATACCATATTTGTCTAAATCTCTTTCCTTATCTTGAGAGATATACCCTAGCTTGAAGATCAAGATTTGCAGCCTATAAAAGGAGGATGAGAGGCGCCGTTCAAGGAGTTCGTGAAGTCATAGACACGCCCACACTCATGAATAGATCCATTGGAGAGGGTCTACACGTGTCGAAAATGCCAAGAAAAACGATCATCTCGAATTTTGAATGCCACTATAGAGATTCTCTCTTTTTCAGTATATGGATTAGCTTTCTGTCAATGCAAGTACAATGCTGACATCTCCTCATTGGTCGAGGTTGGAAAGTATGTGAGGTTTGTTCAAACTCCAAAGCAGATGCTGAGTTGATTTCCTCTAATTCCTCGGACGCTTGTACTGAGTTGTCTTCTGCTGACATTCTTCTGAGATGTTCAGTACGTGGCTCGAATTTCTTTATTGATTCAATGGGTTCTGAGCTACCCGACAGAGTCTCTGGCGCTGAGTTCATCCGGCTGACAAGAGATGTTCTACTGAACCTATCAGCTACTGAACTCTAGCTAGCCTACTGAGTTCCTAACATGATGAAATCAACTAAGCTATTACATTATCAAGGTTCATCATTCAGCTAAGGGGTTTTGGGATCTTCAAATCCTTTCCATCATTGAATCTCATTCCCAACAGCCCAACATACGAGTAGGCTCCTATACTAGGCTCCCTTAGATCGATAAAGCTGACTAGTTATTAAATCTATTGATTGCCCAACATCTTAGGTTGTAACTAGATTAGAGAAGTAGTCGTTTCGATGTCCAACATGGCGGCTACTGATTAAATAAGTGGGAGCGAGGATCATGCAGTTTAAGTTACGATGGTCTATAACTAGTTGATAAGATTAATTAATATTTATTGTTGAGGATCGGAATAATGTGTGTGTGTGGACTAATCTGCTGGACATGTCTCTTAATTGCCCAAAACTTTATTTGATTTTTAGTTTTTATAATTTTTAGTTTAGTAAAAATCCCAAAATTTGCGTGGTTGCTAATCAAAGTCAAAAGATAAGTAGGAAAATAATAACTAGTCTCTGTTTCCCGTGTTCAATAACCTGTTGACTATACTGAATATAAATATCTGAAATTGCAGGATTTATTTGGTGCATTACAGCGATCACCAAATTAGCGCCGTTGCCGGGAAATGGTGTTACTTTAGTTTACATTTTCTACTAATCTGTTTGTTCTTTTTTTAAGTGTTGCATGAGCAAGTCTTCTCGTCCTAACCTCATATTTGATTCGGAGATCGAGAAAATAACAAGGAGGAATAGGAAGGAAGTAAAACTGCGGTTAGAAAACGTCTTAATTGCCCAGTCAGAAGACAGAACATAAGTTGGTGATCAGACCAGCGAAATAGAACTCAAGGCTGCCGTGTTTGACGAAACAATGCAGAACACTCCAGCTAAAAGTTCAGATTCAGAAGTGGAAGAGATGGGAGACGAACAACCCTTGAGGATGAATTTCGGATCGCTTGACATTGGAGAGGATCTACCCGGTCCAATCCAAATTAGCACTATAGAGCAGATAGATGTCAAGCTCAATATGATAACATCAATGTCTAAATTCTATGGGAAGACGAACGAAAACCCTAATACTTTTCTAGGGACTGTCAATCAAGTCTGTAACCTGTACAAGCAACATAGTTTGGATGCGTTCAAACTCAAAGCATTCTGTTTCACACTTCAGGATGGAGCTCGTGCGTGGTTTTCGAGTCTCAAACCTAACTCGATCACGACATGGTCAGCTATGCACAAGATCTTTTTAAAGAAATATTTTCCTCAATCAAAGACGCATCCGCTCAAGAAGAAGATTCTGAAATTTCTCAAGAACTCGATGAGAAACTTGGAGCATATTGGGAGAGATTTGGTTAACTTGTTGATAGTTGCCCTAACCATGGCTATTCGAATGTGGAGTTGTTACAAATTTTCTACCAATGAATGACTAACGAAGCAAAGGTTATGGTAGATATCGACCTTAAATGAAATTTCTACAATAATCTATATGAAGATGCAAGGAATATCATTGAAGGACTTGCAGACTCCACATCGCAGTACAAAGGACCGAGAGCGACGAGAAAATCCGTTAATTGGTCTAATTCAGACTATTTGGATGACATTGACACAAAGGTGGAAGAAAAATTCAGCAAGCTGGAAGACAAACTGGATCGACTGCTTCTTGCTTCTAGCTAATCAATCACTAATCATACATGTGGAGCATGTGGCGAGAAAGGACATATATCTTTGCAATTTCAGGGAGAGGAAGTCAATGCGGCTAGAAATTGGAGTTAACAACAAAGGGTTCATCCGAACCTTCAATGGAGACAGTCGTAAGATCAATTTCAACCACGAAATCCTCCTCAACAACAATTTCATCAGCCTTACCAGCCTCATCAACAACAGAATTATCAGCAGACGTGTAAAGCACCGCATCCAAGGCAGTTTCAACAGCAAAGTGCTCCGCCTGCCCAACCAGAACATCAGAGCCCATTGGAGAAGCTTTTGGCCGAGATGGTTTCACCCCATAAGGACACTACTGCATTTAAACAACAAATGCAAAGAGATACTAGTGCTTTTCAACAACAAATACAAAGAGAGATCAATCAAACGAAGAGAGATCAACAAACTACTATGGATAACCTGGCCAAGTAGATGAACAAACTGAATTCCACGATGCAAGAGATGAAGAATTCTCAAGGGCATCTTATGTTGGATTTTCTATACTGGAATCAGTTTTTAGGCTTTTATACAATGTGTTTTTGTCCTTACCACTATTTTATTCTCCTATCTGATAAATATATACTTGCACATGTAATCCTTTATCTTGTATAAAAGTTAGATTTGTGTAGTGTGTCGGGTATCACATAACACTACACAATTGGTTGAATTGACAATATATAAACCGTTATCACAACTGAGACAACTTAAGGATAAGTTGTCGGTTTAAGCTGCAGTTTAGTTAAGAAGTGGCTTGTCTTGGCTGCTCGTCTATACTGATACACTTAAGGTGGTGTATTGATGGATCACAGTGAGATGTATTCTCCTGACTGACCTTAGTGGAGAACCAAGATCTTGGTAACTTAACTGGTCTTAAGCTTGGTAAGACACTTTGACCCGAATCTTCGTATCTTGGGTGCTAGTAGTCATTTGTGGCTCAGGCTGGTTGTTTGTATCTTGCAACCGTATCCTAGTAAAATGGTTTGATAATATCCCTTGAGGAATTCGTAAGGATTAGCAACTAAACCCGACCGGTTGATTAAGTTCAAGTGTGTTAATAAGGTCGAGTGGTACTACTCAGAAATATAGTAAGATGTTAATTAATTTAAGCTGTCAGTGAGCTTAATTAATTAATGAATATTTCTATCTTAAATACGGGGATCGATTAAGTCTAAAATACAAGTCCATGCTCAAGTTGAGATAAAGGGGTAAGTTAGCACTGATTCTCTAGTGGAATGAGTATGTGTTTATTAATTAATTTTGCTCTGGGCTGAGCATAGATAATTAATTAATATGAGGCCCGACTTTATGTCTTGTATTAGATCCCTGATCTAGCCCAATTAGTTGCCTAATTATTTATTGTCTCTCAAAAATCATTATTAATATATTAATATATTTTGTATTATTTAATAATACAATTTATCATGAATTAATTAGCCGAGCCAATTAATTGATAAATAGATGTGGCCCAATAGATTAATTTATTACTCCCTCCGTTCCACTCCATTAGTCCACTTTCTTTTCCGCACGGAGATTAAGAAAGTTGTTTGTTGTGTGTAAAATAGATAAAGTAGTGGGGTCCACTTGAATATATTAGAATATTATTTTAAGTTAAAAAGGGAAAATGGACTAATGGAGTGGAACGACCCAAAAAGGAAAAGTGGACTAATGGAGTGAAACGGATGGAGTATATTATAAGCTAGCTGATGTAGAAGCTCATTAGGAATATAATTAAATTAATGGGCTATAAATATTAATATAATCTTGGCTTTTGAAGCCTATATATATTAGTATATTCAGTTCTCTGACCACACGGAGGAAGAAAATGGCCGGGACACAGATTAGAAGATCTGAAACACGAGTAACAATCAAAGATACAACAACATACGTGGATGAAGGTAATCAATTCTTCCTTTCAATTCCATCAATTGGTATCAGAGCCAGGTTTTAGGCTCTGATTGTTGCTTTTAGGAGCATGTCTATGTTGGGATTTTGTATACTGGAAGCAAATTTTATGCTTGTATACAATGTGTTTTGTCCTTACCACTTTTTTATTCTCCTCATAAATATATATATATATATATATATATATATATATATCTTTTATATATATATATTTGTACATGTAATCCTTTATCTTGTATAAAAGTCAGATTTGTGTAGTGTGTCGGGTATCACAAAAGACTACACAAATTGGTTGAACTGACAAGATATAAACAGTTATCACAGCTGAGACAACTTAAGGATAAGTTGTCGGTTTAAGTTGCAGTTCAGATAAGAAGTGGCTTGTCTTTGCTGCTTGTCTTTACTGGTACACTTAAGGTGGTGTATTGATGGATCACAGTGAGACGTGTTCTCCTGACTGACCTTAGTGGAGAACCAAGATTTTGGTGACTTAGCTGGTCTTAAGCTTGGTAAGACTTCAGCTAAGCGCATTTGGCTATCTATCACTTTGACCTACTATGGTGAACGTCATCGCGACAGGATCTACGTATCTTGGGTGCTAGTAGTCATTTCTAGCTCAGACTGATTGTCTGTATCTTGCAACTGCATCCTAGTAAAATGGGTTGATAATATCCCCTGAGGAACTCGTACGGATTAGCACACTAAACTCGGCCGGTTGATTAAGTTCAGGTGTGTTAATGATGTCGAGTGGTAATACTCAGGAACATAATAAGATGTTAATTAATTAAGCTGTCAGTAAGCTTAATTAATTAACTGATATTTCTATCTAAAATACGGGGATCGATTAAGTCTAAAATACAAGTCATTACTCACCTTGGGATAAATGGGTAAGTCATCACAGATTCTCTAGGGGAATGAATATGTATTTATTAATTAATTTTACTCTGGGCTGAGCGTAGATGATTAATTAATTTGAGACTCTGCTTTATTTCTTGTATTAGATCTCTGATCTGGCCCAATTAGTTACCTAGTTATTTATTGTCATTTAGAAATCATTATTAATAGATTAATGTATTTTTATATTATTTAATAATGTTATTTATCTAGAATTAATTGGCTGGGCCAATTAATTGATAAATATTAGTAGCTCAATAGATTAATTAATTATATTATGGGCTAATTATGTAGAAGCCCATTAGGGATATAATTAAATTAATGAGCAACAAATATTAATATTATATTGACTTTTGAAGCCTATATATATTAGTATTCTATTCATAATCAGAACACACACATACACATACTCACAAGTTATACACGTTTGAGAGAGACAAAAATCTTAATTTTTTTCAGTTCTCTAACCACTCAGAGGGAGAAAAAGTCCAGGACACAGATCATAAGATCCGAAACATGAGCAACAATCAGAGCTGCAACAACATACGCGGAGGAAGCTACAACTATTCCTCTCATATTTCCTTCAATTGGTATTAGAGCCAGGCTTAGGCTCTGATTGTTGCTATTTAGGAGCATGTCTAGGGTTTATTTCCGCCGTTATCGGGCTATTTTTCGTGTTTGGGGCGGTATGCGAGCCACTGTTTTGACCCCTTTGTAACGTTTTTCTCGTGAGAAAATCCACGTGTAGATGTTAGGGCTAATGTGCTTTATTTTAATGTTTATTGTACTGTAATTGGTTCGCCTGGCATGAAAATCGAGACGGAGATGAAATCCCGAAATCAGTCGAAAACCCTAGTTTGGCTAGGGTTACGCCGCATCTTGCGGTGGCGATTCCCGACTTGTTTGACATCCGATCAATGATCGGCTTGAATAGTTAGATTCCTTGTCTCACCAGCTTTGCGTCGATAGGTTGTATGGGGTCATCGGACCTCGGATGCAACCGAAATCAATGCTGCAAGTTCCTGCCCCGAATTTGATTTTTCCGGTGATATTGCTAAAAATTGAGGGATATTGATAGACGTTTTCGGCCGGAATCCGTTCATGGTGGCCGAAAATCGTCCAATAAACATTTCCCATGAATCAATTGTACAAATCGCTAGGGGTGTAACGGTTCGGTTCGGTTTTTAGTACAATTTAGGAATCGAACCGAACATATGAAAGTGGTTCGGTTCGGTTTAAGGTGTACTTTACTTTTGGAACCGAACCGAACCGCTTAGAAATGGTTCGGTTCGGTTCAGTTCATCGATTCTACCTTTTTTAAATCCTAAATAGATTTTTTTGAACCATAATATTCCATACATGCTTAACGTGAATGAAATCCAAGCACGACAACTCCAAAATATTAACAAAATATAAATATACTAAACATAACTACAAAAGTTAATCTCCAACTAGGGTCCAAAATATTAACAAAATATAAATATACTTAACATAACTGCAATAGTTAATCTCCAACTAGGGGAAACAAATTCATGACTCCACAATCCACATAGGAAGTAGCAAACTGAAACAATTTCATGACTCCACGTAAACGGATGAACTAAGAACTCTCAGAAAAACTTCCTACGGGTGGAGGACTTGTTCAACTTTTACGTTTTGGTAGAAAAAGTGAAAATAATATTGAGAATGAATTGAGAAATGAGAAAGAAGATGGAAATGAGAATTGAGAAGACAGAAGAGTGGTGTAGTCAGGACTCAGTTGTGCGGCGTGCTCTACTGCCCTAGTGTAATAGTAGTATTAACTTCTCTTTTTTAATTTTTTTAATTACATATTTACATATGTGTCAATTACCTACTATACCCCTAGTAATCACATATTAGTATACTACCTAGTAAGTAGTAGGTAGTATTAACAAAAATCTTTATATTTCATTCGGTTCCATTGATTCGGTTCGGTTTGAGCGGTTCTAAACCTTTGGAACCGTGAACCGAACCGATTGTAAACGGTTTCGAAAAATATAAACCAAACCGAACCACGAAACCGAACCAAACCGCATTTTTCGGTTTGGTTCGGTTTGGTTCCATCGGTTTCGTGGTTCGGACCGGAACCACTTACACCCCTACAAATCGCGGCTCGAAAAGGCTTCAATTTTATGTGGCGAAGGTCGCCGTCGAGGAGCTGCGGTATTGTGCAGCTCCAGGTCGTAACGACGACGATTAGCGGCTGTTCTTTACAGCCCAGACATCCGTGAGACTTCTCGAAGGGACGGGGAGGTCGAAGACGGTCAGAAGAGGAGGCAGGGAGCGGCAACAGCCGCGCGCAGGCGGGAGGCGCAGACAGCACGCAGCTGCGTGCGCTGCCACCCTTGCTCGGCGCGATTCCAAGACCGACGCAGGGGCGGCGAGGCTGCGGGCGACGCCCCGCTGGCTGATGGGCCGGTTGTGGCACGGCCAAGCGCAGCGACGGCGGTGTGATTCCGACGTGGAGATGGGGATGACATCAGCCCTTGCTGATGTGGCATGTACACATGGCTGCCACGTGTCTGACGCGTGGCAGTCACACTGCTGATGTGGCACTCATGCGGATTCGAAGCAGTTTTCAGATTCGAAGATTTGAAGATTTCAAAGACTTGTATTTTGATCGGACTTTGTAATAGATAGATTTATTTTTGATCTGTGTTTTTAAGCCCAATAACGACGTTTTAAATTTTCTCTTTGCGCATTTATTTATTATTATGCTTTAGCATGCGATTATGTGATTAATTGCGCTCAAAAAAAACATGTAAATATGATTTAATTCGTTTTAAAGCATGTTTATTTTTTGCGAGCACGTTTTATTGTGTGCATTTAGAAATTGCATGCTTTAGGAATTACGTGATGATGTATGATTCATAACAAACCTTTTGAATAAAAAGACTAATAAATTTTAAATTAAGCGTTTAATTAGATTCCATTAATTTGGATATTAAACACTTAATGGGACCTCCATTAATTGGACTATACACGAAAGTAGCAAGATTATGGGAGTAAACATCCACTGTGTGGCTTGCTTGCATCTTTGAGCTACCAGTTTTGTGAGATGAATTTTCGAAAATAATATTTAATTATTATTGAGTAGTGGGAGCGAAGCCGTAAACGTCCACCTGCATGGCTTGTGTTCCTAGTAAACACGAGTACTCTAGAAGATAATAATTAAATAGGATGACTAATTAGATCGAATTGGTTGCGACATGGTTCTCGTAAGTATGTTAATTTCAATAATTTGATTCTAATTTGGTCAAATTAATGGTCAATGCTTAGATGTCACCGCAGGTACAATTCACTTCCCTCGAAGTTCCTTCCCGCATTTTAATAGTGACATTGTCTAGAACATCGAACTATTAATTCCATTCATCTTAAGAACCTAGGCGTGGATTGAAATTCCAGCGATTTGTTTGAAATTTGGTTGCTCAATTTAGGTCAATTTCGGCGATTCAATTGAAATTCGGGGAATTGATGGACTAATCTTGGCCGGAATCAGTTACACGGTGGTCTTGAGTGTCCCAATTATGTTTCTCCTCTTTCAATTGATCGAATCATGGCTCGGAAGAGGCGATTTTGGTGGCAGAAGAGCTTGTCGGCGATGGGTTCAAAACCTTGCGGTTTCGCGTCATGGGGGCGGCAATTGTGACTAAGATTAGACAGCTCATACGTTTGGTTGACGTGTGGGAGCGAGAGGGAGGTCAGAAACGGGCGGAGGAGCAGTTATAGAGGCGCGGCGGCAGTTTCCTGCTAGGGTTCCGCCTCGTACGCGCATCTGCTTGTATCCAGCGCCATTCGGCAGTGTTGTTGCATCCAAGTGGTGTCGGGAATAGTTTCCCCTTGGGCAGGCGGCCTTGTAGACATCAGCGGCTTCCCCATGAAGCAATTACATATGAGAGGCAGATGCAGAAGGAGATAACTTTAAATCACAATGAGATCCAAGCCATGAATGAAGAGATGAAACAATTGAAGATGGATCAACAACTTATTTGAAAAATTTGTCCGAGCAAATGTCCCAGCTGGCCAATTCACTCCAAGATCTAAAGAGAGATCAAGAACGTTTTCCTTCTCAAACTCAGTCAAATCCGATTGCCCATAACTGCAACCACGCCAAGCTGAGAAGTGGGAAGGAGTTACCCGAGTTGATACCAAAGGTAAACAAGCAGAAGAGTCAAGTTGAGACTGAAAAGGCCGACGAACAGGCCAAGCTGAGCAGTCTGGCAGAACCTTTAGCAAAGCAGGATGCTGAAGATTTGGAGCAGAACAAGAAGACTAACGGAAAGACTCAAGCATGAAGTTGTGAATCCTCCACCTTTTCTCGAAGCATTAGCAAGGAAGAGGATGCTAAACAAAGAGCACATAGACTACATGAAGCTGTTTGGAAAGCTAGAAATCAACATACCTTTCCTTGATGCTGTGAGAATTCCAAAACTTGGGAAATTTGTGAAGGAATTTATAGCCGGAAATGTTCTGCACTCTAAAAAGGCACCGTATTTGCTATCATACAAAGGACGTTGCCCGCTAAATGTGTTGAGACAGGTACGTTTATATTGTCCTGTTTGATGAGTAATGTTTTGATTAAGCAAGCAATGTGTGATTTGGGTGCATCCATTAATGTTATGCCTTTGTCCGTCTATAATCAATTAACTGGAGTTAAGTTAGTGGCCACTAGGGTAATCATACAACTTGTTGATTGGACCTGTATCTCTCTGGTTAGCCTGTTAGAGAACAATCTTGTCAGAATAAATAATTTTGTCTATCTTGCAGATTTTTATGTTATAGATACAAATGATAGGCAAGTAGAAGGTACTACGAGAGTGTTGTTGGGTAGGGAAAACCGCTAAGGCAATAATTTATGTTGATGAGGGGTCTATAAGTGTTAAGTATTATAATGAGATTTATTTTCATTACATTGCTGATGCACTTAAGAAGTCTTATTGAGATGGAGCTCGCTTTAATGCATGGATTGAATGTCTTAGATATTAAGGATATGAAAGATGAAGAGATGAAGGAGAGCATCATGGTACTTTGTGCCTCACCCGAAATTCCAACTGTCAGCAGCGTGTCCCAGTTGCCCAAGCAGGCGGATTATGACAGAATGTTACCATCTAGAGTGAGACTACCAGACAGAGCATGTTATTCTGCATTTGAACAGATTGTGCTTAACCTGCCCAGGCAGAATGTCTACAACATACAATTATGTTCTAATGATTAGCAATTGAAGCCCCAACTTGAAAGAGATAAGAAACAGACAGGAAGGGAGAAGACTACAATCGTCTTAGCCAGTCCGAACCTTGTTCCTGAAGCACAAACTGCCAAGCTGCCAAGTCGAGCATAAATCATGTGTGCCATGCAGCAAGTGGAGAAGTCATCACCCAAGTAGGAGGACGGATTTGGTATGGAGGCGAATGTTGATTCCATGTAGTATAAAGATCGTGGGAAGATATTGACGCAGGTGATCAAGGCAGTGGATGAGACTCCATTGTGCATACATACCTTCAAACAATTGATTTTGGAAGACAATCTAGTCGAATACTGTAAAGAGAGGCGCTAACGAGAGGTAATCCGATTCCTGATTTTATCATTTGCTTTGTTTTTTGTGTTGTTTCCAGATTCTTGGCTAAGCTTGATGATTGGATTTAAGTGCAGCTGATGTGCAATAATTTCCATTTGCCACCGGTTTGATGAGTTTGCAGTTGTTGTTCTGCCTCGCTTGCCCAAGCGAGGCGATAGGTGATATCATTCCCCCTCGTTTTATTTTCGTTTTTGTTTTGTGTTTTTGAGTCTGTTTTGTTGTGTCTTTCTTGTTCTTACAGTTGATAGGGGTCAAGTGTAAGAAGGGAAGTATTTATTTTATTTGTCTTTTGCCGTATGTTTTTGCTTACACTTGATAGGGATCAAGTGTAAGGAGGGTGTTTTCATTTTTATTTTGTCATGCATTCTCTCTTTGTTTTGTCTTTTCTTCTTGCTCGAGGGTGAGCAAGATTTAAGTGTAAGGAGGGGGTATTTTGTGTCGAAGCATGCCAAAATTTTCGATTTTTGAAGTACCGTTTTCTTGTTCAAGCATGTTCTATTTATGCCTTTGTTTTCAATATGCTTGCTTGTTTGACTTTGTGAAGAGTAAATCTAGGTACATGTATGCTTGTAATTTGGGATGACAAAAAATAAATTTTGTTAGATCGAAATTATTAAAACACTCACATAAATAATATTTGAGCCTGAAAAATAGGACACTTCCTACTATATATTTTGAGAGTGTTTATCCGCAAAGTTGCAATAAGTTTGAGTCACTTGCGATAAATGATAGGAGGCACTAGGGATTTTAGCCAGGCGGCCGCGACAAAATACTTCCAACCTTACATTATCCCTTAGTGAGCCAATTTGAGCCTTGATCGATTCTTTTATTTGAATTAGTAAAATATTAGCCAATGTCTTTTTAAAATTTCTCTTGACCCATGTTATTGCTTGTCATATAAATTCTATTGTGCTTGATACTTATTATTTTGAGGATTGATAATGGTGTCCTCTGCTTGGCCATTTTAGATGTATTGTATGAAAAAGATAGGCCATCATATTATATGTGTAAACTGCTACAAATAAGCAGAACGTAAGTGGCCTGGTTGCATAGTTAAGAAAGTTTGTACCTAGAATGTTGAAAAAGAAAAAAAATTGCCATGTAAAAAAAGAAGAAAAGAAGAAAAAGAAAAGAAACATGGTTGTAAAAGAAAAGTATGGTTACACAGAAGTGAGTTCTATTGCTTCAGGCTACAAAACAGTAAAGACTGACAAACCACTGGTATTCACAGGCGGTCTAGGTCCGCAGATTTACCTTCAATGGGCCACGAAGATATCTTATCTTCATGATCAGTGTGGCTGAACGCATGACTTCACAAATATTCAGTGAAGGTCAGTTCAGCTCTACGACTCCACGAAGATGCTGAAGTTCGCAGATGGGAATAAGATATTACATACCATCAGAGTGGCTAAGTCTTCCCTTCCTGCTCAGCCTAAGCCAAAACAATCCAAAACTGAGACTTCTAAGGCTGATTCCTCTAAGGCCAAGAAAGTTCTGGTTGCTGGGCCTGCAAAGAAGACTCTCAAGAAACTGTCTCAGCCTAAGCAGGCCGTAGGACAAAAACGCAAGCGAACTGAGCCCGCTCCTAAGCCAGCTCAGACTACAGCCGGAGAGACCATGGAGGATCATGTGTAGGAGCCGATCCTCCGTCTTACTGAAGGCTCTACAGAAGAAGAGGACCTACCCTCTATCTGTCTAAGAAACCCAAGACCATAGATCTTTCTACATCTTAGCCCCTACAATCAGTGGTTCACAATCTGGAGTTCATTGCGCCACTAGAGACGACTCCCTTTGCTGAGCCTGAGTCTCACACGAAGGAACTGCCAAGGATGCAGTTCAGATTGCCGAAGCCCTAGAAAAATCTGAAGGTCCTTCCGGACCTAAGTCCACAGAGATAGATGTTGCTCAGGTGGAGAAGCTTATTGTGAGCTCAGAGTTTCTCCATCCTGAAGGAATTCTCCCTTCCGCTCCCTCTTCACAACCTGAGATCGAGAAGCAAGTCGCTGCCTCAGCTTCTCCTCTTCTCGCACCTGAACCAGAGATTGTCGACATTCTTAGGTCCTTTGAAGCTACTACTGAAAAGGCCTCCAAAAAACGACCAATCTCTGAGGAGCACCAGATACCGACTGAGCGTAAGTCAAGCTCAGATGATGAGCTTGATTTGGACTTAAAAGACATCCATCCTCCTCCCTCAATCGATCTTCCCTCTCTCATTATTCCTCAATTTTTCCAGCTGATAGATGTTGGGCCAGTTGAAGAACAGCTTGATGAGCTAGAAGAGTCGTCTGATGATGAGGATGTGCCCCCAGAGCCAGAGGAAGATACTCAGAACCTAGGGGTGAAGCTGCTCACCCAGGTTCAGAGTGGTGCTCTCGACCAAGTTCTGGCTTTGATCCCAGAACTCTCTGAACACAAGGATGTGTTAGAGATAGTTGCTAGCGCCCAGATGATGATTAATCTGAGGTCGTTGTGGACTGAAGAGCAGCAGATCATCTTTCAGACCTACTTTGCCGAAGGTTTCATCAAGGAGGAATGACTTCTCCAGTCTCTACTTTTATTCAACTCCCCTGATGACCTTCGTAATGAAGAATACTTCATCCACGCCATGAAGACTCTGATGTCTAAGCTGGTTGGTGATTCCTCAGTAATCGCCACTGCTCAGCATGACACGAATCCTAATGAATCTGCAAATGTTGACCCGAAAGATCAGCATCTGACTGCACCAGAAGCTGCCCCATCTGCGTCTACCTCCTCCATCCCTAATCAAACTCTACATCAGATTGCCTCTACGCACAAGAGAGTCAAGCGATTAGAGGTGCTTCAGCTCAACAAGCATGTGTCTAATGCGAAAACACAATGAAGCAGATGGAACTGGCAATGGTCAATGCTTTGAAGGTCTGACAAGCATGCAGAATGTTATACAAGATAATGCTCAGGTGACTGATCACAACATCAGCAAACTTATTAGAACCGTGAACAAAGACCCCGCAGCTTTGATCGATATCTCTAACAAGGCTACTGAGAAGCGTCTCAGCACATAATTTGATCAATACCACTCCCTCGTTAGGGATGGCAAGACGCTTCTTGAGCTAACTGAGAAGAATGTTGAGGCGTCGATCAATACCACTCTCCAAGCCTTCAAAACTGATGTGGAAATGATCTTTGAGACTCATCTTGCGCTACTCTTTGAGCAATATGCTCAGATTGACGCTCAAAACAAGCTGATCTAAGATCAGCATAACGCCTTCAAGAGTCTATCTAACAGGCTTCTCCTCCCTCCCAACCCTTATTGCTGATTCCAAAAAGTGGGAAGAAGTCAGTGTGTCATGACATGAAAAGCAGACTCAGACCTCTCTCACTCCCTTTGACGAAGTAATGGAAGTACAATATGAGGGGAACAAGTATCTGAGAAAGAGAAGGAAGACAACCTCAGCCTTCAAGGGATTGAAACTGAGACGAATGAAGTAGTCGAACAGATGAAGAAGGCTAACGACAAGGCTCGTCTGAGAGAAGAAGAAGAAGCTAGCTTAAAAGCTAAAGTCGAGAAAGTTGAACAAGCTTGACGAGGCTGAGGAAGAGAAGAAGAAAAGGCTTAGATTCTCAATTCTTACTCCAGATCAAGAAGCAGCTCAAATAGAAGTGATTTGGAGTCTATGGACTTATATTAACTTTCTGGGTCAAAAAGCTATAGATGATGAGATGAAAATGAGAGAGCATCAACTAAGGAATGAGCTTCAGAGGAATCACATCAGGTTAAAGGAGGATGACCAAAGACTGGAGCATATGGCCGACAACATGAGAAGGACTAGGCTGATATCAGACAAAAGGAAGAGAAAGTCCAATGTGCTCAGAGCCATCACAACTGAAAAAGAAGCCTAAGATCGAGATTGTGAATGATCTTCTTTACCCATGGGTGCGATAGATGGGTTCCTTTGGAACTATCAGACGACTGAGAACAGATCAAGGTGGACTTCATAAAGCGTTTCTACTTCTGGCAGTCTTGGGTACATACACGAAGATAAAAAATCGGGACGAGATATTTACTGAGTTCTTCAGGCACAGAACCTTCAAGCTCTATCTTCTTATTAAAGATCTTGCTGAAAAGGCTCAGCTAGAAATCAAGTGCCCTGAGCCCATATTCATGAAGCCACCCATCGCATGGAAATTTTTTTAGTTCAAACTGATTATGCAAAGATTGAAGCTGAATTCTTAAAGGCCTGTAGAGAAAAGAAGTATACAGACGTGGCCAACAACTATGAGAAGAGGATCAAACTGAGAAGGCTTGTATACTACTCATACGAGCTGAAGCCAGATGATGTTTCAGATGGGAAGTTTGTGCGAATCATGGAGGAACTGAAGAAGACCCATCTGACTCTTGAAGAGTTCGAGAGGAGATATATGATCAAGTCTGAGCCTTTATAATTTGTTGTAAAATAATAGCCTAGCTTGTACTTAACTGATTTATTAATGAACCTGAGCTATATCTTTAACCTCACGGCAATAACTCTTTGTCCAGACTTACTTACCGTAATTATTTTTGATCTAACTACCCTTCATTTTCTTATCCCAACTTGTGTTGGATGAACTTAGCCCGAGTCTGTTTTTAGGTTAGAATAGGGTTTTTGCATCATCAAAAGGGGGAAATTGTTAAGAAATAATATAAGTTTTGAATGATCTCAAACCCCTATTTGATTGATGAACCAGTGTGATGTATTTGATAGGTTATTTCAGCTCGTGTCTGTATATTTAGACTGAATGTTTTTGTTTTCAGACTAGGTTGTTCAGATTGTGTTTGGTCAGCCCATGAACCAATTGAGTCTAGCTCTGATGCTGACACCCTTCAGACTGAACCATACACCTGAAATAGTACTGGGACCAACACGATATGTGTCCTCAAAACCAACAAGAAAAGGATGAGATGTCAACAGTACCATATGCCAAGTTGTCGGGAGCTCGATGTATGCTATTTTGTGTACTCGTCCTGACTTTTACTTTGTCATTGGCCTAGTTAGTAGGTATCGGTCCAACCCAGGAAAGAGACACTGGAGAGCTATTAAGAGGATTTTCCGATACCTGAAGGGTACTGCAAACTATTTCTTATGTTATCAAGGGAAGCACTTGACTTTGCAAGGATACACGGATTTTGATTGTGGTGATGATGTCGACGATAGAAAATCCACTTCAGGATATGCTTTCTTGCTAAACTATGGCGCTATTTCATGGAGCAGCAAAAAGCAAACTTGTGTAGCATTATCTACAATGGAAGCTAAATTTATAGCTTGTTCAGCTGCAGTACATGAAGCTGTTTGATTGAGAAGATTTTTACAACACCTAGGGATTGTAAGCACTTCAGAAGAAGCTATAACGATTTACTGTGATAATGAAGCAGTTATTGCTTACACAAAGGATCCCATGTATCATGGTAAAACCAAACAAATAGACACGAAGTTCAACTTTCGGCAAGATATTATTGGACAAAAGGATCTAGTCCTTAAGTATATATCTACATATCAGAATATTGTTGATCCCATGCCCAAACTGATACCTAGAGAAGTATTCTTAGGTAATGTAAAAGTACTTGATTTGCGAAAAATTCTGTAGATGTATTGTGAGATTGACTGCAATGTTGTAATGTTTTTCTTATATGACAATGTTTGTTATGCATATATATGTCTCTCTATATCTTAGTGATATTAAAGTATGTCTACAAGTAGAGATTGACTCTCTCTCTTGAGTAATCGTTTTCATCATCGAGGATGAGTGAAGATTAGACTACTATCTGATAAAGTAGTCAAACGAGTTTCCCACAACTCATTTTAAAACTTATTATAAAGGCCAAATCAGAGTTTTCCCTTTAGAGGGTGGGATCTACGAGGATTGGAGGAAATCTCAAGTTAAGTGTCGAGGAGCTCTTGAACTAAGATCTGTATGATGCATTTTCTCGGAGAAAAAGAATGACATACGCTTCCACGTTTGGAAGAGATGCATCATAGCACGTATATTCATACCACATGTGCAGTTGACCAATAAGGTAATGAAAAATTATGAATCCCTAAATTTCGTTATGTGAGACCTTGAGGTTATTTTCTAATACCTCAAAGTATACCATTTGGACTTTCTACTACGTCTTGAGGTTGTCGTAGTGTTGCTACTTTAATGTATGACCAATAGCCAAGACAATTCGGTCATGCAGTTCAAGTTAGGAAAGCAGCTATGACAGAACTAAGAGATACTATAAGTTGGTAAGGAAGGTCATCTTTAATTAACACCTTTCATTGTATTCATCGGCTAACCAATCATGTCAAGGACGTGATTTGAATACATAGTTATGAAAAATGATCAAGCATGCTCTATTATGATAAAGGGATTAGAGATACATTGATTGAAGTGTTTTATGATGTAGTCTGGGGTATAGCGAGTTAATTGTCCTCGATTATTCAAACAGTTGAGATGTTAATATCCTTAACCGGTGTATGGCATTTAAAGCTCATATGCTCGCGGGTCACACAATCCATTTGCTCGTGCCATTTAGTGTATGATAATGTAAAGAGATTACTTGTCCAACAACCACCATGGGCGAGTGGGAGATGTTGGTAATATATGTACACCTATGAGGTTATTTTGTAATATTATATAAATAAGGGACTTATATGAAATAGTTAAAGTGTATTGTGATTGAGAAGCAGTTATAGATGAATTTTGAGATTTCATTTCTGAGAAGTCAGAAGAACTAAAAATACCGTACGTAATTCTCATTTTATTTTCACTGAAAATCTCAAGCACTTGGATTGTGTAATCAAATCGTGATCTTTGTGATCATCGGCGATCTGAAGTATCACGTTTAAAGTAAGAATACGTCTACTAGTTAATTCCGCTGCAGGTATGTATTCTATCGTTAATTTCCTTCATAACCTCTCGCTATTGCAAACCCACCTCCACCAACTTCCTCTACCTCTCTCGGCCGGGCCCGATTATTAGGGTTTCTGCATCTTTATCTAAAATTGTGCATTTGAGGAGTGAAATTACCTGCAAGTTATGGAGACATTTACATATTGATCTATATTTTATTCTGGCTTAGTTATTAAGAATGCAACCATAATCTAAAGAAGGGATGAAGAAGCCCAGGGAAAAGATGTTCACTCTTACACAATTCATGGCACCCATCGAAGTCATCACATGTATTCGTATTGGAAATCTATTGACAAGCGGTATTTCACCAAACAAAACTAATTTGTAAAATTGAAAAATCTGACATTGATTCACCCATGAATAATACACGAAAGACTAAAGAATATCGGAGAAGAAGAAGAGAACGTGAGTTTCCGATGCGTTGGCGAGAGGAGAGAGAAAGGAGGAGGGGAGAAGTTTGAAATAGTGTTGTCAAACTCGCGAGTCAACTCGTAGACTCGTCCGAGTTTACGAGTTTCGAGGCTAAAACGATCTGGATTGGCATAGGATTGCTTGTGTGATAGGATCGGGTGGGATCACGAGTCAACACGTAGACTCGTGGGATTGTGCGATTCCTACGAGTCATCAAGATCATTTTTTTTTAATTATTGTAAAAAATATAATTTTTCCCCTAAAGCCCTAAACGATTAAAACATCTTCAATCTTGATTTTCCTCTTCATCCCGCGGCGCCTATACTTTTAATCAAGATTAAAAATCCAAACCCTACAATTGTTCGAAAAAACTCCAGAAATTCAAATCCAAATCCAAATCCTACAATTTTTCAAAATCCAAATCCTACAAATGTCCAAGAATCGATTTGAAGTTGAAAGTTGAAACTACTTGAAGCTTTCGAAATCGCTCTCGAAATCAAAGGTTTGTTCATCAATTGATTGTGAATGATCTGGGTATTTGGGCGTATTTATGTGTTGTTTGTTACCTAGTTTCCTTGAGTTTGTTTTTATGGATGTGTTCATGCGAACTCACATTCACTATGTAGGATTGACGATTTCCTGTTTTATTGATCTAATTGGTATTTTTTGAGATAAATTCAGTCGATATTTGGCCCTAAATTATTGGTTAATTGACTGAAGGGGTTATGCACTCTAGATTTTAGTTCTCTGGCTCTAGTTTAGTTTCAATACCAAAAGGTTATGGCTTAAATCTGTACCCTGCCCGGTCATTATAGATAGGAATAGGATAATTGAGAATAGGATATAGTTTCGTTTATCATCTACTATTAGGGAAATCTTGGATCTAGACATTTTCATGATACTTATTTGTGATTGTTGTGTATTTGATCCATGTTGTTAGGCGAAGTTAGCTTCTTAAACGTTTGTGTTAAGTTGCAGACATTTTCATGATACTCTCAAAATATTACTTCGCAGTTCGCAGACTTATTCGTGCGATGTTTGGGCTTTTGGTGTAATTATTATTTGTTAATAAACGGTTTTGAGATGAATGCTTGTACTGTTTCTCTAAGCAGCATTGTGTAACAATTGTTGTGTTTGCGATCCATCTAGTTAGGCGAAGCCTGATTCTAAAAGATTGTGTTGAGTTTAGGCTTAACAAAAGATCAGAGCTTTGTGCTTTTGGTCTGAATTATTTACAAATTGTGAAGCTTCTTCTTTTGTCAGTCTCTCTCATACTTCTAATGTGGTAGAGTCACATAAGTAATCAGTTTTTTTGACCAGTCTGACTTCGTTCGTTGTTGCCTTGCTAAAGCAGTCCACCATTTGGACATACCTCTTTTCATTCGTGTTGTGTGCATATTGACCTTCTATCATTTATGCAGATTTGGATATTGAATTTATGAATATGCTTTGCCTGCATTTTTCAGAATGGCGAGTGCAAATGATTCTGTTTGTGGAGGTGGAGGTGGTGGTGGAAATGAGGATCATGGTGGCCGGCTTGGTGGCTCTAGCAGTACCCACTCTATTTCGTCAAATCCAAGACTCCGTAAGAATGCACCCGGTAGTAGGAGCGACGTCGGCTGGAAATATGGAGCTGAATTTGAGGGAAATCCAAAAAAAATTGTGTGCAAGTTTTTTAAAAAGGTGATTATAGGAGGGGTTTACAGATTCAAGCATCACTTAGCAAAGACTCAAAAGGATACTGATGGATGCATAAGCGTTCCTCCTGGAGTTCAAAAGGAGATGTTGGAGGTTCTTACTATACTTGAAGAGAAGTCTATAAAGAAGGGGACGATGAGCCAAGAAAGAGATAGTCTCATAGAGGATGTTGAAGAAGATGAAGACGTAAGAGGAAAAAGACAAGCGATTGGTGGTGGCAAGAATCCCATGGATATTTTTAAGAGAAAGGCAGCCACTCAATCTACCATTAATACTATTTTCAAGGAGTTACATGAAGAAGCTTGTGAAGATATTGCTCTTTTCTTCTACAACAATGCGATTCCTTTGAATGTCGTGAAGAGTGATGAATTTAAGAAAATGATTGAGTCGGTTGCTAGACATGGTCCGGGAATCAAGCCGCCATCATATCATGAGATTAGAGTGACGTATTTGAAGAAAAATGTTGATAAGACTAAGGACGCCCTATAAGTACATAAAGCTCATTGGAAAAAGGTCGGGTGCACTATAATGTCTGATGGATGGACTGATAAGAGGAGGAGGAATATAATTAACTTCTTGGTTAACAGTCCTAGAGGAACTGTATTTTTGAAGTCCATTGATGCATCACACATCTCAAAGATGGCATATAAAGTTTTCAAGATGATGGATGATGTTGTTGAAGAGATTGGTGAAGAACATGTAGTCCAAATTGTCACGGACAATGCGGCAAACTACAAAGCCGCTAGAGAGATGTTAATGGAGAAAAGGAAGAAGTTATATTGGACCCCATGTGGGGCACATTGCATTGACTTGATGTTAGAAGACTTTGAGAAGAAGATCCCAGTGCATCAAGAGACAATTGCAAATGCTAAGAGAATTACAACCTACATCTACGGGAGGACTCCTCTTATTTGTCTCCTACATAACTTCACTGAAAACAAAGACTTGATAAGACCGGCATTGACTCATTTTGCAACATCATACTTGACCTTGGGATGTTTGCATGATAACAAAGGAGCACTCATTAGATTGTTCACCTCCAAGGAATGGAAGTCCGGTCAATTTTCAAAGGCAAAGAAGGGGAAGTTCATTGAGAATCTAGTTATGGATAAGGTGTTTTAGAAAAAACATTGTGATGTGCTTGAGAAGTGCTTATCCTTTGATCAAAGTGCTACGATTTGTGGATTCAGATCAAACGCAGGCCATGGGCTTTATCTATGAAGCAATGGAACAGGCTAAGGAAAAAAATAAAACTTGCTTTCAATGGAGTACAAAAAAATATGATTACTTCTCTTTATTTTATTTTTTTTCTTGATTTTATTTTTTTAGTTATATGGTAAATGACCAATATTTTGGTCAATTTTATTTTTTAGTTATATGCATGTATGGGATATCATTGATCAGAGATGGGATAGACAACTTCATAGGCCTTTACATGCTGCTGGATATTTCCTTAACTCTCGGATACAATATAGTCCTGATTTTAAGTGTTCGCATGAGGTGAAACGCGGACTATATGATTGTATGGAGAGGTTGGGAAATAGCATGGATGAAGTAGAAAAAATCGATCAACAACTCGAACATTTCAAGAGCCGATCTGGTTTTTTTGGTAGACATGTAGCTTTTGCTGGAATTCAGTCAAAAACTCCAATACAATGGTGGGAGTCTTATGGTGATGAATGTCCCGAGCTACAAAATTTTACAATTCGAGTTTTGAGTTTGACATGTAGTTCTTCGGGATGTGAGCGCAATTGGAGTGCTTTTGAAAAGGTAAGAAATTTCAATACAAAAATGTTTATATTTTTAAAGTGATACTTTACTTTAATTGTATTCATGTATTTATGTTGATTGGTTTGTTTAATTTTATTGTTTAGGTTCATACGAAGAAAAAAAATCGTCTAAAGCAAAAGACAATGAATGATGCCGTTTATATCATGACTAACTCCAAGTTGGACAAGAAGAAGCAAATGAGGAAACAAAAAGTGTATAGTATTGATGATCTTTCTTCATATGATGAATGGATTGTAGAGAAGAATGAGGCTTCAGGTGGAGATGAAGATGGAGATGAAGATGACTTGGATGATCTTGACGGTGGTGTTGGTAGTAGTTCGACAGTTGATGCATCTGTTGATGATTCCCAATTGGGATGATGAGTTTGATGGAAGCGGACATGCTAGTGATGGATCCGATGAGGGTGATGATGATAGTGGAATGAAGAGTCATTGAATGACTTATTAGATTAGATATTTGATAAGTGATTAAGCTCGTTTATCATCTTCTAATTTACTTTTGGAACATTTTTTACTTTTTTGGACATGTGGTTGTCGTGTTTATTTGGCATTTTGATGTTGGTACTTGGTGCTTGATATTGTGTTTTTTGACATTTAATGACTTTTTAGATATTTTTTATGGCCATTTTACCAAATCCTTGATTTGTCATTATTTAATTAATTATAATATATTTTTTGGTAGACTCTTACGATCCTACCACGATCCTACGATTCACGATCCTAGCATGGCCCAACGATCCATGCTATAATTAAAAAAATCTCTCCCAATTTGTGATAAAACGATGTATAATTTGGGTAGACAATTTTGAAATAGGAAAATTTTTGGCAGAGATCCAAACCCGCCTTTCAAGGGTTCTATAAACCCATCCTATTTCAGCAGTCAGCACACTTATTTTATATACTGGAATACCTAAACGAATAATTTAAGCAAATAACTACGTAACACATTGATAAAATCCCATTAAGAAATGCATGTTGGAAATATAATTAATGCAGATTGTCATCAAAATTAGTCAAAATGCGAATTATCTCTCTTTCTCTAAGCACTTCAAATTTGGGAATGAATCTCAAGAAATAATGCATTTGGATACAGCTGTACCGAAGAAAACACATGAAGGACAAACACCGCAGCGCCGCCGGATACACAGAGTGCCACCACAACTACGGCGGATGAACGACAAAATACGCGACTACGACCCGGCAATCGTGTCTCTCGGCCCTTACCACCACGGAAAAGCCGAGCTCCGCGCAGCGGAGGAGGTCAAACACAGGTTCCTGGAAAGGTTGACCGCCGGCAGTGACGCCAAGAGAAGCTCGCTCTACGGCGTAATCCTGGAAAATATCCATGAAATCAGAGCTTCCTATGACGACGACTGCACCGAAAAATACGACGACACCAAACTCGCGACGATGATACTTCTCGACGCCTGCTTCTTAGTCGCTTTCATGGAGGGCCTCGCCGGAGAAAGCAGCATTTTCTTGGACTGGCATCAATCCCTCGGCGCCGCCTTGCTGCCGCTCGCCATCTCCGATATGTTGCTGCTCGAGAACCAGCTCCCCTTCCGATTCGTAAAGCGATTAGTCGATTTACAACACGGAAATGAAGGCGGCGACCTAATTGAGAAATTCCTAAATTGGCTCATCTCCGCCGATTTCAGCCCTATTTCAACCCCCAAAATTAATAACAGCAGCGATCCAAATCCTCTCCACCTCCTTGAAGCCTTTCACGCAATGCTCGTGGCTGACGGCAGCTGCAGCTATTCAACCGCGATGTCTGGTTTCAAACTGACCAAACAAGAAGGCTACCTGATAGACGTCGCAAATCGCTCCGCCACGGATCTGAAAGCCAAAGGCGTCCGGTTCAGGCCGAGCGATTCGTCTTCGATACGAGACGTTCGATTTAAGTCCGGCCGGTTTAGAGGCGAGCTCCGACTTCCGGTACGGTTGGTGTGGTCTACGTCTTTTGTTGCACTTTCGAACCTGATAGCCTACGAAATGTCGCCGGACGCCGTGTCGGAGTTCGAAGTCCTCTCCTACGCGAACCTTTTGAAATCGCTGATCGAGAGCGTGGACGATGCGAAGGAGCTGCAGGAGAAGGGGATTCTCATCAACAGATTCCAGAACCACCAACAGCTGGTCGACGAAGTCAAAGGGATTTGCACGTTTGGGATCGACAACTTCGACATTTTTAAGGATGTAAGGATTCAGATCGATCATCATTGCCGGAGCAAAACCAAGACATGGGTAGCCGATCTTATGCATACTCGATTTAGTAGACCCTGGACGGTGACCGGCTTGCTCGCTGCTTTTCTTCTTCTTGCTCTCACTTTTTTGCAGACTTATTTCACTATTCATCCTTATATTCGTTGAAGATGAATGTTGGAATAAATATATATGTATTCCCTCAGTCCCATTTGTAAGTATGGGTTTCTTTTGAATATGAATGTTTAAAAAATAATATTTTATGATGTATATTGTTTGACTTTTGGATAGTTGATTAATGATAAAATATTTTTTACGAACATTCTAATGGGACATGTCAATAAAGAATAAGGAGGGAGTATTTAATTTCCAATTTTTCTCTAACAATAATATACATCTCCAAATTTCAATAAATAAAAAAATAATAATTTGTTACAAACGTCTCATACACATAAACATGCGGTAGAGAGAGACAATATTTATATTTTTCTTCAGATTTCTAACCACGCACAGGAAGAAAAAGCTCGGGACACATATCAGAAGATCTGAACGGGAGCAGTAATCAGAGCTACAACAATATATGAATGAGGCAGGTAAATTCCATTCCTTCAGTTAAGTATGATACGAAGGTGGCAGGTAAATTTCATTCATTCAGGTAAATTTCTAAGGGCTTATGAAATCTTGAAACACGACAGAGATTAGGACATTAATTGTTGGAATTTTGTATACTGGAAGCAACTTTTATACTTGAATACAATGTTATTCCTATCCACTGTTTGTTTTCCTATCTGACTATTTATTCTTGCACATGATAAGTCATATTATCTTGTATAAATATTAGATTGTGTAGTGTGTTGTAGATCACAGAAGACTACACAATTGGTTGTACTAACAAGATCTAAACAAATATCACAGCTGAGACAACTTTAGGACGAGTTGTCGGTTTAAGCTGCAGTTTAGATAAGAAGTGGCTTGTCTTGACTACTTGTCTATTCTAGTACACTTAAGGTGATGTATTGACGGATCATAGTGAGTTGTGTTCTCATAGCTGACCTAAGTGGAGAACTAAAGATCTCGGTGACTTAGCTGGTCTCAAGCTTGATAAGACTTCAGTTGAGTGCATTTGACTAACTATCACTTTGACCTACTATGGTGAACGTCATCTCGACCAGATCTACGTATCTTGAGTGTTAGTAATCATTTGTGACTCAGGCTGGTTGTCTGTATTTTGCATCTGTATCCCTGACAATTGGGTTGAGAATATCCCCTGGAGAGCTCGAAAGGATTGTCACACTAAACCCTGCAGGTTGATTAAGTTCAGGTGTGTTAATAAGGTCGAGTGGTACTACTCATAAATATAATAAGATGTTAATTACTTTAAACTGTCAGTGGACTTAATTAATTAACGAATATTTATATCTTAAATACGGAGAACAATTAAGTCTAAAATACACTCTCATGCTCAAATTGGGATAAAGGGGTAAGTCAGCACAGATTCTCTAGTGGAATGAATCTATGTTTATTGATTAATTGATTAATTTTGCTCTGGGCTTAGCATAGAGAATTAATTAATTTGAAGTCGTGCTTTATTTCTTGTATTGGACCCCTGGTATGGTCCACATAAATGCCAAGTATTATTTCACGCTCTCTCGGGATTATTAAGGGGTTGATGCATTTTTGCATTACTTAATAATGTGGGTATTTTTTTTTTATCTAGAATTATTTGGGCCAATTAATTGATAAATAATAAGTAGTCCAGCTATTATTTAATTAATTAATGGATTTGGTGTTTGAAGACCATTAGGAATTAACTAATTAATGGATTTGGTGTATATAATAAAGTATTACGTTATTATTAAAAAAAACACAATTCATATAACCCACATTACAAACACACGCGTTCAACGTGAGGGAGAGAGCGAGGCGTGATTTTCAATGCTTCTCCAGTTCTTTGTCCATCTGAAGGGAAAACAGACGTTAGGACACAGATCAAAAGATCCTGTACGCAAGCAAATCAAAGCGCGACTTAAGGATTCATGTATCAAATTCCTAACTCCTTCATGTTGTGGGGTCGATAGTGGGACATGAATAGCACCCGATGCTGAGGAAGCAAGTAGACTAATTTGATCTACAACGAGGTGGGTTATATTTTCCATATGATAAGTATGTTTAAGTTATTAACCTGTGTTATTTACGCAAATTATGAATTCATGTTTTTACTCTCTATTGGTTTTACATGCTTCTACATGAATGATATTGACTCTGTCAATACGAAATAAAATGATCGGGCTCTAACTAGGCAAAATGTTTTCTAGTTACAGTTAGTGTACACAGAGGTTACGAAATTAGTCTTGGGCGAATTTGTCTCCCTAAGACTAACGAAGAGAAAATAACGTAGAATGCACCAATAGTTGAGAAAAAGGAAAGAATGGCCAAATGAAATGTTTTAAAGGAATGTTCATTTTCAAGTATTTTTCCAAAGTTTTTATCAAAGGCTTAATCCACGGAGCACATTAGTACTCAACCATTGTTTTAAAAATATTTTCAAGTTAGACAGACGGTGCAAGATGGTGCTTGAGTTGGTTCTGATCATGCTATTTTGTCTTAAGTAACCTTATGTTATTAAAGTGTTTCCGCTAAACTCTGTTTAAGAATAATGTTTAATTTCTAATATCATCATATCCCTTTTGCTTGTTGAGGAATATTTTGCTTGTTGAGTAATATTGATATTTTAAAGTACATTTAATGCTATTTATATGAGTTTATAACTGTTAGAAAATCATCTTTTGAATTTCCCCATTTTTCTTTCCCGCTTCTTATACCCCACCCCAATCACGTCCTCCTCGGGAACTGGGGTGTAACAAAATCAGCTTTAAATCGTTTGCTACTATCATCTTTATTTATACAGATATTTTCGCAGAGATGAAATGTAGATATCTGAACAATGAGTGAGTTTAGGAAAATGCCAAGATGAGCAGCACAAGACTACTTTTATCCCCAACCACCCCAAACACCCCAAACACTCAACCATCTTAATATTTAATTATTTTCTCACTCCTCCATATACTACCAATTTTAACTCAATCCAACCACCTCCACTTTTATCTTTTATCCCTGACCACCCCAAACACCCAAACACTCAATTATAAAATTATATATTTTTAATTATTTTATATTCCGTAATTATAATATTATTCTTTTTAATAATAATAATTATCTAAATTAATAGAACAAAATGTAAAAGTCATAAAAATTAATATTAATAAAACACACAACAATAATTGAAAGCGAAAAGCGAAATTAAATCAACAAAAACTGAAATTACAAACGACGAAATAGAAAAAGTTCAGTTATCATTGCCGAATTTTTGCCATATGTGCTCGATCAAGTCGTCTTGAAGAGTCTTGTGCTCTTTTCTGTTCCGAACTTGGTCCCTATTTTTCATATAATTGCTTAAGCTTGCAATCCTATCTGTAGAGTATAACAAATAATTTGTTTCTCCATCTCCACTTTGTTGATTGCTTTGACTACCACCGTCTTGTATAAATTCTGGAGGATCTTGATAATTCAGATAAGAGCTTCTTTCATCTTCCACTATCATATTGTGTAGAATGATGCATGCTCTCAGTATTTTCCCCATAAGATCACGATCCCAAATAAGACACGGTTGCTTGATAAAAGCAAAACGAGCTTGTAAAACACCAAATGCTCGTTCAACATCTTTGCGAGCAGCCTCTTGATATAGAGCAAATAATTTTTCCTTTAGAAGGAGAGGAGCTCTAATAGATTTGACGAATGCTGCCCATTCAGGATATATGCCATCTGTGAGATAATATCCGATGTTGTGTACATTACCATTAACGACATAACTGACCTTAGGTGCGCGACCTTCCATGATATCATTAAAGAGAGGAGATTGATCGAGTACATTGATATCATTTCTGGAACCCGGGGTTCCAAAAAATGAATGCCAAATCCACAAATCTTGGGATACAACTGCTTCTAAAATAATTGTTGACTTACCGCTTCTTCCCCTAAATTGCCCCGCCCAACCAGTTGGACAATTTTTCCATTCCCAGTGCATGCAGTCAATACTGCCTAACATGCCTGGAAAACCGCGTCGTTCTCCTACCTGCAAAAGTATGGCAAAATTGATCTCTATTTATAGAGGAAAAAAAATACGAATTTTGGTATAATTTTTAATTTTTTTTATGAAGGTATGTAAAAGATATACCCGATTTTATCCGTTGCACAAAAAAATATAGTCAATCAATGAGAAAGCGCCACATGGCGCTATCTCATTGGATGACCTTGTGGAGAACAAGTGTTTGCCGACAACATTTTTTTATTTAATCCATTTAACATTTTTTTTAATGCTTGAGGTTCGACCAACCTTCCAAAACTAGTAGCGATAAAGATAGTCTAATAAGACGGACAAACAAGCAAGAACAACTCGAATACTCTATGATTTGTATCTAATCCACTAAAGTAAGGTAAAGGAGAAAACCGAGCAGGAGCGACAAAAGAAGGCAAAAACACAAATTAAAAAAAATTCACAAAAAAGAAAGCGATTTTCAAACTTCAACAATGTGATTCCCAAACCACATCTAGAAAGAGAGAAAAGGAAATGCTACCCACCTCCTTTACTCACACGAAGAGGGATAAAGATCAGTAGAATTACCCACTGCGTATCTGATCTTGTCCCAATAATCCTCTCTCCACCTAATCCAAGTGAAAATACACTCGATTCGACGCCTTTATCGAAGAACGAACCACATTGCGCTGAGATCGGACTGCTCGTTAGGATTCTTGAGGTAATTGAGAGTGTTCGCGGCTGAGAGAGTGTTCGCAGGTGAGTTTATTTAGGGCTAAGTGTGATTTAAGATTGAAGAGAGTAATTGTTATTTGTATCGTAATAAGTCGTGTTTGCTTATCCTAGTCAGCAGTGACGATTTTGTTGACGTGGCAATTTTGTCCACTTAAGCTTCCAAGTCATCAAAACGGTGTAGTTTTAATATTTTCTGGCGGCCGGAAAAAATTGGGAATCCGGTCATGTCTTAAATTGCAAAAAAAATGAAAGTTTATGCATTAATTCGGCACAGTTAAAAGTTCGTGTTAAATATGCAAATCGGCTATATTTCGTGCCTTATTTCACTAATAATCCTTTATAAAATGTAAACATATCACCATAAAATTAATAAAACCAAGAACCAAAATTTATGTTAACCACAACAAATAATGGGGTCAGCTTCTAGGTACGTACACAACAAACATGAAGATACAAGGACTAGGTAAAAGAAATGCTAACTACATGTGATTTATTTATTCGACAAGTTCATTCAAAATTTATTAGTTTATCACATAGTTCACGACCCCTTCTCTTTTTCTTCACAAATTGGTAATATTTTATAATTCACCATCTTTTATAAATGAGTGTTAGAAACCTCAGCTATTATTCTGTTATTAATTTATTAATTTCCTTTTCATCAACATATGACTTTTTATCTTTCTTGCAGTGTAGTAAAGGTAACGAGCTTTTGCTTTCAAGCTGTTTTCTGAAGCTTGTTTGTTTTCGTTGTTTAGTACCTTCCAACATTACATGTTATTACCAGTTTATGAAAATCCATTTTATTAGACTTAGATTTTGGTCATAAATGAGAAAAAATTAAATATGCTATTACATCTCAATACATAAACAATTGCAGACAGTTAATTACAGGTTTTAGTCCTTCTCAAGTGTGGACAATTGCATGTTAAAAAACATAGAAAAAGATGTATAAATAAATATAAAAAAAGAGCCGGATAAGTAATAAAGAATTTGAAAGAGGAAAAGACGAAGAGATTACTTACGCAATTGATCGAACCTTCTGAAAATCCAAATTGCACCACCTCTCTCTTTATTTAATTTAGAATGTATTTAAAATTACTAACAAGAGAAAAAAAGTTATACTTGCTCAAATTGAAGATTACATGAAGATTGTAACATAAATCGAAATTACAACCGCTGAAGATTAAAAATACAGAAAGAAAATACATAATCGAGCTACAAATAGATGCATGGAATACGAAATGAGATACAACCCAAGATATGCAAAGTTACATAACTTACTGACAGTTGTGAATTTTGACCATATATGCTCAATCAAGTCATTCTCTATTTCGAATTTGCTCTCTATTAACCATATACGAGCGAAGACTTGTAGTGCGTTCACTAGAATAGTGAATATGTCCATCATCTTCTACTTATACACTTGTAGGTATATCCATAAGAAATTATATAGAATGATAATAATTTAGGTATGAAGCTCTTTCATCTTCTACTATCATATTGTGCATAATGATACAAGTCATCATAACCACGGCGTCATATTGATCCCAAAACTAAATCTGCATCCCGAAGATCCTTCTAATCATCATTAACTTCACTATTTGTTGTATATGGAAGCTTCAAAATTACCATCGATTTTGTTAGTTCTTGAATTAATTTTTGCTATATATATGTTTTTGTTTTCCGAACACACGTTAAACTGCTAGTTTCGGGATCAATTTTATGTTTTTGGACCAATTTTCGTCAAATTACCATGCTAGTTTCTGAGATTCGGTATGATAAGACTTGAAGATCTCAAAACCTCTAGTTGAGTGATGAAACCTTATAATGTAATAGTTAGCTGAGTTCATGTTGTTAGGAACTCATTAGACTGGTTAGAGTTCAGTAGCTAATAGGCTCAGTAGCTTACTCATTGTCAGTCAGACGGACTCAACATTGAAGAACTCGGTATGGTTGCTCAGAACCAACTGAGTAACGAAAGAATCGATCAATAAGCTGATCATCTCAGAAGAATATCAATAGAGGACAACTCAGTATAAAGTGTCCGAGGAATCAAAGGAAGTCAACTCAACAATATCTGCCTTGGAGTTTGAACAAGTCTCACCTAACATTCAACCTCGACCAATGAAGAGCTGTCAGCATTGTACTTGCACTGACACAAAGTTGCCCTCTTCAATTTGAATGTTACTGTAGAGATTTCCTCTTTTTCAGTCTAGGAAGCAGCTTTATGTCAAAGCAGGTACAGTGTTGGCGGCTTCTCATTGGTCGAGGTTAGAGAGTCGGTGAGATTAGTTCAAACTCCAAGAGCATGCTGAGTTGACTTCCTCTGATTCCTCGGACCTTTTACTGAATTGACATTCTTCTGAGATGTTCAGTGCGTGGCTCGAATTCCTTTGCAGATTCAGTGGGTTATAACTTTCCCAACTGAGTTCCTGATGCTAAATTCTTCTGGCTGAACGACAGATACTCTACTGAGTCTATTAGCTACTAAACTCTAGCTAGCCTACTGAGTTCATAACATATTGAACTCAACTAAGCAAATACATTATATAAGGTTCATTATTCAGCTAGGGTTATTGGATCTTCAAATCTTATCATACTGAATCTTATCCCAACATAACACGTTGAAGATTATCGACGAGTGTAACAAGGTAGCTAAAGAAGGTGTCTCTAAGGCACTTACAGAACAAGCTCATGCTGGGCAAGTCATCAGAGAAAGATCATCTGTCACAATTTGACAAGAAAGAGACTCAACTACTAAAGATCATCAGGAAAGAGCAAGACACAGAATGGAACAATTGCACTGATGATGTCTCTGATGTCGATGCTCGAGTATCCACTATTCAGAATGCAGTAGAAAATCTTCAAAGTAAAGTTACTTCCCTTTCCACACTTATCCACTCATTTGCTGATGCCAAAAAGATGGAAGGAATTAGTAAAGAGATCAAGGCTAAAGAACTCCCTATTATCAATGTTGGATCTCAAGGGGAAGGGATTCAAGCCAAGGAAGTAAGGGGGAAGGAGTTGAAACAACTCAGACTCAAATAGCTGGAGGATCTGGAGCAGGATCCTCAGCTCAAGCAATAGAGGAAGCGGCGAAGTACATAGATGAGCTTCCCACAGAACATGAGCCAGTGAGGAGTCCTACAAGAGAAAAATCACAAGCTGGAAAATCTCCCTCACCTCCTCCTAAAGCTCCTAAACTCAAATTCAGGTCTAATGAGGAGCAAGTAGCTTATGACCTAGAAAAGGCTCAGAGACTTCAAGCAAAAGAACAGGCCAAGGCTAAGACGAAGAAGAAGGGCATTCAGATCAAAACCGTTGTGCCCAATACGACGAGGTCAATAGTTCCGATAATGTCTAGCGATGAAAAAGCCAAGAAAGATGAAAAATCCAAAGTAGTTCAAAAGTCTAAAATTACTGATGTGAAGGACTCAGAAGCAGAAATGGAGACTGAGACTACAACTGAACATCAAGGTCCTATCACGAAGCTGACCAAAGAGCAAGAAGCAGAATAGAAATAGATATAGGATGCTTGTGAAAGAGGACTTGATATTACAGTTGAGGCGAGACAAATCAAGGAAGCTAAAGAGAGCCTGAGATTAGCTAACCTTGGCACTCAGACTGAGACCTAAGAATGAAGCCAGAGAATTCCAAAGAAAGATATGAGTATTCCCACTACATCTAAGTTCTACAGAAGAGGAGTTCAGGAAGCACATCTAAAGAGCATTCTTCACCCTCGTATAGACAAGTGGATGCTCTAGAAGTTTAATTAGAGATGGGAAGATATCAAATTGATTTCATCAAGAGTTTTCACATCTGGAAGACATATAACCGATCATCTGATGCTGATGCAACCTTTACTGAATTCTTGTTGATCTTGGAGTCAAACCTATATGCTGAAGTTATGACTATCTTAGAAAGTCAGGTTCTTCCACTGAAAGCTCCCGAGTTCAGAGTTCTACCTCCTCCTACAACCTTAGAAGGCAATATATGCATAAAAGAGATAGAGGAAGAAGCTAAAATTACTATGACGAGAAAATCTCTAAATCGGGACTCTAGCAACGATCAAGCTGCCATCAAGAGACTTCGAGCTAATATCTACAGATGATATGGCCTTGAACCATTGGAAGAGAAATCTACAGACTTCAAAGTAAAGCTACAACAGTTTAGATCTCAGAGGATCTGAGTAATCTTAGATTTCATTTACTTGTGATAGTTGATTTATGCACTTGTAATTCTTCTATTATTAATGAAATCACTTCATTTTGGCCGAGACAACCGCTCATTGTCATTAAGGTTATCTCTACTTTCCAACACAACTGATCACATTAGAGATCAAGAAACACACTCACATTCATGTTTATTATCTATCTTTCGGTGTGCATGTCTTCTATTTATGAGTTGTATTAATTGTAATAAGTTTAGGCATCATTAAATAGAGGAAAATTATTGAAAATGAGATTCAGTATGATAAGATTTGAAGATCTCAAAACCCCTAGTTGTGTGATGGAACCTTATAATGTAATAATTAGCTGAGTTTAGCTTGTTAAGAATTCAGTAGACTGGCTAGAGTTTAGTAGCTGATAGGCTCAGTAACTTACTCATTGTCAGCCAGACGGACTCAGCATTGAAGAACTCAATATGGTTGCTCAGAACCAACTAAATAACAAAAGAATCGGTCAACAAGCTGATCATCTCAGAAGAATGTCAGTAGAGGAAAACTCAGTATAAAGTGTTCGAGGAATCAGAGAAAGTCAACTCAACATCTGCCTTGGGGTTTAAACAAGCATCACCTAACATTCAACCTCGACTAATGAGGAGTTGTCAGCACTCTACTTGCACTGACACAAAGCTGCCCTCAAGACTGAAAAAGAGAGAATCTCTATAGTAACGTTCGAAATTGATATGACCGTTTTTCTTGACGTGTTTTGACACGTGGCTAGGTCTCCTCTAATAGATCTTTTCACAAGTCACAACTATAAATAGAGATCGATCTTCAAGCGATTAAGACACCAGATACTCAAAGTATTCAAGCAATAAAGCTCTAGCGAACTTAAAGCATACCTAGCGAAGAACTCATAGCTCATATCAGACTATCTTAGTTCTTCTCTCTAGAGATCATCTAGTTTCCTTTCTCTATTCTATGCATTCCTTGTTAGATCAAACGCTTAGAAAACTGAAGGAGTTCATATTCTATTGAACTATTCTTATTGTAAGAACTTCTTCTAGTTAGAGAAACTCAAACTTTATGTTTGAAACAATTGTAAAGTCACTACAACTATAAGTAGAGTATATGTCTAGTGTCCAGATCGACTGAGACTTACTCAGTATAATAAAATCAAGACCTCATGCCTTGTTCAGGACAGTGGACGTAAGATCTTGCGTATCCGAACCACTTTAAAAATTGTTGTACATTTACTGTTTTATTGCTTATCGTTCATACTGCATAAAACTGTTTACAAATCATTAACCAATTTTTCAGTAAAATTGAATTGACACATAAGCACGACTTAAACAGATCTTCATTAAAATACGTTTTACAAACAAGAGACGATCAAATTTGGGCCTACACTTCCGCACTTATTCGTATACTAAATTTTCTATAGACTGACTGAAGTCAGTATACACGACTCAGTAGAACGAACCACTCTACCTACGTGATCAGAAAGCTAAATTGGTCGGCTGAATCGTTCAACTAGTATACTCAGTAAAAGACTGACTTTTGCGTTCAAGTTTTTTACTGACTTTTGCGTTCGAGTTGAAACTTGTACTCATGTGTATTTTCTCTCTCTCTCCCCCCCAAAAAAAAAAAAAAAACTTGTCATTGGACCAATATTTCTGGATCAATTTTATGTTCAAAAAGATTGATAATCAACAAATGAAACTTTTGGTCAAAACAAATAACATTTTAGTTCAAAACAATTGTTATTTTTTTCCTAAACAAATGACAATTTTTGCGAAAATAAATGACACTTTTAAAATAATTGTGTTGGTCCCGAGGTTAAACGTTCAGGTGTAGAGGGGGGTGAATACACCTGAAAACAATTTCTCAACTTAAAACGCGAACAGTCCTTTTCAGGAGGATGTCGTACTGAACAAGTTCAGTAGACCAAATAAGTTGTTCTGAATCGCGTGGCAGAGTGACTAACTTCACTGAGGCCTGGTAGCTGACTTTAGTCAGAATTCAGTACCGTTCAGCTGAAGTTCAGTATAGTGCGGAAATATGTAGGCCCAAATTCATTTGAGTTAGAAAACGTTTTTAAGAAAACAGTTTCAGCATATTAGTGCAATCAGTTAAGCTTTGCTGAAACTTAGTTGAATGATTTTAGAAATATATTTTCAGTATGAGCAGTAATCAATGCAACAGTAAAACACAAAACACAAGCAATTTTAAAGTGGTTCGAATCCAACAATCCTACGTCCACTGTCCCGAAAAGATCAGGAGGCTATTTTATTATACTGAGTTAGTCTCAGTCGGTTTGTGCACTAGACAAACACTGGTCTTGAGATTTATACAGAGCAAGTCTCAGTTTACAAGATATCAAACTAAAGTGTTTGACAAACTCTCCAACTATGAAGGAGTCCTTTACAATAAGGATCAGTTCAAAGATGAACTCCTTCATTCTAAGCTATAGATATAGTCTGTTAAGCTTAGGTTAGAGGGAAAGGGAACGAGAAAATGGCTTCTAGAGCGACGAACGGTTAAGTATAGACTGTGGGTTCGTATTCAGTCGCTTGGACACTAGAAGCTTTACGTTCTGATTCAGCTTGGTTTCCTATGAGCAAGTATGTCGCCTTTCGCTGGAGATTACTCTATGAAGTTCTTGCGGAAAGCTTAAGCTTTTTCTGAGTTGCTTGTGAATGCTCGTGTGTTCCTGTCTATGTCGTTCGGTGAGCTTCAATTTGAAATCTTCCCTCTATTTATAGAGCAGATACATGGATAGATCCGTTGGAGACGACGATCCATGTGTTTCTCTCTTTTGGGTAGCTAACGACTCTTTCAAAGTATAGTGGCCGAGTCCTTTCCCTCCATTTTTGGAAAGTTGTTGACTTGCAGCTTTAATCAGAAAGTAGACAATTGGTCGCTTGTCATTGGTCGAGGCTGAAGAAAGTAGGTGAGACAAACAGACTTCAAGGTGGATCTGAAGTTGACTTCTCTATACCTCGTATGACTCTGCTGATTTGACTTATGAGATATCATGACAGTCAGAAGACTGTCTAGCCATTGCTGAGTCTGATCTATGTTCAGTAGCATACTCTTGCTGAGTTCAGCTCTAATGAAGATCAACTCTGAGTTCAGTGGAGTGCTGAGTTCAGTTCTACTGACTCCTTTCAGTATACTGCTCCTGTTGAGTCCAGTACTACTGAGTCTTCTTCTTCTGGTACTGAGGCTGATAGTCTGCTGAAGGACCATCGGACAGAACTGAGCGCCTGAACCATATTGAAGAGTGTCTACTGAGTCTGAAACTCTCAGAGACAAAACAAACAATTACAACAGAATGGTTCATCAGTCAAAGTATGGTTTTGGGCTCTTCAAATCTACTAAGCACTAGGCTATAGAGTTATCTCCCAACAATTTGTGGAGCTACTGAATCATCTCTCAACAATTTCCCCCTATTTGATGATGCCAAAACCTAACACTACAAACTATCAGAAACAGAGCTCCTTACAAATATTGCAAGTTGAATCAGGGAGTTGTTCTTCAAGTTCCAGACTACTGAGGGAGTTCAGGGAAGAAATATCAGAACCTATATAGAAAACTAACAGCAATCTCCCCCTTACTAACAACAATTTCCCCCAAATACATCTATCAGACCAGAATCTATCAACTTAAGTAAAAACTGATAAACACATATATAAATATAAATATTCAGTAAGTGTGTGAGTCAGTAATCACTTGGGTGATTCTGAGTGTTAAGCATAAAAGAACAAGGCCATGTAGACAATAAGGTATTGTCAGGGCCGAACAGCAATGATGTTTATATATATGGAAAGATCAGTACAGTACATCATCTTGCTATTCTAAGGAAAAGAAAGACAAAGATACAATGAAGCTATCTACTATCTCCTGAACTGCTGAATTCGCTCTTTAAAGTCTTTGGATTTCTCCTCAGGAAGCGGCAGTCCATACATCCTGTATGTATCTCTCCTCAACTTCAAAATCTGTGTCATATCAGCAGGATCAGTCTCATCGAGATCAGTAGCTTGTGAAGCACTCTTAATTTCTCCTTCAATGACCCCAATGTGTAGAGAACCATCAAGCTTCAGTGGGGGAGGCAGAGGTCTTGGAGCTGGAACCCTGACATCAACCTTATCTGCTAGGGCCTTCTGAACTCTTGCATAAATCTCTGGGTCACTCTTCAGAAGCCACTCAGCAAAGGCAATAGACTTGTGCATGTCAGGCCAATATCTCCAGAAATAGAATCTCTTGATGAAGTCAGCCTTCAGCGTCTCCCACCTCTGAGTCCGTTCCCATGGCATCCAAGTGTCAACTCTGGGCCATCTATGGATTTTGAGGTCTGTGGGCTTCCTGAGTCTTCTGTACTTGTATGGAATTTCAGCTTTCTCAGGAAACCTCTGACTTGCTTCTTTCTCAGCCTTGATCCTCAGAGCCTCTAGATCAGCGAGTCTGAGCCTTTCCCTTGCTGCACTAATCTGCCTGGTTTCAGCTCCTCTGTCTAAGTACCTTTCCATCTGATCTCAGATTTCTTGCATCTCTTGCTCTTGAGCCTTAGAAGGGACATAGGATGGAACATGCTCTTGATCTTCTTCTGAGTCAACAGGTGTTTAAGATTTGGATTTAGAAGTGCCCAGCTGACCAGTTTGTTGCTGTTGTTCTCTTTCCTTCTCCTCGTCAGCTTCATCGATGAGCTTCAGATTCCTTGGGGGTAGCCTTGTCCCAGGCTTCTTTCCCCTCTGAACTTTAGTTCTGCCTTTGGCAGGCTATTTCTTGGGCTTATTTGCAGCCTCTGCCTCGGCTATCTCCTTTGCCATCTTTTCATCAGGTGCAATTTCAGCCTCTTGCTCAGGAGATATGAACCTCTTAGTTCCTTTCTTTTTTGTTGGAGTAGGGAGCTTTAGAATTTTCTTCCCTTTTCCTTGAACTGGAGGAGGTAGAGGGACTTCTTCCTCTTCTGAGTCCTCCTCTGCATACTCAGCAATTTCCTTAATAATGTCACTAGGAGTTTGAGTTGCCTGAGTTGCTGATTCTTTGGGTCCTGAGCCACTTGGGCCGGTTTCAGCAGGCACTACAGCCCCTGCTACTGAGACACCCTGGGCCTCACCCTGAGCAGTGGGAGCAATGGGAGCAGTGGGAGCTGATTGCTGAGACTGAGTTGCTCCTGCCACTGTCCTGACTCCCCTTGGTGCTCTAGGTACCTTTTCCTTACCTTCCCCCTTTTTGGCATCAACAAATAGGCCAAGGGTAGGTGTTTGTACCTTCTTATCCAAACTAGTGTAAGCTGAGGCAAGCTTATCTAAGGCATCCTGTAGTTTGACAAGCCTCTCGTGGAGTTCATTCCTCTCATCTGTGAGTTCTTCGCTGTATTTCTTCTGAGAGGTCTCCACCACAGTCTGAATAGAGTTCAACTTTTGATCCACTTTATTTTCCAGGGCCTTTGACAAACATGGATTTTATAGGTCTTAGAGAGCTTACATGTTGTTTATTTACTAAGAAAAATCATGATTGTACATGTTGTGTTCGCATAGTTTATCATTTTCGAAGAATATGCTACTTGGGTTGGTTTCTATTGATTTTTCAGGAGAATGAAGACCTATTTTGAAGAAAAAGGAAGTTGATCCTTAAAGTTCAGCTCGTTGGGGTCACGTGGCCGAAAACGGATCGAGATTTAGATAAGAATCAAGGGAGAACGAGCCAAAACAAAACGGCGCGCAACAGCAGAAACGCGACCGCGGTCCGGATTTGTACTGGACCGCGGTCCGACCTGTTCTACCCCAAAAAATGAAACAGGACCGCGGTCCCAGATTTGTGCTGGACCGCGGTCCGACCCTGTTTTCGCGGGCTATCCATTTTTTACCCTGTTTTGACCCGGGTCACTATAAAAAGCCAAAACTTGAAGCCCTAGCCACCATAATTCACCTACCACACGAAATTTCACCTTTTTCACTCTCCAAAACCATCCCTTCACCCCCAAACACCCAAAAATCTTCCATTCTCCACCATTGAAGTTGATAATTATGTGAAGATTAAAGAAGAAGGAGTCAAGCAATCAAGATTGAAGACAAGGCTTTAGGATTTGTTTGCATTTTCTTTTCCCCTTGCTTTCTCAAGTCTTTAACTTGCTATGATTTGAGTATTTTGCTAATCAAGAACATGAGTAGCAAAATTCACTATTCTAGGGGCTAGACTTGATGAGTTTGTTTGAGAATTGATGTTTGCTAAATTTGCTTATGGTTAATCTACTCTATTTTCTCTATGCTCTTGCTTTTAATGATTGTTTGAATGATTGATCACCATTTAAATTTATCCATGGAACTAATTCGATAAACGAGAGTTGAGAATTAAATCTAGATTAGGAGCATAGAGCACCTCTTTCCAATAGGCCGAGAGGTTGCGGAATACGGGTGAGGGCAATAGACTCGAGGGCTTTTGGGAGTTCTAGGTTTCGATGAATTGGAGACGATAGTCTTAATCTAGAATCCATGGTCTAAGTTCACTGAGAGGTAGTTAGGCTATATCCGATGTCGCTCATAAATAGATGTAATTAACCGTAGCAAACTCAAGTAAGCTAGATCCTTTTACATATCATTAGTTTCTACCCCTAGAATATCTTCTCTTGGATTTTCATCAATTTAGTTTCTTTATTGCCTTTAGCTTAGATTTATTTCAATTATTGCCTAGGATTAATCACCCCGCTAAGTTTTCATCGTCTAGATAGAGTTTAAGCATCCGAATAGGAGTAGTTACACGATTAACCGCATAGTCCTTTGGGAGACGACCTTGCTCACCACATATATTCCAACACCCCATACACTTGTGGGTAGAGGTCTAAATAGGACACGATCAAGTTTTTGGCGCCGTTGCCGGGGACTATTGAGTTTATTTGTGTGATATTTTGAAACGGTGTTGGATTCTAGTTTAGACATTTATTTTCCTGCAATTTTTATTATTATTATTTGTGTTTGAAGTTAGATCTTTTGTGGTTGATAGGTGCATGAACACAAGGTCTAAAGGTTTGACATACGACCCTTTGAACTCGAAAATCGAGGCCTTTTGTCGACGCAACCGAGGTGAGGCAAGAAGGCACCAACAATTACCTCCACAAATGGAGGGACAAGGTGGAGATGTTATTCAACAACTCCAAGAGCAATTGAGATTGGTTCAAGAACAACTTAGGAACCAAGAGACGGAAAGGAATCGGGAAAAACTCCCTCCACTCACAAATGTGTTTCAACCTACCATTCAACGAGGGGGCCCGCATGGTCCGGGTATCGATGCAAACAACTTTGAGATCAATCCGGGACTCATATCCATGATCTCGAACAATCAATACGGAGGTCGTCCGATAGATGATCTTAATGCTCACTTAGCTACATTCTCGGAGATTTATAGTACGGTGAAGAAGAACGGAGTGCCGGATGGAGCTCTTAAAATCAAACTTTTTCCTTTCTCCCTCCGTGACAAAGCTAAGACGTGGCATCAATCATTGGAACCAATTGCCACTTGGAAAGAAATGATGCAAAGATTCCTTCTCAAATTCTTTCCTTCGGGGATGACTATGAAGTTGAAGGCGGAAATCACCCAATTTCAACAATTGGATGGAGAGACTTTTTATGAGGCATGGGACCGATTCAAGGAGATGCTTCGAAAGTGTCCCAATCATGGCTTTGATCAAGATACTAAGGTATGCTTGTTTTACAATTGATGCAAGGGGGATAAGAAAAGACTTGTGGATGCGGCCGCGGGAGGAGCATTGATGAGCAAGAATAGCCAAGAAGCCTTGGAGATCATTGAGAATATGGCTACAAATTCTTATCAATGGCCCGGAGAGAGGACAATCTTGAAGCCGGTGTCTTCAACTTCTACTTCGAGCTCGTATCCGATAGCTTTGTTAGCCGCCCAATTGACCGTTATGAATAGCAAGATTAATGCTCTTGTCCAATCCAAGAGTGAAGTTATGTTGGATCCCCATCTTCTTGTTGAGGATGTGAACTACATCAACAACAACAACCGGAATTATGGTAATCTTCGTCCTCAACAAGGGGGTTACCAAAATAATTACCAAGGAGGATATCAAGGCCCAAGGGTGCATCCAAATCTTTCATATGGGAACCCAAACAACTCTATTCAACCACCTCTCGGATTTTCGGTCACCAACGGAGTTATTGACCAAGAGAAGAAGTCTAACCTTGAGGATGTGTTGCTCAAAATTATGATAATTTCTCAAACAAGGATGGAGAAAACCGATTCAATTGTAGAGGCTCATACTACTCAGTTGAAGATGATAGAGAATCAATTGGGGCAAATATCCAATAACTTGAATGTTCAACATCAAAAAGGGCAATTCCCAAGCAATACGGTGACGAATCCAAAGGAGGATTGCAAGGCGTTAAACCTCCGAAGTGGAACTTCATATGAAGGTCCAAAAATGCCGGTTGAGGAAGATAGTCACAAGAAGGATGATGGATCATCTAAGATGGGGGAGAGCCAAATTACAAGTGGTGAAACTACCAAGGCTACAAATAAAGATAAAGGGAAGAAAGCCGTGGAAGAGCCATCTCCATATCACCCACCACCTCCTTATGTGCCTCCTATTCCAATTCCACAACGGTTGCAGAAAAAGAATGTGGAGGAACAATTTTCCAAATTCTTGGAGATTTTTAAGAAGATACACATCAATATCCCTCTTGTAGAAGCTTTGCAACAAATGCCCAACTATGCAAAGTTCTTAAAGGAAGTGGTGGCCAAGAAGAGGAAATTGGCGGAATTTGAGACGGTTAATCTCACCGAGGAGTGTAGTGCCGTCCTTCAAAGGAAACTACCTCCCAAGTTGAAGGATCTCGGAAGCTTCACTATTCCATGTGACATTGGAAGAGACAAGTTTGGGAAAGCCTTATGTGATCTTGGAGCTAGCATCAACTTGATGCCCCTTTCTATTTTCACTAAGCTCGAGATTGGAGAGATAAAGCCAACCACAATCGCCCTCCAAATGGCGGATAGATCTATATCTTATCCAAAAGGGATTGTGGAAGATGTGTTGGTTAAGGTGTATAATTTCATCTTCCCGGTGGATTTTGTTGTATTAGATATGGCGGAAGACAAGGATATACCTCTTATCCTTGGGAGGCCATTCCTTGCTACGGGAAGAGCACTAATTGATGTGGCGGAAGGCGAGCTTACTCTCCGAGTGAATGATGAAAGCCACACATTCTCCATTTTTAGAGCCCTTAAATTTCATGATGATGATGAAGAAAGGAAGGAAATTGAAGAATGCAAAGTGTTGAAGATGGTGGAGTCTTGGATAGATGTGAAGGAGTTTCAAGCTCCAAGGGACCCATTACACGAGTTCTTACTTAACTCCTCTCCATCTCATTCTCTTGTTGGGAACATGGTCAATGGTGAACAAGTTGATTACTCCACTTTTGTTATGTGCAAGAGATTCCCAAGCATGAAGCTTGCTTTATGAAGCTCAATGTTGAGGAGCAAGAGGAAGAAGAGGAAGACAAGAAGACTCTCACCCTCGAGTTGAAACCGCTTCCCGAGCATCTCATATATGCTTTCCTTGGTGAAGACAATACATATCCGGTAATTGTATCATCCTATCTCTCTCCTATTGAACTTGAAAGTTTGCTTAGAGTCTTGAGGGAATATAAGTCGGCTATAGGGTGGTCAATTTCGGATTTAAAGGGAATTAACCCCTTAATTTGCATGCATAAGATTTTGATGGAAGATGAGTATAAACCTAAAAGGAAAAATCAAAGAAGATTAAATCCGATAATGCAAGAAGTGGTTAGGAAGGAAGTCTTGAAATTGTTAGATGCCGGGATTATTTTTTCCATTTCGGATAGTGAGTGGGTTAGCCCAACTCAAGTGGTTGCTAAAAAAGGGGGGATGACGGTTGTGAATGATGAGAAGAATGGTCTTATTGCTACTAGGGTAGTAAATGGGTGGAGGATGTGTATTGATTATAGGATGTTGAATGCCGCCACTCGGAAGGATCATTTTCCCTTCCCTTTTATTGATCAAATGCTTGATAGACTAGCCGGCTTTGAGTTTTATTGCTTCCTTGATGGGTATTCGGGTTATAACCAAATCATGATAGCTCCCGAGGACCAAGAAAAAATGGCTTTTACTTGTCCTTATGGTATCTTTGCTTATCGACGCATGTTATTTGGTTTATGTAATGCCCCGGCTACTTTTCAAAGATGCATGATGGCTATTTTTCATGGATTAATTGAGAATGTGATGGAGGTTTTCATGGATGATTTCTCGGTTTTTGGTAATTCTTTTGATCATTGCTTGCATAATCTTAGCCTTGTTTTGAAGAGATGTGAAGACACCAACCTTGTCTTAAATTGGGATAAATGTCACTTTATGGTAAAGGAAGGGATTGTGCTTGGGCACAAGGTGTCTTCTAGCGGATTGGAAGTGGATCGGGCAAAGGTTGTTGCTATTGAAAAATTACCACCACCATCTAATGAGAAAGCCATGAGGAGTTTCTTAGGGCATGCCGGGTTCTATATGTGATTTATCAAGGATTTCTCAAAAATTTCAAAGCCTTTGAGCCGCTTGCTTGAGAAAAATGTCAAGTTCGAGTTTGGGGAGGATTGTTTGAAGGCCTTTGAGTGTTTTAAGAAGGCATTGGTGAGTGCTCCCATATTGATAGTGCCGGATTGGAGTCTACCCTTCGAGCTCATGTGTGATGCAAGTGATATTGTCGTAGGGGCGGCTTTGGGGCAAAAGAGAGACAAGATCTTCCAGGTGATCTATTATGCGAGTAGAACGCTTGACAAGACTCAAGCCAACTAAACCACAACCGAGAAGGAGCTACTTGCCGTGGTGTATGCATATGACAAGTTTCGACCTTACTTGGTTGGAACGAAGTCCATTGTTCACACCGATCATGCCGCCATCCGATATCTATTTAACAAGAAGGATGCAAAGCCAAGGCTTATTCGATGGCTCTTATTACTTTAAGAGTTTTATATAGAGATCTGGGACAAGAGAGGATGCGAGAATGTGATTGTCGATCACCTCTCTCGAATTGAAGGCCCGGTGGAAGGAGAAGATCATGGAGTTCCTACTAATGAAAACTTCCCGGATGAGAAAATATTGCAAGTGCAAGCTACTTCTCCATGGTATGCGGATATAGTCAATTTTATTATTTCCGGTGTTAAACCTCCGGACATGTCAAGCTATCAAAGAAAGAAGTTCTTTCATGATGTCAAGTTTTATATGTGGGATGAACCTTTCCCCTACCGGAGATGTGCCGACATGGAGATTCGGCGGTGTGTAGCACAAGAAGAATGGTCTTCCATCATTCATCATTGCCATGCCTCCCTTAGTGGAGGCCACTTTGGAGCCAACCGCACGGCCATGAAGGTACTTCAATGTGGTTTTTATTGGCCAACTATTTACAAAAATTGCTATGCCTTTGTGAGTGATTGTGATAGATGTCAAAGAACCGGTGGAATTTCTAAGAGACATGAGATGCCTTTGACCAACATTATAGAAGTGGAGCTTTTTGATGTTTGGGGGAATGATTTCATGGGGCCTTTTCCCGCTTCTTATGGTTTTCAATATATCTTGTTCGCGGTGGAGTATGTGTCGAGGTGGATAGAGGCTATCCCCACTCAAACAAATGATGCTAAAGTTGTGTTGAAATTTGTCCAAAAGCACATTTTGTCAAGATATGGAGCTCCTCGTGCTTTGATAAGTGATGGAGGAAGCCACTTTTGCAACAAATGGGTTGCCAACCTCTTGACCAAATTTGGAGTGAAGCATAGGATCACCACCGCCTACCATCCACAAGCCAATGGGCAAACCGAGCTTGTCAACCGGGAGATCAAGCAAGTTCTAGAGAAAACGGTGAGTGTCAATTGAACGAATGGGCGATGTTGATTGATGATGTCCTTTGGGCATATAGAACGGCCTACAAGATACCTCTTGGAATGTCCCCATATCAAATGGTCTTTGGGAAATCGTGCCATTTGCTGGTAGAGCTTGAGCACAAAGCATATTGGGCGGTCAAGAAGTTAAATTTTGACTTTAAAACCGCGGGTCAAGCGAGGGTTCTCCAACTTAATGAATTGGATGAGTTTCGGTGTGAGGCCTTTGAGAATTCAAGCCTTTATAAGGAGAGGATCAAGAGATTTCATGATCGGTTGATCAAGAAGAGGGAGTTTGCCCTCGGAGATGAGGTCTTGCTCTTTAATTCTCGTCTTTCACTCTTTCCCGGAAAGTTAAAGTCGAAGTGGTCGGGACCTTGCGTTATTGGTCAAGTGATGAAGAATGGATCGATGGAAGTGATTGGCCATGATGGAGCCCCATTTCGTGTTAATGGTCAAAGAGTGAAAGCTTATTTTAGGCCGGAGCAAAGGAAGGAGATAATGGTGATCTCCTTGGACTATCCCCCTCCTCAAAATTAATCCGGTGAGTTTGCAACAATCTAGCACACTTCCCTTATTCAAACTTACTTTCCCTTCATGTTCAATAAGTTTGGGGGGGAGGGAGTCGTGTCTTGATTGTCTCTCTTTTAATGCTTTTTGTCTTTAGTTTGTGTGTTTACTTTTCTTGTTTTGTTTCTTTTAGTTTGCTTGTCTCCTAGTGTCTTGCTTCTTCATGTTTGGTGCTTGCTTACATGGTTTGGTTGATTTGTTGATGAGGCTAATGATGAGATGCTATGGTTTGTGTTGAGAAAATGTTGTTTATGAGTCTTATATGAAGTCTTGAGCATGCTTTAGCCATTTTTGGAGATTTGGCCTTTTTGAGTTTGAAATCAAAGAGCCTTTGTGAGACTTGAGCTATGACTATCACATTTTATGGTTGATCTCCTTTCTTGTGTGTGATTTTATTCGGGCTTGCATGTTGATCTCTAGAACTTGCCATGGTATCTTCCTTGAGGTTGCGTTTGTAAGTCGATTAAGAGATGATCTTAGGCAATGTTTCATAACTACACTTACCCAAAGAAGTGACCCAAGCATTAATATCCTAGTTCACCCCTTTTGAGCCTTAACCATTTTCTTTGATCTAGCCTAATGGGAAGGGATGTGAGCTTAAGAGACTTGGAGGTGTAGGTTTTTGAAAAATGATGAATGAGTAAAAATGAAAAATGTTATCTTGAGATACAAATGTTGAAAGTGTTCAATTGTTGGAATTATGTGCACCCACATGAGAATGAAAAAAATAAAAAATAAAAAAAAAGTGGTGCTAAAAGAAAAGAGATGTAACTTGGGTTAGAGAAGAGTTTAATGTCAAAGATGAGCTAGTTGGAATTGTGGGAATGAAGATAAAAGATCATATGAAGTGATGAGTATATGATATGAAAATTTTACGTGCAAATTGGGTTATATGAGTCACTTTAGCCAAATATTCCTCACCCTTCCAAAGAGCCAACATTACAACCCTTTTCAAAGACCTTTGTGATCTTAGTGAGAACTTACATTGTGTGATGGAGAGGTTAGACGATTGGCGAGCTTATGGTAGATTGCATGTTTGACTTGAATTGAGTGTAAACACGTCCCACATAATACACTTGAGAGTGAGCGATTGGTTTACCCTTTTGTGAGGATTTTGAATTCAATTTGGCCAAGCTTTGATAATTGTTGGTGTATGCAAGAGATGGATTATGGGATTTATCTACAACTTATTTTTGTTGAGAAAATTTGAAGCCTCTATAGTCAACGTGTCGTTTTTCTATGTTTGTTGCCTTCGTCTTCTTCTTCTTTTTGTTGTTCGAGATGATCAATGGTTTAAGTTTGGGGGGTTGACAAACATGGATTTTATAGGTCTTAGAGAGCTTACATGTTGTTTATTTACTAAGAAAAATCATGATTGTACATGTTGTGTTCGCATTGTTCATCATTTTTGAAGAATATGCTACTTGGGTTGGTTTCTATTAATTTTTTAGGAGAATGAATACCTATTTTGAATAAAAGGGAAGTTGATCCTTAAAGTATAGCTCGTTGGGGTCACGTGGCCGAAAACGGATCGAGATTTGGATAAGAAACGAGGGAGAACGAGCCAAAACAAAAACAGCGCGCAGCAGCAGAAACGGGACCGCGGTCCGGATTTGTACTGGACCGCGGTCCGACCTGTTCTGCCCAAAAAAATGAAACGGGACCGCGGTCCCAGATTTGTGCTGGACCGCGGTCCGACCTTATTTTCGCGGGCTATCCATTTTTTAACCCGGTTTTGACCCGGGTCACTATAAAAAGCCAAAACTTGAAGCCCTAGCCACCATAATTCACCTACCACACGAAATTTCACCCTTTTCACTCTCCAAAACCATCCCTTCACCCCCAAACACCCAAAAATCTTTCATTCTCCACCATTGAAGTTGATAATTGTGTGAAGATTAAAGAAGGAGTCAAGCAATCAAGATTGAAGACAAGGCTTTAGGATTTGTTTGCATTTTCTTTTCCCCTTGCTTTCTCATGTCTTTAACTTGCTTGATTTGAGTATTTTGCTAATCAAGAACATGAGTAGCTAAATTCACTATTCTAGGGGCTAGACTTGATGAGTTTGTTTGAGAATTGATGTTCGCTAAATTTGCTTATGGTTAATCTACTCTATTTCTCTATGCTCTTGCTTTTAATGATTGTTTGAATGATTGATCACCATTTAAATTTATCCATGGAACTAATTCGATAAACGAGAGTTGAGAATTAATTCTAGATTAGGAGCATAGAGCACCTCTTTCCAATAGGCCGAGAGGTTGCGGAATACGGGTGAGGGCAATAGACTCGAGGGCTTTTGGGAGTTCTAGGTTTCAATGAATTGGAGACGATAGTCTTAATCTAGAATCCACGATCTAAGTTCACCGAGAGGTAGTTAGGTTATATCCGACGTCGCTCATAAATAGATGTAATTAACCGTAGCAAACTCAAGTAAGCTAGATCCTTTTACATATCATTAGTGTCTACCCCTAGAATATCTTCTCTTGGATTTTCATCAATTTAGCTTCTTTATTGCCTTTAGCTTAGATTTATTTCAATTATTGTCTAGGATTAATCACCCCGCTAAGTTTTCATCGTCTAGATAGAGTTTAAGCATCTGAATAGGAGTAGTTACACGATTTACCGCATAGTCCTTTGGGAGACGACCTTGCTCACCACCTATATTCAAACACCCCATACACTTGTGGGTAGAGGTCTAAATAGGACACGATCACCCTTCTGAATAGTCTGGAGTCTGAGCTCGGAGGCCTGAGTCAGGGAAGATATGGATGCAGTGTGAGCTGACTGGGCTGCCTTGAATTCTTCAAGAAGTTTGGCTTGGGCAGCTTCCATCAGCTTCTGTTGCTCTTCGAAGTTGGCTCTCTGAGTGGCAAGTGCATCGGTCAATATAGTAGAGAAGTCAGGGGCAGGCGTATTCTGAATCGTCGTTCTGAGCCCCTTAATCTCCGCACTCTGAGCCTGTGTGGACTGCCTCCACGTCTTGTGGACGGCGCAGGCAAGGAGTCTGTTCTGAGCACCTTGACTCCTCAGTGCCCTTGCCACTGTCTTCGATCGTCGGCTCTTCGGGTTGGGCGCTACCTCGAATGCAGACCCCAGCAATAGTTGTACTAGGTCCACCGACTGAGAGGTACCAGCCGCCGACTGTCCTGGAGGAAGGATGCTGAGAGGTGGTTCAGCAGTTGTAGTAGGAGCATCCTTCTCCAGTTGAGTTCCCTCATCAGGCTTCTCAGGGCCTGAATCATGGGGAGGGTCCTGATCGTCAGGATCAGACCCATCTGAGGGAGCCACCGCTGAAGTAGGTAGACGGTCGTTCAGGAGAGCGAGCATGGCCACCCTCAGATCCTCCAGGGAGCATATATCTGCAGGCTCTGAATAGCCTATCTTCTCCCTAATCATCAACTCCTCCTCATGGAGTTGTTCGCAGGAGTGGTGCTGGATCAACTTATTCAGCGTTGACCACGCCTGGAACCGAATCAGAGTGTGGAGCCTAGCCTGCCTCGCCAATATAATCAAGTCTGTATGGCTGGCTATCTCGGGGATTGCTTCTGAAATTTCTCGGGAGGCTCTAGATTGTAGAGCTGACGCCTCCATCCCGATTGACTCTAACTCTAACGCCGTCTCCGAGTCCTCAACCTCTATCGGAGACGTTTGTTTTTCAGCAGATGGGATGCTGCTGATCGGTGGGATATCCAAGGGGATCTGAGTAGGAGAGATCGGATCAGCTTCTACCCCTTGGTCCACTGCTTCTCCTTGTTCAGTGGAGACAGCCTTCTCCACTGACACTGTCTTCTCAGAGGACTTAGCCTCGTCCCTGAGTTGTAAAGGAGTTACAACTACAGCCTCACTGACCTTCTTCAGCTTCTTGGTCGGTGTCTTTGGAGCTGTCTTGGGAGGTGACCTCTTCTTTGATGGAGTGAATGTCTTCTGAGAGCTTGGCTTGGGCTCAGCAGGCCCTGAGCCAATCAGCTGAAGGGCCGCTGCCCTGCTCTGGAACCTCACTTTCTTCGGATTGAAGTACATCTTGTCTGCATAGACTACGTGGTCAGCTCCACATAGGTCTTCTATCATTACTGAGAGCTTCAGTCCGTAGAGGAGTTTTCGCTTCACGGCTAGGCAGTTGGTGGATCTATCGAATTTGGCTGCCTGAGTCATGAACTCCTTTAAAAAGAACTCAGTCCAATTTATCTTTGCTTGATCGTAGATGGACATCATCATCTGAATCTTTGGCCTCGATACTTGGTCAAATGAGCCAGCCTGACTCGTCAGTATCTGAGTGGCGATATAGGCAAGAGCTCTGAACTTTGGAAGCATAGCATTCTTTGGGAAGACGGCTCTGAAGGTGGTAGGCTTCCCGCAGAATAGTTCCAAGTACTCGTCCATAATGTCGTCCTTATAGCCCACTGTGCTGAACCCCTCGCTCGGAAGCTGAAAGCTTCGCTGAAGAGCTTCCTTGATTGACATCAGCTTTATCTCTGGCACAACACGGGCAGGGTCACCAATCTGATGAGTGACGAAGCGACATCTGATATCTCCTTCTACTGACTCTGAGTTTAAATACAACTCAGCAATCTGACGCGAAGGAAGTATGATAGCTTCCTGGAAAGAAAGGCCTCCAACCCTGATGCCCTCAGCGCGTCAAATATCTCCTCCATGAAGTCAAGGTCGCACGAGTTGAACTCCATCATCGGCTCGCACCAAACCCGATCCTTTTCGAGAATCTCCTTCATATCAAAGGGAACACTGACGTCCCTTCCTGCAATGGTTTATAATCTGCAAAGTAAAAATATTAGTATCGAAAGAAAAATATTATCAAGAACATATATACGATGATGAATTATCATTAAGATTTACCAAAGATGTTTCTGAGAGATTGGAATAAAAGTATGCAAGTAGACGGAGCTTTCTCAAAAATTCTAGGGTTGTGAAAATGCTGAATAAAATGGCGGTTTCTAAACTTTGAACGTGTTTTTATATGATAAAGAAGATGAACAGTTATAAATCCACGGTTCAGTTTAAATCTGCTTTATGAGATGGACGGCTAGGATTTAATGTTATAAAATAGGCAATGATCAATTTAGCCGCCTAAGTCAAATTACAGTTGTATATAGCCAAAGAAGTAACAGAGCCTTTCTGAGTCTGTAGACCTGATGTCCCTGCTAAAAGCCAGGAGGTTATTCTACATAAACTTCTTCTTTCAGCACGCCATTCAGGAACGCAGACTTCACATCCATTTGATAAACTCTGAATCGCTGATGTGTTGCGTAGGCTAGGAATAGTCGGATTGCCTCCAATCTTGCAACTGGAGCGAATGTTTTGTCGAAATCTATGCCTTCGGCTTGACAGTAGCCTTTTACCACGAGTCTCTCTTTGTTCCTTACTATAACGTTATTTTCATCTCTCTTGTTCTTGAAGACCTATTTAGTTCCATTCACATGTTGATGCCGGGGTCTGTCAACAAGCTCCCATACTTCGTTTCTCGTGAACTGGTTCAGCTCCTCCTGCATAGCTATGATCCAATCAGCATCCTTGAGTGCGCCCTCAACTAACTGAGGTTCTTCAGTAGACAAGAAGCAGGAATATAATGCGCTTTCTCCCTGAAAAAATTTGGATCTTGCCTTTACGCTTGCTAAAGGATCTCCAATAATCAGATCAGAAGTATGAGCGTCCAGCCACGATCGTCGATGTTTCAACTCTTCATCTGAGATTTGTTCAATACAGCTAGTAGGTGAGTTAGGCATTTTAGTTGTACTATTCTGAGATTGAAGTAATTTAGTTACGAGAGTTGGGTCTACTGAGTCACTAGGTTCAGGGGCATTTAGCTCAGGAACTTCATTAGTTCCCCCTGAATTATTATCCTCAGTAGAGGTCTCAGTTACCACTGGGGTTTCTTCATCGACCTGAGTTACCTGGGATTGACTCTGTTCAGTAGAGTCAATCTATTCAGCTACTTCTCCTACTGGTTGAGATTCTGTTGTCTTATCTTCAGTTTCCTCTTCTGAATCATCATCCCAAAACAGCTGGATCTTTTCAACTTTATCTTTCAGGCTCAGATCCTGTAGCTGCTTACTAATGTCCTCAGATTCTGATTTAGATTTCCTGCTCCTGTCTTCAGTAGCAAACTCATTAAAAATAACATAAGGGCTTTCCTCCACGCAAAGGGTCCGGTAGTTAAAAACTTTGAAGGTTTTGCTGACCCGGGAATATCCTAAGAAGACTCCCTGGTCTGACTTGCTATCAAAAGTCTTTAACTGGTCCTTCCCATTATTGTGGATAAAGCACGAGCACCCAAAAATATGGAAATAAGATATGAAAGGCTTCCTTCCGTTCGATAGTTCATATGGTGTCTTCTTATGCTGCTTAGTCAGTAGAGATCTGTTCTGAGTGAAACATGCAGTGTCAGTTGCTTCTGCCCAGAATTTGGTTGGGAGTCCTGAGTCTGTGAGCAGAGTTCTTGCTGCTTCTTTGAGTGTTCTATTCTTCCGTTCAGCTACCCCATTTTGTTGAGGCGTGTGCGCGGCAGACGTCTCATGCTCTATGCCTTCAGCTTTGCAGAACTCCTCCACCATCGAATTCAGGAACTCAGTTCCTCTGTCTGAACGTATCTTTATAATCTTGGTGTTCTTCTCGACACTGAGCTTTTTCAGAAGCGTTGGTAACTCTGTTTTGACGTCAGACTTGTTGGTAATAAATATGACCCATGTGTAGCGCGAGTAGTCATCAATGACTACTAAAGCATAGTTTTTGCCTCTGATCGTCACCGGAGAGACTGGACCGAATAAATTCATATGTAGCAGCTGAAGGATTCCATCAGTGGAAGGCGATGGAACAGGTGGATTTTGTTTCTTTGTTTGCTTTCCCTTCAGACATGCTTCACACTGAGTGTCTTTGCTGAATACTTCATTCGGCAGTCCTCTTGCTAGAGCGTTCCTAGCTAGCTTGTTGAGCGTCTTAAAATTGAGATGGCTGAGTCTTCTGTGCCAGAGCCACCCCGTTCTGTTGTCGTTCTTCGCCAACAAACAAGCTTTAGGTTCAGCTGAGTTCCAGTCATCTACGTAGATATTCTTTTTGCGCGAACCTGATAACACTGTTTTCCCTGTGGATTTATCAATGACATCACAGAAACCAGCGTAAAAAATCACTCTATTCGAGTTATCACAAAATTGACTAATAGAGAGAAGATTATGCTGAAGTCCTTCAACATATGATACTCTTGGAACTGTGGTGGTTCCAATGTTGAGTGTTCCATAGCCTCTGGTATAGCCTTTTACATTGTCTCCGAACTCGATTCTGGGTCCTTCAGTAGTATAATTCTTTAGTAGATCCTTCTGGTATGTCATATGTCTTGAGCATCCGTTGTCCACATACCAAGGGTCCTTGTGCACCTGCAAAACAGAATTATATTCAAGTACCCTTTATTTTTGATTTTGGGTCCTTAGATGTTAGTTTTGGAAACCCAAATCTGTCTCACGGCCCTGGTGGTCTCAGACAGTTTTTTTCTACTTTGATCAACATACTTAACCACTGGACTGGTCGATGCTGACTTCTGAGGCTTCACATGTTCAAAAGTCCTAATCTTCTAAATTGGTGGACTACTGACCTTTGCCTTCTGAACGGCTTTCTTCTTCTTTTTCTGACTTTTAGGTCTTCTCCTGACTATAGGATCATAATAATATGACTCATACTGAGTTGGATGTGTCAGCTGTGGAGGTCCATACTGATCAGCCCATTTAACTCTGTTGGTTCCCCCTTGACTGAACTGGGGTGATTTTGAGCTAATCTTTATGTCAGAATGCTGATAGCTATGATGAGGTGCCTTCATCTTTTGTTTGTTCTTGGCTAGGGGGTTTAGAATCTCAACATTGATGGTCTCCCCTTGAACAAATCTATCAGTTAGCCGGTTCTCTGAGCGTATGGGGGCAAATGAGGAGGCTCCATGACTGAATCCAAGTCCCTCCTTGCAGTGCTTAGGCTTGTTGTTGGCTAGCATGGCCTCAAGCTTCTTTTCAGCGTCCATGTACCGCTCTGTCATCAGATTCCTCCAGACATCATCACTCTTCTTAAGCGTTTCATGCTTGGTCTGAAATCCTGACAACTCTTGTTTCAGTAGACTCAGTTCAGCATCTTTCTGAGTCAAGTCATTGGTCAGTACTGAGATCTGATATTCTTGATGCTGAGACTTGGCCATCATAAAGTTTATCTCCTCCCTAAGTCTCAACACAAGTCCTTCTGACTCAGTAGCAACCTTACTCTCCTGAGAAAGTCTCTGATTCTCCACTTTCAGGGTATCCAACTCCTGAAGAGTCTTACTGAGCTGCAGGCTCATCTGAATCTGCTCGTCTAACAATTCTTCGTAGGCGATCGAGACGTCCAGATTCTCATCTGCACCTGAAATAGTGTCGTGTGTGCAGTGTGAAGAGGAGTTAAATGGAGCATGAGAGTTTACCTCATCCTCTTCTCCTGCCATGAGACACTTTTCAGCATCTTCTTCAAGCACTACGGCCATGAATGCCGCTTCATCATCTGATGAATCCATGAAGGAATCGACTTCATCTGAGTCGTCTGAGAGTTCACCAGCTATATATGCTTGACGCTTCTTGATGAACTTCTCCCTTCTAGATTTGTGTGCTGCTCTCTCAGCAGTACTGAGCTCAAGACAGTCATACTGATAATGTCCTGGCTTTTTGCAGTTGTAACAAGTGGTGACTCTCTCTTCTTTGCTCTCGCTGTCTTTCGACTGAGCTGAGTCTTCCTGTTTCCTGCAATCAGAAGTATGCGAGTCAGGAGTGCGCTTGGGTGTATATTCAGACTTACCCATGGAGTCTCTGACGACTCTAGAGAGTTTTATGCGCCTCTCCTTCTCCTTCTGATACTTCACGGCAAGCAGTGCGTATTTCTTAGCCAGGTTTCCTTCTTGTATGTCACTAAGTGAAGGTTCAGCCTTGCTAGACGCTGGAGCCACTGTGTTGACTGAAGCTTTGAAAGCATGATCGATTTGGGTGTCAGCTTCAGCTCGCTGCTTCCTTTGAGGTAGACCGAACTCGAACTCCTCAGCTTTTAGTTCTGAAAAGATATAATCAGGAGAGACAATATCTAAGTCATAATGTCTCAGTAAAGTAGCAAATGGAGTCCAATGTCTGTCTGGCAGTGCTCTCAATATCTTGAGATTCATTTCTCGGTTGGAGAATGTCTTTCCCAGTCCGTTGATGGTGTTCATCAGATCCGTGAATCTAACGTTAAGATCTTCAATAGGACCCGAGGTTAAACGTTCAGGTGTAGAGGGGGGGTGAATACACCTGAAAACAATTTCTCAACTTAAAACGCGAACAGTCCTTTTCAGGAGGATGTCGTACTGAACAAGTTCAGTAGATCAAATAAGTTGTTCTGAATCGCGTGGCAGAGTGACTGACTTCACTGAGGCCTGCTAGCTGACTTTAGTCAGAATTCAGTACCGTTAAGCTGAATTTCAGTATAGTGCGGAAATGTGTACGCCCAAATTCAGTTGAGTTAAAAAACATTTTTAAGAAAACAGTTTCAGCATATTAGTGCAATCAGTTAAGCTTTGCTGAAACTTAGTTGAATGATTTTAGAAATATATTATCAGTATGAGCAGTAATCAATGCAACAGTAAAACACAGAACACAAGCAATTTTAAAGTGGTTCGGATCCAACAATCATACGTCCACTGTCCCGAAAAGATCAGGAGGCTATTTTATTATACTGAGTTAGTCTCAGTCGATTTGTGCACTAGACAAACACTGGTCTTGAGATTTATACTGAGCAAGTCTCAGTTTACAAGGTATCAAACTAAAATGTTTGACAAACTCTCCAACTATGAAGGAGTCATTTACAATAAGGATCAGTTCAAAGATGAACTCCTTCATTCTAAGCTATAGATATAGTCTTTTAAGCTTAGGTTAGAGGGAAAGGGAACGAGAAAATGGCTTCTAGAGCGATGAACGATTAAGTATAGACTTTGGGTTCGTATTCAGTCGCTTGGACACTAGAGGCTTTATGTTCTGATTCAGCTTGGTTCCCTATGAACAAGTATGTCGCCTTTCGCTGGAGATTACTCTATGAAGTTCTTGCGGAAAGCTTAAGCTTTTTCTGAGTTGCTCGTGAATGCTCGTGTGTTCTTGTCTATGTCGTTCGGTGAGCTTCAATTTGAAATCTTCCCTCTATTTATAGAGCAGAGACATGGATAGATCCGTTGGAGACGATAATCCATGTGTCTCTCTCCTTTGGGTAGCTAACGGCTCTTTCAAAGTATGGTGGCTGAGTCCTTTCCCTCCATTTCTGGAAAGTTGTTGACTTGCAGCTTTAATCAGAAAGTAGACAGCTGGCCGCTCGTCATTGGTCGAGGCTGAAGAAAGTAGGTGAGACAAACAGACTTCAAGGTGGATCTGAAGCTGACTTCTCTATATCTCATATGACTCGGCTGATTTGACTTATGAGATATCCTGACAGTCAGAAGACTGTCTAGCCGTTGCTGAGTCTGATCTATGTTCAGTAGCATACTCCTGCTAAGTTCAGTTCTACTGAAAATCAACCTGAGTTCAGTGGACTACTCCTGCTGAGTTCAATTCCACTGACTCCTTTCAGTATACTGCTCCTGCTGAGTCCAGTACTACTAAGTCTTCTTCTTCTAGTACTGAGGCTCATAGTCTGCTGAAGGACTAACGGACAGAATTGAGCGCCTGAACCATATTGAAGAGTGTCTACTGAGTCTGAAACTCTCAGAGACAAAACAAACAATTACAACAGAATGGTTCATCAGTCAAAGTAGGGTTTTGGGATCTTCAAATCTACTGAGCACAAGGCTACTGAGTTATCTCCCAACAATTTGTGGAGCTGCTGAATCATCTCCCAACAAATTGAATACTCAATAAATGACTTTTTTATTCGAAACAAAGGTTACTCGACTTATGATACTTCCTTTAATGATGGTAGCAGACGTTCAAGATAAAATAACATTTTTATTTTAAACAAATGATATTTAACCAATGACACTTTTGTTCAAAACAATGACACTCCCGTCAATGGCGTCATTAGTCGATTAATTGCACCGGATCGCCGATCCGAGTCAATGTTGGAGCGCAGATCTTAGATAGCCCGGATGCAGGTGCTTCGGATACAAAGAATGCCACCACAGCTACCGCGGATAAACGACAAAAGAAGTTACTACGACCAGACAATCGTCTCTCTCGGGCCTTACCACCACGGCAAACCCGACTCCGCGCGGAGGAGGAGATCAAACATAGGTTCCTCGACCGGCTGACCTCCGGCAGCGACGCCAAGAAAAGCACGCTCTACGGCATATTTCTGGAAAATGTCCACAAAATCAGAGCTTCCTACGACGACAACTGCACGGGCGAATACGACGACACCAAACTCGCGACGATGATACTTCTCGATGCCTGCTTCGTAGTCACTTTCATGGAGGGTCTCGCCGGAGAAGTCAACATTTTCTTGGACTGGCATCAGTATATCAGCGCCGTCTTACTTCGCTTCGCCATCACCGACATGCTGCTCCTCGAGAACCAGCTACCGTTCCAATTCCTGAAGGGATTAGTCGATTTACAATGTGGAAAAGAAGGCGGCGACCTAATCGAGAAGTTCCTAAATCCGTCGATTTCAGCCCTAAAAAAAATCCCAAAATAAAAAACCATCCTCTCCACCTCCTTGAAGCCTGCAACTCAATGCTCGTGGCCGACGACGGCTGCAGTGCATCGGCATCACCCACGATGTCTGCTTTCAAATTAACCAAACAAGACGGTTACCTAATGGACGTCGTCGGTCGCTCCGCCGCCGATCTGAAAGCCCTAGGCGTCAGGTTCAGACCAATCAATTCGTGTTGTCTCAGAGACGTTAGATTTAAATTCGGCCGGTTCAGAGGCGAACTCCGGCTCCCGGTGACACTGGCATTGTCTAATTCGGCTCTTTCAATATCAAACCTCATAGCCTACGAGATGTCACCCGGCGCAGCGTCGGAGTTCGAAGTCCTCTCCTACTCAAACCTTTTGAAATCGCTGATCGAGAGCGTGGACGATGCGAAGGAGCTACAGGAGAAGGGGATTCTCATCAACAGATTCCAAACCACTAATAGCTGGTCGATGAAGTCAAAGGGGTCTGCACTTTCGGGATCGACAACTTCGACATTTTTAAGGATGTAAGGATGCAGATCGATCAACACTGCCGGAGAAAACCCAAGACATGGGTCGCCGATCTTATCCATACCCGATTTAGTGGGTGTTTGCAATAGCTGTAGCTTATCCGTAAGTGCTGAAAGTTGCTGAAAGCTTCTGAAAGTTGCTGATTTGATAATCAGTAGGTGTTTGCAGAAAGTGCTGAAAGTTGCTTAAAGTTGTGAAAATAGTGTTTGGAAATGCTGCTGAAAGCTTTAACTTATTTTTACTTTTTAAATGTAATGACTATTTTACCCCTAATATGCATAAAACTGAAAAATTGCTTCTTATTGTATGCTTTTAATTTTACTTTAAAATTCCGATCTCATCCTATTTAAAAATATTATATTATTAAAATATTTTAATATCATATTAATATAAATATTATATAGTAATAGGAATTTCTCTTTTCTTTATGGAGAATAGCGACAGTAATATAATGAAGATAAAGGGAATTAGAATATTAGTTTTCTCCAACATATTAAAGGGCATAATTGGAATAATGAATTTTTTGAGAGGGTAAAAGGGTCCAAAAATTTAAATAAAGTTTCAATTCAGAATTGAAAGCTGTCGAATAGACAATACCTAAAATTCTCTATCTATTCATCTCATATAGAGAAGCTGCAGCTTTCAGCTGTATATTACAAACACTTTTTTTTAGCTTTCAGCTGAAAAATGAAATAGAGAAGCTGTTGCAAACACCCCTTTAGTAGTCCGTGGACTGTTACCGGCTTTCTCGCCGCTTTCCTTCTTCTTTGCCTCACTTTTCTGCAAACTTATTTCACTTGTATTCGTTCAAAATGAACTTCGGAAATAATGATTATGGGCCAAATATATTTTGTAGGTAAAAAAAAATTAAATTATAATCCCTTCCTCGAACTTGTCTCATTTGTTAAAAAAATAATTATTATATAAATTTTAACTTTTCTTTATATATAGACCATTCATCTCGGAGCGGTTTGTATGTATCTTTTTGTATACTTTTATGTGTACCATACCACAAAAGTATTGACATGTGACATTTCTCATTAAATCAAGTGAGTCATATTTAACACATGTCAATACCCTTGTGGTGTGGTACACACAAGGGTATACAAAAGTAGTACACATAAGCTTTTGTGCATTCATCTACACAATCAACTATTCATTTTAACATCCGTAACGAAAAAAATGAGTTAAATCAAACAATACAGAAATAGTATATAAAAGAGTTTATTATATTGTGATCTCGGCTATTAATTAGAACTTAAAATATTAGTATATATAAAGAAACCGAATGTATCCAAAGATTATCTTTTGATATTATTGAATGATTATTTTACAATTCTTTAGTGGAGTGTATTCTAAGAAACAATAATGATAGTGTGAATTATTGTGATGAAACCCACCATAATTCCATAAGTGGAGACTGGAGAGTTAATGGACAAGACTATAATTTGGTGGGCATTTATTTCAATGTATAATATCAATGCTACAAGTTTGGTCACAAAGGCAACTCAAATTAATGAGTGGTCCCTTCAGGATTCTTAACCACCTGAAAACTAACTTACTCCTTATTAAAATAAATTCATGGGGAAAAAAATTAAATAAAATTCTCCATGATTGAATCCATGTTTATGCTATTCTTTTTTTACTCTTATTCTTCTTGTAGCTTTACAACTTTCCTTTTGCAAAAGACACGACAAGCCAACATGCCAAAATCACATGTACAAAATATGGAACACAGAAAGTTATCGAAGTGCGCACTGAAATTTCTTTCCTTTTGCAAAAGACAAGACAAACCAAGATACCAAAATCACTTTGTACAAAATATGGAACAAGGGATGGTTCAATCACCATAAGCTAATCATAGGTGACATGCTCACACATAATAGTCTTTGTGGATTTCGAACTCATGACTTTTCGGCCACAGGCTACTCGCCTTAACGCTATGTCATTCCAAGGGGACGAAAATAATAATAATAATAATAAAATAAAATAAAATTATTGGAATATAATGGGAATATTATGTGATGTCCCTTCCTTAATGGGAATATTATGTGATATCCCTTCCTTATATATTTTTGGTAGTATAGCATTTCCTTGTATAGCGATATTTGTTGTATATATACCTATTCCATGGTTGAATATCATATACGTTTAAGCCGATTTACATGGTATCAGAGCAAGAATTTTGATCCAAAATCTTTCCCATTCTCTTTAAAAAAAAAAAAAAAAAAAAAAAAAAGAGAGAAAGAAAAGCCTAGTTTTCTCCAACGCCGTCATGATAGACAAAGCCGGCGATCAGAAAACTGGAAATGACAAAGTTGGCGATCAAAATACTGGAACTACTTCGGGGACGGTGGTTGACCATATGTCGCCGTATTACCTATCGGCTTCTGACTATCCACGTCAAATGCACGTGAATGAAGCCTTGAATGATCAGAATTATACAGAATGGTCGCAGGAAATGTATAATTTCCTATATGCGAAGAACAAAGATGGTTTCATTGACGGAACCCTACCCATGCCGAAAGATGGAGAGGCAGATCAGATTTTATGGAAACGAGCAGACGTGATGATTCGGGGATGGCTTAAAGCGGCCATGGACAAGAACATTCGAACTAGCGTATCTTACGCTGCTAGTTCGTATCAAATCTGGACGGATTTGAAAGATAGGTTTGAGAAGCAACATGCTCCTCGAATGTATGAGCTGAGACAAATTTTATCGACGGTCAAGCAAAGCGGCACCACCGTTTCTGCTTATTACACGAAATTGCGAAGTGTGTGGGACGAGATGGATTCGGTTTCACCGATCACCATTTGTAAGTGTGATGTAGGGAAGAAAATATTGGAAGCTCATGAGAGGGACCATCTTTATGATTTTCTCATGGGCCTTGATGAAGAATTAAATGTTGTCAGAACACAAATATTAGCAACCAATCCTCCACCATCCTTGAGCATTGCATATCATCTCGTTGCTGAAGATGAACGGCAACGTTCTATTTCTGGAGCACGTCGCATTCAACAAGAAGCCGTTGTCTATGGAGTTCAGGCGCATATTTCTCGAAATGGGTCACCGTCGAGGGAAGCCTATTGCGTCTATTGAACGAAGAGACCATCGTGATCGCGATGCTCTACGTTGCCAGCACTGTGGTAAGTTGGGACATGAGAAAGCGATGTATTTCGAGTTGATTGGATATCCTGATTGGTACAAAGAAGTGAAGCCCAAGCAGTCGGGAAGTTCGCAGCGAGGGCAAGATCGAAGGCAAACTCCACGTGCAGCAGCAGTTGAAGCTGATGCAGGGAGTCCCATTCCTGGTCTTAATGCCGAATAGTATGATAGACTGGTGAAACATTTCTCCAGTGGAGGTCCATCGGCAAATATGGCTGGTAAGCTTAATTCCATGGGCACTTGGATTATTGATTCTGGTGCAACAGATCATATAACTAGTAACGACTCTTCTTTGATTGATGAGACGGTTAAAGGCGATCAATTACCAGTCAAAATACCTAATGGGGAGAGCATACCAGTTAATGGTGTTGGGCGTGTTGAGTTGCCTAATGGGATGACTATTGATCGTGTGCTTCATATCCCAGATTTTAAATGCAATCTTTTATCAGTCAGTAGACTCTCTAATGACTTATATTGTGCATTAACATTCTTCCCAGACTTTTGTGTTGTTCAGGACTTACACTCGAGGAAACTGATTGGTGTGGGTAAGGAGCGCGATGGTCTTTACTACTTGGAGCCGGTTGAGGATGGTAGAGTGGCAATGGTTGTTGCGAAAGATTTAGATATTTGGCATAAACGGTTGGGACATGCCTCCAAGGATCGACTTCAAAACTTAGATTTTTTGGGTAAACTTCATTTTAATAATACTAGTTGTGATGTATATATGCGTGCAAAACAAACTCGGTTACCTTTTCCCGATAGTTCAATAAAATCGACTGGTATTTTCGATCTTATTTATTGTGATATTTGGGGGGGTTACAAGGAACCAACTTTTGATGGTGCTCATTACTTCTTAACTATTGTTGATGATTTTAGTCGCACCGTTTGGGTTTATCTCATGAAAAATAAATCTAAAGTGGGTGCATGCTTGATCAATTTTTACAATATGGTGTGTACACGGTTTGATAAAAAGATTAAGAGAATACGCAGTGATAATGGAGCTGAATTCCGTTCGAATAGCATGCTTGATTTTTATTCGGAAAAGGGGATTCTTCTAGAAACTTCATGTGTCAATACCCCACAGCAAAATGGTGTGGTGGAACGTAAACATCGAGATTTTTTGGAGATGGCACGGGCTCTTGGTTTTCAAGCTAATCTTCCTATTCAATTTTGGGGGGAATGTGTTTTAACTGCTGCCTATTTAATTAATCGTTTACCTTCCAAGGCCATCCAAAATCGTACCCCTCATGATATTTTACTCGGAAAACCGGCAGCGTATGCACATCTTAAAGTATTTGGATGTCTTGTGTATGCTAAAAATACGACGAAAGGGGGCGATAAATTTGGAGAACGTGGGCGTCCTTGTGTGTTTGTTGGATACCCTTTTGGACAAAAGGGATATAGAGTATATGATCTCCAAGAGCATCGTATTTATACATCTCGTGATGTGGTATTTGTTGAGGATATTTATCCATTTTCTAAGATAACACATGATCCCATGGACATGCAAAATGACAGCTCCTCCTCCATTTTGCATGATAATATTATTTTAGATGATATGAACACTTTGCCCATTCATGTGCATGGAGATAATACCGAGGAGACCATTGTTTGTACACGTGAAGAAACCATGTTAAATGAAGTGGAGGATACATCCGAGACTTCGTCACCTCCTGTCTGCCGTAGCACACGAACTCGTGTGCAACCGAAACATCTTTTTGATTTCGTCGTTGATTTGCCACTCTCCATCGACCATTCGCGCTCCCCACCAACATCAGGAACCTCGACGGTACATCCTCTATCTCATTTTATCTCTTATGATAAGTTTACTTCTTCTCAAGTGGAAGGAGTGGATTTCCATGACACGTTTGCTCCTGTAGCGAAGTTGGTAACTGTGCGTTGTCTCCTTGCTATAGTCGTCAAAAGGAAGTGGCTTATTCATCAACTAGACGTGAATAATGCATTTTTGCACGGTGATTTAGAAGAAGTTTATATGAAGCTTCCGCAAGGCTTTGCTAAAAATGGCGATACCCGTGTATGTCATCTCCGGAAATCCTTATATGGTTTGCGTCAAGCATCTCGGAATTGGTATCACAAATTTACTCATGCTTTATTAGATATTGGCTTTATCCAATCACATGTTGATCACTCCTTGTTTGTGTTCCGTGATGGTTCAATTTACATTGCTGCACTTATTTATGTTGATGATGTAATTATTGTTGGCGCACACTTGGATAAAATTGAAGAGGTTAAGGCTTATTTGGATAGGTGCTTTAGTATCAAGGATCTCGGCACCTTGAAATATTTCTTGGGCATCGAAGTGGCTCGTACATCCGATGGTATTGTGCTTAGTCAACGCAAATACACATTGGATATCTTGGAAGATAGTGGTCTCCAAGGTTGTAAGCCTTGCACCTTTCCCATGGAACAACACCTACGTCTAGGTAGAGAAGATGATAAACCACGTGTTGATGCAGCCATCTATCGACGACTTATTGGTCGCTTGCTTTATCTTCAAGTAACTAGGCCTAATATAACATTTTCCGTCAATCTCCTTAGCCAATTCCTTTCTGATCCGAGGGAGGCTGCTATGCGTATATTGAGATATTTAAAGGGGATACCCGGTCTTGGAATATTTCTTCCAGCAGATGGGGATCTTACACTTACTGCTATGTGTGATGCGGATTGGGGTGGTTGTCCCGTTACACGACATTCTAGTACCGGCTATCTTATTACCTTAGGCGGTGCACCAGTTTCTTGGAGGACAAAGAAACAAACAGTTGTTTCTCGATCTTCGGTTGAGGCAGAATATCGTGATATGGCCTCAACCGTTAGTGAACTCGTTTGGATTCGTTGGTTACTCAGCGACTTTGACGCTCCGCAAACAGCTGCTACTCCACTCTATTGTGACAATCAAGCTACATGTCACATTGCGAATAATCCAGTTTTTCACGAGCGTACTAAACATGTAGAAATGGACTGCTATTTTGTTCGCGAGTGAGTTGTTTCTGGTGATATTTTACCCCTTTCCATTGCTACGAAACATCAAGTGGCTGATATTTTTACAAAATTCTTGGGTTCCGATCGACATCATTCTTTGCTTGACAAGTTGGGCGTTCAGAATCTTCACGATCCAACTTGAGGGGGCGTATTGGAATATAATGAGAATATTATGTGATATCCCTTCCTTAATGGGAATATTATGTGATATCCCTTCCTTATATATTTTTGGTAGTATATCATTTCCTTGTATAGCGACATTTGTTGCATATATACCTATTCCATGGTTGAATATCATATACGTTTAAGCCGATTTACAAAAATTGAGTAACATAAAGTTGAATATTTGGACTTCATCTCAAATTTAACCTTTTGTTTGAACATTAATCTAAATTAATTTTAACAGAACTATCCAGACAGATTCCCTAAATCTAGTGCCAAAATTGCAAAATCTACACATAATATTCTCTAATCAACATTATTTTAGAATAAAACATTATTTTAAAACAGTAAATACGAACCGAGTTATAAGAAGTTGGAATCATATGTTGTTTAATTCAGATTTAATTGAAATTAGACTGTTACGAAACCAAAGCGATCGAAGGTAGTGACTGAACAAAGGAAATCAGTAAACGTGAATTATTATTCACAAAAAATAAAAATAGATTTTACAGATAATAAGGCATTATTATGATCATAAACAGCACAAACAGTAAATATCTTCCTCAGTTAAATTTTCGTATAGCAGATGAAAACATAATTAATTTGATATAAATTGATTAGCATCACCGGGGAAATGGATTTTCCTCTTCAGCTGCGGCAACGAGTGATGGCGCTGCAGCCGCGCCGGTACGGATTGGCCTGTGCGCCGGGGCGGCAGTTGTAGTACGACGCGCCGGGGCGCGAGCAGGGGACGCTGTTCCTCTGCAGAGCTCCATAGCTGACGTAGCGCCTCGTCGCTAGGATGCGCCGGTTGGACTCCGAATCGAGCTCGAACTCGTCCTCTTCGCCGGCCAGGCACTCGGAAATGGCTCCCCGACAGCCGGATCTCACCGCCGGCATCATCCATCCCGCGGAGGAGGCGCCGTGGTCTCCACCTGCCGACGCTCGAGAGAGTAGAATTGATCCGATTAAGCAGAGTGCTAACAGCAATTTGCAGGCGACTGCCATTTCCAATAGAGCACCGATTTCCGCGGAATTGTGGTTGATTGGAGTATCTGCAAGGAGGTTTCTATCTTCTGCTTCTTCGGGGTTGGACTTGGAGGAGAGAGAAACGAACAATGAAAGTGAAAGTGGATAGTTGAATTTTTGTACAATGGCAAATTAAATGAAAAAAAAGGCTTGAATTGTTTTAGTATTTATTTTATTTTATAAACAGAATTAAGGAAGATTTTGGACTGGGCCCATAATTCGGTGTAAGCGCGTAGACCACAACAGCTGTCCATGTCAATTAAACCACCTCATTTTATTTATTTATTTTGTGATTTATTTATAAAGTTTGTTAAGATTATTCCGGAGATGATAATAACAAAATATATATTATATGGGATGGATAAAACAGGAATATTTGTTTGTAGTAAAAAGTAGGAACAAAATGTGATAGTTGGATATTGACATCAAGGTTAAGATTGAATCATTTTTTTAATTTTCTTTTCTACATTTTTATATTCATTAAGAGTTTTTTGGTCATTATTCCTTTCTATTCAAGGAATGGGTCTTAGGACTTAGGGGCCGTTTGGTTGGGGGTAATGGGAAAGGGTTATTTTTTGTTTGGTTCGATTTTTGGGGGGATTCAATTACCCAATTTAGGGGTTTTGAAAAACCCCAAACTCCACTTTTTGAAACCCTTCTACTGACTTGAGATTTGAATTCCTTTCCAAAATTCATTCTTGGCTACTCCTCTCGCTATTTATAACAAAAAACCACGCTGCCCCTGCCGCCGCGCTCGACCGCCCGCCGCCGCACTTGACCGCCCGCCGCCACGCTCGACCACCCGACGCAGCCTCCGCCGCCGCGCGCTGCTGTCCCGCCCGCCGCGTACGACCACCGGCGCAGTCCCCCGCTGCCGCGCTGCTGTCCAACCCACCGCGTCGTCGTTCCAGATCTAGAACCTTCGGCGGCACCTCACTCCTCCCGTCGGCGAAGCCCACCGCCGTTGCCGACAGGTATGGTCCCTTCTCTCTTCTACTCCAGCCCTGTTCTCCACCTCCTATCAGACCGCCGTTGCCGACAGGTATTGATGAATTTCATTTTGATTGTTGGGTTTTTTGTTTGCGCTTGGATTTGCGAGATTTAAGCTTCGATTTATATGTGCATATCTGTCAGTGTGTGTTTAATGGAGATAGAGAGAGATATGATGCGATAATAGTCTCCCAAAATGACCTTCATCTGCATATTTTTTGAATTTATGTATATAAAAAAAATTGATTCCCCTTGCATTTACCAAACAGTCAAAAACGGAAGGAAAGAGAATCGATTCCCTTTCCTGGGTCCGAACCAAACAATATGGCAAAAAGGTAATCATTCCAAAACCTTTCCTTTCCTTTCCCTTTCCTGATTCCTTTCCTTTCCCCTTGTTGAACCAAACGCCCCCTTAGTGCTTGTACCACCATTCATACCTTCTCTCATCCACCATTTCACCCATCATGGTTTGGATTTTGAATAAGCCTCTTTCAAGCTCCTTTACTTTGTTATATAGTGTTGACTTTTGAGTTTCAGTATATATCTCCTTTTAATTTGGGAGGTAGAATGTAATGGGTAGGTCATATTAGGCTGATTTTGTTGGTTTGTTTGATTTTCATGTACGAATTACTGGTTGGTGCTTGAGATACATTGATTGATGATATTTCTTCTCTCTTTTCCCCCATATTTTGTATTGAATTTCGATCGTAGGGTTTGTACTTCATCAAATGGGATTGTTTTGTTTCAGTTTACGTGATTTAATTTGTATTAATTTTTTATTCACTTCCACGTTATAACTGATACGCTTCAATGGAGCATACATTTATTTGCATGGTTTAGGCCTTCATGATATGAATTGTTTCTCGGAATCTGTCTACTTACTGAAAGTGTATTAGTTTAGATGACAAAGTGTACTGCTTTTATATTTACAAGTGTATTGGTCGATTATCATAGGAAAGTGTATCTTAAATTGACTATGAAGTGAATCTGAAATTTATTAGGAGTGAATATGTCAAAACTATCAAAAACACTTATACATAACCAGCAATACCAATCAAACCATGCTATGTTCCAATCAATCCAACAATATTGTTGTTGGTCCCGAGAGCACGTTCAGGTGTAGAGGGGGGAGGGGAGGTAAATACACCTGAAAACCGATTTTCTCAACTTAAACAGGAACAGTCATTTTCAGGATGATGTCGTACTGAACAAGTTCAGCAGACCAGATAAGCTGTTCTGAATCGTGTTGGCAGAGTGACTGACTCTACTGAGACCTGCTAGCTGACTAAGAGTCAGAATTCAGTATCTTGCAGATAGAGTTCAGTGGTGCGGAATAGTGTAAGCCCAATTCAGTTGAGTTAGGAAAACGTTTTTATTAAAACAGTTTCAGTTGATTAGTGCAGTCTGTTAAGTTTCCTGAAACTCAGTTGAATGATTTAAGAAGGTTTTCAGTATGAACAGTAAATCAATGCAACAGTTAAGAGCATAACACAAGACACAGAGATTTTTAAAGTGGTTCGGACACAAAAATCCTACGTCCACTGTCCCGAAAGATCAGGAAGCTATTTATTATACTGAGATAGTCTCAGTCGGTTTGTACGCTGGACAAACACTGGTCTTGAGATTTATACTGAGCAAGTCTCAGTTTACACGGTTATCAAACTGAGTGTTTGAAAAACTCTCCAACTGTGAAGGAGTCCTTTACAATAAGGATTAGTTCAAAGGTGAACTCCTTCGTCTAAGCTATGGATATATGCTATTGAGCTTAGGTTAGAGGGATAGGGAACAAGGAAGTGGCTTCTAGAACGACGAACAGCTGAATATAGCTTTGGGTTTGTGTATCGTCGTTTGGATACTAGAGGCTGTATGAAACAGTTAAGCTTGATTCCCTAAGAGCTGGAATGTAGTCTTTCGCCGGAGATAGATTCTTCGAACTTCTTGCGGAAGACTTAGGCTTTTTGAATTAGCTTGTTTGAATGCTCTGTAGGTTCTCTCGTGTTCTTCCGTTAGCTTCAAATTGTGATTTATCCCTCTATTTATAGAGTAGATATTAGGATAGATCCGTTGGAGACGACGATCCTTTGTCTCTCTCTTTTGGGTAGCTAACGGCTCTTTTGAAGTTTGGTGGCAGTGCCATTTCCCTTCTTTTCTGGAAAGTTGTTGACTTGCAGCTTTAGTAGATATAGGATACGTGGCTGCTTGTCATTGGCCGAGGTTCAGAAAGTGGTTGAGACAGAACAGACTTCAAGGAGATCTGAAGCTGACTTCTCTCTTCCTCATATTGACTCTGCTGAAAAGTGACTTCAAATATTCTGACAGTCAGAGGACTGTCTGGCCGTTGCTGAGTCTGATCTCTGATTCAGTAGCATGCTCCTGCTGAGTCGGTTTTACTGAAGATCAGCTCTGAGTACAGTGAACTACTCTTGGTGAGTTCAGTTCCACTAACTTCTTTCAGTATACTGCTCCTGCTGAGTCCAGTATTATTGTGTCCTCTACTTCTGGTGCTGAGGCGGATAATCTACTGAGTGCCTGAACCAGAGCAGAGGGTCTGCTGAGTCTGAAATCTCAGAGACAAAACAACTTACAAATTAATGGTTCACCAAACAAAATAGGGTTTTGGGATCTTCAAATCTTCACAGACTTATTCAGAGCACAGGGCTACTGAGTCGTATGTTACCATAGAAGACTGAGTCATTTCCCACTATTTATCAACACTGCTAAGGATAGAATCATCACCCAACATTTTCCCCCTATTTGATGATGCCAAAACCTAATAGCTAACAACCTAACACTTTGACTTATCAGAAATAGAGCTCCTTACAAAATTACAAGTAGAATCAGTGGAGTCGTTCTTTAAGTCCTAGACTACTGAGGGGATCAGGGCAGAAAGTCAGAATAAATATAGAGTCTGAACAACAATTTCCCCCTGTCTTAACAACATTTTCCCCCTATGCTATCAAGTCTATCAGAATCTAAGCAACAACTGACAACAAATAATCAAACAGTGAGTGTGTGAGTCAGTAATCACTTCAGTGATTCTGAGTATTAAGCATAAACAAACGCAGCTATTCAGAAAATAAGATATTGTCAAAGCCAAACAGAGATATTATAAAGAGGTTCAGTACAGTTACATCTCTGCTAGACTAGAAGAAGAAAAAGATACAAAGAGAACACAGAAGCCAGAAGTCATTTGAACTTCCTAATCCTGTCTTTGAAATCTTGGGATTGAGATTCAGGAAGAGGCACTCCATACATGCGATAAGTGACTTTTCTCAGCTTCAGTATCTCAGCAAAGTCCACTAGATCTTCTTCATCAAGAAGTTTGGCTTCAGCAGCGTCCTTCACTTCTTTCTCTATTACTCCATAGTGAATGGATCCGTCAAGTCTCTGTGGGGGTGGCAGGATTCTAGGGTCTGGAACTCTGACTTCGACATTTTCCTTGACAGCTTTCTGCAGTCTGGCATACATGTCTAAGTCGGCTCTCATTATCCATTCAGTATAAGCCACAACTTTGCGCTTCTCAGACCAGAATCTCCAGAAATAGTTCCTTTTAATGAACTCGATTTTCAGCGCTTCCCACCTCTGCGTGAATTCCACTGGCATCCATTCATCTGTTCTAGGCCATCTGTGAGTCTTCAGATCCGTAGGCTTTCTGAATCTCCTGTATCTGTAGGGGATGTCAGCCTTTGAGGGGATCCTCTGACTAGCTTCCTTTTCCGTTCTCAGCCTGAGGGCTTCAAGATCTGCTATATGTAATCTCTCTCTCGCTGCTTCAATTTGCCTAGCCTCTTCACCTCTGTATAAGTGTCTGTCTAATTGATCCCAGATCTCTTCCATTTCTTGTTCTTGTGCCTTAGAGGCAGTGTAGGAGGGCTTGTGAGGTGGCTCTTCTTCTGAGTCAGCGGGAGTTGATGATTTTTCTTTGGAGGTGCCCTGCTGCTCAGTAGATTGCTGCTGCTGCTGCTCCTTTTCCTTGTCAGCTTCGTCGCTGAGTTTAAGCATTTTGGGAGGCAGCCTTGCACTTGTTCTCTTGCCTCCAGCTGGAGCCTTAGATTTGCCTTTGACAGGCTTCGGTTTGGGTTTGTTGGCTGCTTCAACTTCGACTATCTCCCTAGCCAGCTTCTCGTCTGCGGCTATCTGAGCCTCCTCCTCCGGGGTAATGAACCTCTTGGGTCCTTTCTTCTTGGAGGGAGGGGTTGGGAGTTTCAGAACTTTCTTACCTTTGCCGGCAACAGGAGGAGGAAGAGGAGCTTCTTCCTCTTCTGAGTCCTCGTCAGCATACTCGACAACTTCCTTAATAATGTCAAGGGGAGTCTGTGTTGCCTGAGTAGCGACTTCTCTGGCTCCTGAGCCACTTGGGCCAGTCTTAGTTGATGTTGCAGCTGCAGCTGAGACACCCTGGGCCTCGCCAGTTTCAGTAGGTACAGTAGGGGCGGATGACTGAGTTGAGGTTGCCCCTGCTACTGACCTTGCTCTCTTCGGAGCCTTCGATGCGGCTCCTTGGCGGCCTTCCCCCTTAGTTGATTTCTCTATTACACTTTCCCTTTTCTTTGCCAAACTTTCCCCCTTTTTGGCATCAGCAAGTACGGTTGGGGGCGGAGCAGATACCTTTCTGTTCAGGCTTTTGTAGGAGGCTGACATATCGTCTAATCTTGTATGAATCTTGGTCAGTGCCTCATGCAGCTCATTTCTCTCGTTGGTCAGCTAATCGATGTATTCTTTGTGTGAGAGATCTGATGTAGCCTTGAACTCTTTCAGCTGCTGCTCAACCTTCTCTTCAAGATCCTTCTGAATAGATTGGATTCTGAGTACGTTGGCTTGAGAGATGGCTGTGACTGATTCAGTGTGGGCGGTTTGAGCGGCCTTGTATTGATTCATCAGTTTATCCTAGCCTTCCTGAATTGTCTTGAGCTGAGCCTCAAAATCAACTCTCTGTGCAGCTAAGGCATTCGTCTGAATGTTGGAGAAGTCAGGGAGTTGGGATGAACAAATGGCGGTTCTGAGTCCCTGCAGCTCTGCACTCTGTGCCTCAGTGGTTTTCCGCCAAGTTTTGTGGACGGTACGGGCAAGAATGCGATTTTGGGTGCCTTGATCCTTCAGTGCCCTGGCCACTGTTTTCGAACGACGGCTCTTTGGGCTGGGCGCTACTTCGAAAGCAGATTGGAGAAGAAGCTGAGCAGGATCAGCTACCTTCGAAGTACCAGCCACCGTCTGCCCAGGACCAAGGATGCTGAGTGGAGGGTCAGCAGTAGATGCAGTGACATCCTTGTCCTGTTGAGTTCCCTCATCAGGCTTCTCAGGGCCTGAATCATGGGGTGGGTCCTGACCATCGGGGTCGACCCATCCGAGGGCGCGGTGCCGAGACCGGGCCGTCTCTCATTCGGCCAAGGCGAGCATGGCCGCCCTCAGATCCTCAAGCGTGCCGAGGTCAGATGGCTCTGAGTAGCCAATCTTCCCTCTTATCAGTAGCTCTTCTTCATGGAGCTGTTCACAGGAATGGTGTATCATCAGTCGCTTCAGATTGTGCCATTCCTGGAACCTGATCAGCATATGGAGTCTCGCCTGCCTAGCCAATAGGACAAGATCTGAGTGGCTGGCGATCTCCGGAATTACTTCAGCAATCTCCCGGGAGGCTCTGGATTTGAGCGTTGAGGCCTCCATCCCGACAGATTCTGACTTCGAGGCTGTCTTCGAGCTCTCGACTTCGATAGGAGATGCCTGTTTCTCAGCAGATGGGATGCTGCTGAGTAGAGGTACATCCAAGGGGCTCTCCAGAGTCTGAACTTCTTCAGTCTGGACTTCTGATTGGATCTCTTCAGCTTGGACCCCTTGGTCCATTGTCTCTCCATGTTCAGTGGAAACAATTTTCTCCACTGATTGAGTCTTCTCAGAAGACTCAGCCTCGTCTCTCAGCTGTAGTGGTGGCTGAGTAATGACGGCCTCTGTTTCCACCGCAGTTTCAGTGGGAGCAACCTCGCTGACCTTCTTCAGCTTTTTGGTTGGCGTCTTTGGTGTGGATTTTGGTGGGGACCTCTTCTTCTTCGGCGTTGAGGTCTGCTGAGTCCCACTCGTAGGTGCAGCTGGCCCTGAGCCAATCTGTTGAAGGGCTGCTGACCTATTCTGGAATTTGACTTTCTTCACGTTGAAGTATTGTTTGTCAGCAAAGGTGACCTTGTCAGATGCGCAGAAATCCTCTATCATCACTGAGAGTTTAAGTCTGTATAGGAGCTTTCCTTTGACGCTGAGCCTATTGGACGCCTTATCAAATTTGGCTGACTGCATCATAAACTCTCTGAGGAAAAATTATGTCCAGTTGATCTTGGCCCGATCATATATGGCCATCATCAGTTGCAGTTTGGGTCTGGACACTTGGTCAAACGAGCCTGCTTGACTCGTCAGCAACTGAGTCACAATATATGCTAGTGCTCTGTACTGAGGGAGCATAGCGTTCTTGGGAAAAGCGGCTCTGAACACTGTTGGCTTCCCGCAGAACTCGGTGAGGTACTCATCCATCAAATCATCCTTATAAGCGACGGTGCTGAATCCTGAGTTGGGGAGGTTGAAGCTTTTCTGAAGAGCTTCGCGGATGGACATCTGCTTCACTTCAATCATGGAGCGGGAGGGATCGCCTACTGTATGGACGACGAATCTCCCTCTGATGTCTCCATCTACTGAATCAGAGTTCGAGTAGATCTTTGCTACTTGGCGCGGGAGGAAGAAAGTCGGCCTTCTCGTCAGAAATCCTTCCAGACCGGTTTCTCTGAGAGCATAGAATATCTCCTCCATAAAGTCCAGGTCGCACTCATCAAATTCCATGACAGGCTCGCACCAGACTCGATCCTTTTCGAGGATCTCTTGCATATTCTCTGGAGCCATAACAACATTTCCTGTCATTTTTGTAATCTGCATACACAGCATAGGTCAGTATCGATTAACATATAAGAGAAATAAAAACCATACGATACTTTATAATCATTGAAGAATTACCAAAAGATTTTCTGAATATTTTGAAAAGAATTTGGATAGAAGGTAATAAGTATCTCAGAAAATCTCGGGTATTTAAGATATTTGCAGATACGAAATGGCGGTGTCAAAGATTTGAACTCATATATATATATATATATCTTAGAGAAGATAAACAGTTAAAGATCAATGGTTCAGGCTGGATGCTCACACTTCTTACTTAATTATAAGAGATCCTTCAGCAAGCGTAAAGACAAGATCCAGATTCTGTCAGGGAGAAAGCGCCTTATATTCCTGCATCTTGTCTACTGAAGAACCTCAGTCAGTTAAGGACGCACTGAAAGATGCTGACTGGATCATAGCCATGCAGGAGGAGCTGAATCAGTTCACGAGAAACGAAGTTTGGGAGCTTGTTGACAGACCCCGACATCAACATGTGATCGGAACTAAATGGGTCTTCAAGAACAAGTGTGATGAAAACAACATCATAGTAAGGAACAAAGCAAAACTCGTGGCGAAAGGCTACTGTCAAGCCGAAGGGATAGATTTCGATGAAACTTTCGCTCCAGTTGCAAGATTGGAGGCAATCAGACTATTCCTAGCCTACGCAACACATCAAAGATTCAGAGTATATCAAATGGATGTGAAGTCTCGCTTTCTCGAATAGTGTCTTTGAAAGAAGAAGTCTATGTGGAACAGCCTCCCGGCTTTCAGCAGGGACATCAGGTTTATAGACTCAGAAAGGCTCTGTATGGGTTAAAACAAGCACCCAGGGCTTGGTACGATACCCTGTCTGAGTTTCTTCTTCAGAAAAGTTTTTAGAAGGGCACAGTAGATCGCACATTATTCAGCATTCAACTGGAAGACGACCTATTACTTGTGCAGATCTACGTAGATGACATCATCTTCGGCTCAAAGAATGTTATCATGTGTCAGCAGCTTTGAGAAAATGATGAAGGATAAGTTCGAGATGTCAATGATGGGAGAGATGAACTATTTCCTTGGCTTTCAAGTCAAACAATCTGAGAAGGGAATGTTCATCAATCAAGGCAAATACACTCGAGACCTCATCAAAAGATTCGGTTGCACATCCGGTAAACCAATCAAGATCCCGATGAACACGAATATGAAGATCGATCTTGATAAAGAGGGAGTATCAGTAGACCAAACTGAATTTCGTGCTATAATTGGTTCTCTATTATACTTAACAACTACTCGTCCTGACATAACTTATGATGTAGGTGTCTGCGCTCGATTTCAAGCGAATCCGAAGCAGAGTCACATAGACTCAACAAAGAAGATTCTCCGCTATCTCAGATGAACACCTGACATGGTTTTATGGTATCCAGCTGATGATAATATAGAACTAACTGGTTATTCTGATGCTGACTATGCAGGATGTAGAATCGACCGAAAGTCAACTTCTGGAACGTATCAGTTCCTCGGCAGTAAGTTGATCTCATGGTTCTCAAAGAAACAGCATTCAGTAGCGACGTCAACCACTGAAGCTGAATACATGGCTGCCGGAAGTTGCTGCGCCCAAATCCTTTGGCTGAGACAGCAGCTACGCGACTATGACGTCATTCAGAATGAAGTGCTGATCTTCTGCGACTGTACCAGTGCCATTGCAATCACTCAGAATCCTGTACTTCATACGAGATGCAAGCACGTGGACATCAGACACCACTTCATTCGTGACCATGTCGAAAAGAAGGATATCAGGATGGAAAAGATCCATACTGATCATCAAAGGGCTGATATATCGACCAAGCCTCTAGGCCGAAGCCGATTCGGAGAACTTTCGGTAGAGCTAGGTCTCTGCTGGACCCTACCGACTCCGGTCCAGTAAGAGGATTCGGGAGAGGAGCATTCGAGTAGGGGGGAATGTTCACTCTCGATCGAGTAAAATCGCACGTAGAGACTCAAGAAATGACGTGCTTTGCGTATCTATACTCAGTAGCCTATATATTAATTATGTGCATTTATGATCAGATTCAGCATCGTAGTCAATGCCTTAGGAAATGTCATTTAATTTTAACGGATCATATTTAATACACGACATTCTATGTACAAGCATGCTGAACTCTGTCACGCATTAAATGCATATCGTATCAAGTTACTACTTAGGCTATCTTCAACTGGCTTTTGACTTAGGCGGCTAATTTGATCATTGCCTATTTTATAAAACTTAATCCTAGCCATCCATCTAAAAAGCGCGTTCAAACTGAGTCATTTCCCACTATTTATCAACACTGTTGAGGATAGAATCATTACCCAACAATTGTCTACCATATATAGTCTACCAAAAGCAAGAGTACTTTACAACCATACACAGTATCGTAGCAGCATGCTCTCTAAATTCATATCAGGGGAGGGCTTCAGTCCTTCAAAAGCAATCTTTGCCTGCTATAGAAGTTCAGTGTTGAACAGGTTCTTGTCCCAAGATAGAATGGTCGTGTAGTACCTGACACGCAAAACATTCATTAGCAGTTTCAAAGTAAGTGTATTCTAACCACAAATGCAGTTTCATTGGTTTCATGTGTTGGTCCAGAGACGAGTCTTCAGGTGTAGAGGGGGTTTGAATACACCTGAGTCCAAGTTTCAACTCAAACGCAAAAGTCAGTCTGATACTGAGTTTATTTGCTAAATAGATTCAGGTCGCCAAGTAATCTTTCTGATCACGTGGCCAGAGTGATTCAAGATACTGAATATTGTTCACTGACTGAAGTCAGTAGACAAGTGGTTCAATACTAGAAGTGTTGGATTTGTATACTAAAAGCATATTCGTATTTACTTGTATACAATATTTTTCTGTTACCACTATTATTATTCTCCTATTTGATTATTATAATTGTACATATTAATCCATTATCTCACAAGAGTTAGATCGTACAGTGTGTAGTAGATTATAGAAGACTGTAGTGATTGGTTGAACTAGTGATGCAACTTTAGGACAAGTTAGGCTGCAATATAGATAAGAAGTGACTTGTCTTGGTTACTTGTCTATATTGGTACATTTGATGTATTGATAGATCGCGGTGAGACGTATTCTTCTATCTGACATGTGTGAAGAACCAATATTTTGATGACTCAGCTGATCTTAAGCTTGATGAAATTTAAGTCGAGTGCATGCGACTAGCTATCACTTTGATTTACTATGGGTGAAGGTCATTGCGACCGTATATCTCTGTATCTTGGTTGGCTGTTATTGCTTGTAGCTCATGATGGTTATCTACATCATGCATATGTATCTTGTGAAAGGGATGATAATATCCCCTTGAGGAGCTCTAAATGTTTATTATAATAAACTTTACAGGTTGATTAAGTTCAAGTATGATAATGAGGTTGAGTGGTACGACTCAATGATAAGATATTAATTGTATTAAGTAGTTAGTAAACTTAATCAATTAATGGATATGCAATATCTTAAATATGGGGATTAATTGAAGTTTAAAATACAAGTCATGGCTCAACTATTATGATAAAGGGGTAAGTCATCATAGATTCTTTAGTGAAATGAATCGATTCAATTGTCTTCTCAGCAGGTTTTGCTTTTTGAGAACTTCTGAGCTCTGAGTAGAACCAATGATTTTACAGGAGAAAAGATAAGGGACCAATTTGAGAAAGCAAGTTGGGATACACGAACCACTGAGAAATTTATCTCATTATGTGTGCAAGAGGTGAATTCTGGAAACCGACCCGATAGTCACTTTAATAAAAATGAATGGGATCTCTAATAAACAAGTTTGCTCTCGCAACAAGTCGCAAATATACGCGAAAACAATTAAATAATAAATGGGACATAATGAAAAAAGAATGGTGTCAATGGAGATCAATGCTTCATGGTGAAAAAGGTCTTGGTTGGAATAATGAGAAAGATGCAATTGATGCAAGGTGGCAGCAAAAGATACAAGTTTTGTTTGAGTTATACTAATTCTATAATTTTATTTTATTTTTTTTGCAGATTTTTAAGCTGTAAAGAGAGCTTGTTTAACTCTTTTATGCCGGTTTTTATGACGGATTTTGGATACCAAAAATGATCTTCTATATGTCTAGTTGTTATGGTAAAAATATCAGATGGCTTGGCCTAGTTTAAGTATGCTAAAATGGACAAGAAAATAGATGTGTCAATTAAATGCACCATATTCTGGACAGAATAGATATGCTATTGTATTGGGCGTTTTCACTAAAATTAAATCTGAATTAGAAGTGCTACGAAACATTAATATTTAGGTGTTTCTGTTAGCCTTCTCTAGGCGTTGGAATCATATTATTTGGAGATTTCTACACATACTTTTAGCAATTATATTAAACTTTGTCAATTGTTCTGCTTAGCTACACAACACCCACTATATTATGTGTTTTTCACTAAGATGCGCCTTGATTTTTATATTCTGTAAAAGAAGAAAGCTTTAGGTATGTTTGTTAGATTTCTATAGACGTTGGAATCATATTGTTTGGAGGTTCCTATAGAAAGTTATGCCTACATTATTGAATTGTCTCTGTTGGAAAGTTGAAGTTGTCTTTAGTATAAGTGAGATAATTGTTGGAATTTTGTATACTGGAAGCAACCTTTTTGCTTGTATACAATGTGTTTTCTTTTTACTATTCATTCTCCTATCTGATTTAATATATTTGCACATGTAGTCATTTATCTTGTATAAAAGTTAGATTGTGTAGTGTGTCGGGTATCACAGAAACTACACAATTGGTTGAACTGACAAGATATAAACAGTTATCACAACTGAGACAACTTAAGGACAAGTTGTCGGTTTAAGCTGCAGTTTAGATAAGAAGTAGCTTGTCTTGGATACTTGTCTATACTGGTATACATAAGGTGATGTATTGAAGGATCACAGTGAGGTGTGTTCTCCTAGCCAACCTTAGTGGAGAACCAAAGATTTCGGTTGGTTTTAACCTTGATAAGATTTCAGTTGAGTGCATTTAACTATCTATCATTTTGACTTACTATGGTGAATGTCATCGCGACTAGATCTACGTATCTTGGGTGATAGTAGTTATTTGTAGCTCATGACCGACATAAGGCTCGACATGTTAGATATTACGGAGGTTCAATGAGCACCATGCCGAATCTCCCTACCATTTTCTTGTCTTCCACTTTGGCCAATATGAGTTCACCCGGTACTAGCAATTTTATCGGGGAATTTCTCATCTTAGTAGGAGCTTGCTTATTGGTTTTGTGGATGGCAAGTAGACGAGCTAAAGCAAAGGTCATTCCTCGGGCTTGGGCAGCTAGTTCCCTAATGTCTTTCCCCTCCCAGCTAGTTCCCTAATGTATTTCCCCTCTCTGTCCGAAAGCACTACTCTCAGAAGGGAGGAAAGCGAAACAAGCAACAAGAGGCTATTCATGCTTCGACTGAGACGATTCCCCTTTATTTGATCAGGACTTATGAGACTAGCCAGACAATCCCAAGACCAATACTTCCAATGCTGCTGGTCACAAGGCCATGAGCTACAATTGACTACTATCGCCCAAGATACGTAGATCCAGTCGCGATGCGACGACATTCACCATAGTAAGTCAAAGTGATAGACAACTAAACGCACTCAACTGAAATCTTATCAAGTTTAAGACCAAATTAATTGACCGAGATCTTTGGTTCTCCACTAAGGTCATCTAGGAGAACACATCTCACTGTGATCCTTCAATACACCACCTTAAGTGTACCAGTATAGACAAGTAGCCAAGACAAGCTACTTCTTATCTAAACTGTAGCTTAAACCGACAACTTGTCCTTAAGTTGTCTCAGTTGTGATACCTGTTTATATCTTGTCAGTTCAACCAATTGTGTAGTCTTTTTTGATACCCAACACACTACACAATCTAACTCTTATACAAGATAAAGGACTACATGTGCAAATATATTAAATCAGACAGGAGAATGAATAGTGAAAAGAAAACACATTGTATACAAGCAAAAAGGTTGCTTCTAGTATACAAAATTATACCATTTGTGATATATATTGCTTTCTAACTTGTAAGATACTTTGGATGATAATTCCTCTGCAGAAGACCTAGTTGGTCTCCCTCAGTCAGAGCCTCAAGTAACATCACATGTTGAAGTGGATACTGAAACAAGCCAGGAAAAAAAAAACATCGAGTTCCTATCACGGTTGCGTCAAAGGAAAAGGTATTGATATAGTGGCTAATATAATGCAGCAAAATGATGTAGCAATAGTTGAATCCACTAGCAATGGAAAACAAGTTGGCATACAAGAGTGTGTCTAAACATTTTGCGAAGGATACCTGAAGTTGAGGAAGGTGGTGCGTTATTTTTGCTTGCGACGATTAAGCTTTTTCTGAAACCTAACGAGAGAGATGTTTATTTGCTTGGAGAAGGATGAAGTATGCTTGAAGTGGCTAAAGCACCAAATCGAACGAGATGCAAAGCACAAGAGTACTTAAGTTTTTGTGGCTGGTTCACGATGAGATTTTCTTTTTTTATAGATAGAGCTCCTTAAGTGGTTTGCAGTTTCTTTCTTTTTTTTTTTTGGACAAACTTGCTCTTTTATTTGATGTATTGACATTGTTGTTTGCATGACAACTAACTTTTGGTAGTTGCTTTTTTATTAATTTTGGTGGTTGGCTTTTGTGTTATCTATATGGTGTAAGCACGTAACATTTAAAGGGATGATTTACAATTATTAATTTTTTCACAGAATAGTAGATATGGATAATGACTTGGATGTGGATTCCTTTTCTAGCTCCTCATCTAGCACACAAGATGACTTGAGCGATGGTGAAGACGATAAGACTGCCACTTCAAAGGATGATGAAATAGAAGCTTAGGTTATTCAATCTTGTTGTGTAGCTATGGTTACATACTTTCAAACTCACTTAAACAAAACAACATGTCATGATAGAGAATTTATTGGTTGGGATGCACTAAAATCTTTGTTACATGGCAATCCACCTCTCAAAAGTGGAAAAGAAAAAGAGGGTAAGACCCTAAAGTCGATCCGCGATATAGGAGTACTCCCTTAGTAGATCAAACTCGTCCTCCAGAATTGCTAGACGACCCAGCCCTCACAATGAGCTCTTGTTGTTCGGCGAGGAGGGCCCCCAGACAATCCCCACCACTTACGTCAAGGCGTCGAAACAACTCTCCTGTCGAAGACCGACCTCTGGAGCAATGCGTATTCAGATTTGAATCTGAAAAAGGGCCATTTAAAACCTTTAGTTGGGTGAGCCTTCGCTTTTTGGATCGTCTTCTGCCTCTGTGTTAACATGCCTCTGTTACACCGGTTGGAGATCACCTGAGAAAACGAAGATGTCCGAAAAATCTTAGGATGAGAATAGATACACTTTTTCAATTATGCATAGTCTTGGTAGAAGATTGTGGATTAACTTCAATGCGAACTGTTACGGTAGAGGAGCAAGTAGCCACATTTCTTATGATTACAAGGCCTAGACAAGGAAATAGACAATTGCAAGAAACAAAGCAATGCTCAGGATATACAATAAGTCAGTCATTGCTTAGAGTACTCAAGGCTTGCACATAGATATCTATTGATTAGGTTGTTCCCTTCACGGATCATTCACTTACACCAGATTACATACGTCAAAATTCAAGATATTTTCCTCACTTCAAGGTAATTTATTACTATCTTTAAAATTGCCAAATTATTGGACTATTATACTTTCCTTTTTTTATTGAGACTGGAGTTGTGAGTTATGTTTTTCGTGACAGTTCAGGACTATATTGGGCCATTGATGGCACCCATGTAAAAGCTTCATTATCGAGGGATTTACAGGTGCTTTTTATCGGTAGGAAAAGCAATCCTACACAAAATATAATAGTTGCTTATGATTTTAACATGTTTTACCTTTGTATTATCTGGATGGTAAGGGAGTGCACACGACACTTGCATATTCTATGACACTATTAGAGATCTGGAGAAACGATTCCCTATGCCTCCTCAGGTGAGATTATTCATTCAGCATTATTATTTAAAGGTCCATCATTATTTATTTATCTCATTCTTTCCAAATTTTAGGAAAATACTATTTGGTGGATGTTGGATACCCAAATATACCTAGATTTCTTGCTCCATATAAAGGTCAAAGTTGTCATCTTCCAATTTTCATCGTGCATCTACATACAACAATCATTACAAAATGTTCAACCATTTGCATTCATCAATAACAACAACCATTGAAAGATCATTTGGTTGTTGGAAGAATAAATTCTACATGATCAAAGATATTCCGATTAATTTGCAGTAGGAGGATCTAGTGGTGCTTATTTCACCTACAAGGGTGATCTATAACTTTATACGTAAAGTAGATGCATTGTACGAAGAGTTTCGACAAAATGATAATGGTCCCTATCATGTTCCTCTAAATGAAGATGAGCAAGAAATTGGTATGGAAACTCATAGACGAGATGTTGGTGGCGTCGATGTAGGTACCAATAATGGTGAAATGAACAAAGTGCGAGACGACATATATGCGTCCAATTTGTTTGCTAGAATTGGGGTTCCAATAATTTGATGTTAGAATAAGTTCAAAAAACTTTGTCCTTTTCTTTTTCGAATGCATGGTTGGAGAGTGGAGACTTTAGGGGTGTTTCGGTACGGTATACCGGACCAAATTTGTCATACCTTATACCGTACCGAAAGTAACGGTATGAGATTTTTCATACCGTTAACGTACCTTTGACTTCGGTATACCGATCTTCGGTATACCGAAAGTCCGGTATCAAAGATATAGCATACCGTTGCCGTGTTGGATTTACGGTATACCGTTAATTTTGACGGTATACCGAAGGTTGACGGTATATCGGAAATTAAAATTATACCGAAAAATGAAATATATGAAATAAGAGTAATATCCTATTAATACAAAAACACAATATATAGATATTCTATTTATATCATGATAACGTAATACATAAGAGTTGATATATTAATTTATATCATGATAAGAGTTGCTATATTAATTTATGTCATAAATCAAGATAACACAATATATAGATATTACATAAATAGATATTATATAAATATAATATAATGACAGAAAGATAAATAAAGTTAAGAATATTTATTCATATATAATATTTATCATCGGCAAAATCAAATAAGTGCAGGTACGTACCGTAGGTTCGGTATGTGTCGGTATACCTCGGCATGAGAAAACTCATACCGTTACCGTACCGAAAATTTACGGTACGGTATGATACCGTGATTTTCGGCACGGTATACCGTTAAATTCGGTTTTTCCGGTATTTTTTTGGTACGGTATGCACTGTATACAGTATTTTCGGTAAAATTATACACCCCTAGGAGACTTTGCTTGATTACATTTACGTGTTGCAATTACTATAGACTAATATTACTAATTCACAAGTATACCGGTGATCATATATGTATAGAAAAAAAAATTAAGAAAAAAAGAAATTGTTAATGAATGTAAAAATAAAGGGCAATTATGGAACTTTTTATTAAAATAAAACTAAAAAGTTTCTTATGAAAGTATGTTGCAAACACTAACATCTAAGTTTTTCTAAAATTAAGTTGTTTTTTAATAGATAATCCAAACACTGCTAGTTTTTGCTTAACAGAAACTTTAAGCGACTTTAACCACAAACAGCTAAAAACTAATTTATTAAGTTGTTCCAAATACTACCTAAATTAGTGGTTAGATTTAACCACAATTCATTAATTTTTTTGACCCAAAACCCAATCGGCTTGTCCGATCATTGGACTAGATAAATTATGTCCGATTTTTTTTTTTTTTTTGATACGTGGAACCCGCAGTCGCTACTTTCGGTGCGCACTGGGTAACCACACAGGAGAGTTCAACCACCCTAGGCTAACCATAGGTGACAGGCTCCACAAAGTTGCTTCCAGTGGGATTTGAACCCAGGACCTATCGGTCCCGGGCCCAACCCACCTTACCAACTTTGTCATCCCAAGGGGACATGTCCGGTTTTTTTTTAAACTTTAAATTATGAGCTCAACCCACACAAAATACGAGCGAATCACCAAACTTTACACCTGTATCTGGTAGATTGAAACTTAATATGGACAACAATTTAATTTTTTTTAAAGTGAAATAGAAGCTAATTGACGCCTTAAAATTTGATATGTTAACGTAAGGTACACATGAAAAAGATGCTGACATACGAAAAAATACTTTCCACTTCTTTAGTAATTTTAATTGATTACAGAAAAGTTAGTAGAAATAAAAATTAATCAAATAATTCGAATTATATGTATATGCCAGTATAAATTAATTTAAATAGTTTAATATTAACTGAAATAATGTACTTCCTCCGTCCCGCTATCTGTGGCTCACTTTCCCGAAAGGGGTGTCCCGTTATTTGTGGCCACTTTCCTAATTTGGTAAAAAAATATTATCATATCTTCTACTCTATCATTTTCTCTCTCCTACTTTATTACATTCTCTCTCATTCTTATTCTCATTATCTTACTCATCTTCTCTCTCATACTTTATCATCTACTCTCTTAATTTCCGTGCCGAAACCAATTGAGCCACAAATAGCGGGATGGAGGGAGTAATAAGTTCGAATATGTACGTAAAACTATGCCCACAAGCACACACAAATATAGCATTTCCATCATGACGGTTACTTTGATGCTGGGGGGCGAGCAGTGCTCTTCCCTTCCCAGCTCGTGACACTTGGCAAATTTATTTTGAATGTTTTTTTTCTTATTGTTATTTATTTGTTGCTTTTGTTTATTTTTTTTTACTTTTCTTTTTTTTAACGATTTTATACTGAATCAATTAATATTTTTTCATACACATTGAAAACATATGTTCTGAAGCAATTAGTTAATAAATATCAAATTCGTTATGAATTTTTCAATATGTATAAAATCAAACAAAAAACACTCATTTCTAGCAAGGTGTGAAAGAACAGATTTTTCAATAATTTAAGACAACCACAAAACTCAAATTTTCAACAAGATACAAAAATTATGGCAACCCCAAACGAAATTGGACTAATTTTCAAAATTAAAACTTTAAAAAGAGAACAAAAAATTATGGTCAATATAAATTTTTTTTAAAAAATAAAAAATAAATAATGTGAAAATTATTTCACAAAAAGAAGTGTCACAAACTGGGGAGGGAGGAGCAGTGCTCGCCCCCCCCACAGCATCGAAGTAACCCATCATGACCTAGCTCGAATGAACTTTCTGGCTATTTTCCCGTTTGCTCCTTCGGGAAGAAGCCGCCGGGAACGCGCTCGTCGCCGGTGCCGTACACGGTCCTGAGTACCTCCTCCGGAGTTCTGCTGTACGACAGAGAGTCCTTGTCGGCGGACAGCACGTTGCTCTCCGTCCAATTCTCCGCCCCGAGATATGGAGGAACGAAGATGCCTTCATCCTTTATCCCGCACATACCTAATCTGTTCCTCAGCTCCGAAATCCGCGTCGTGAACTCCGCCACCGTGTATTTGTACGGATGCACCACCTCCGCCGCCCTCTGGTACAGATACCCCCTTATCACCGCGTCATGCCCTGCTTCCGTCCCTAAAAGCCCTGCCAATAGCTGCCAACCGATACAGGTTACTAAGATTTTGAATTAATCACTCGCATCGAACTCGTTCTCAATTTCTCATTCGCATATTCACACAATTTCAATTAATTACTTGAATCGCATTAGTTTTCAGTTTCTCTGCATAAATTTTCAGTTTCTCACTCATATATTCACCCAATTTGCATAAATCTGGGTTGACTTACGCGTTAGGTAAAAGTTCCGACGATGTTAGGGTTTGTACCGACGTAGCTCACCAATCCTACATAGGGAATCACGTAGGAAGCCATCATGTAGCTGAGGGTGTCGCGGTAAGGATCGAAGGGCGGATCGAGTTCATAGCCAAACGCTTCGTTGAAGAGCTTCGCGAAGTTTCTGGCGCTCAGATCCACCAGAGGCCTCGGAAATCCACCCATCGTCGTTTTAAGAGCCCTAAATCAGTAATATTATTCACTTTTCGCATTAGTTATTCAACTGAAATAAGTTTCTGAGTTGACAACCTGAGATGGCCGACTTCTTGCAGGCCGAATTCTCCGACGATTCCTCTGGTGATGGAATCAAGGTTTGCCTTGCGAACGCCGATAGGCGGAGGGCCGCCCATGACGAGTTGAGGGGCGACTCGGTCGAGTCCGTATCCGAAGGCGCCCCAGAGGAAGTACTCTGCTTCCAAGTGCTCTAAATTCTCTGCAAACTGCATCAAATCCCTATCTCTTTTGTGTATAGGAATCACATGCTTGGGATAGCCTGCCGGACAATAGGGTTGATAGGCCGCCAAAGAATTGGGGTAGTTCGCCGCCAACGGCCTACTTGAAGCCAAGATTACAAACATTAGCATAGAAATGGACTTTGAAGCCAACGCCATATTTCTTTTGTTTACGTTGATTAATGTTTTTGGCAGAAGGGGCTACGGATATTTATCATTAGTTCGCAACCATTATACTACCTCCGTCCCTCTATTATTATCTCATTTCCCGAAATGGACGTCCTATTATTTTTGTTTCACTTTCTAATTTGAAAAAAAAAACTATCATATCTCCTACTTTATCATCTTCTCACTCCTACTTTTTTTTACTTTACCATTTTCTCTCTCTTACTTTATCATCTATTATCACTCATCTTTTGTCTTCTACTTTATCATCTAACCATCTCTCATATTTTATTATCTATTTTCTTAATTTTCGTGCCGAAAAGAAGCGAGACAGAAATAACGGAACGGATGTAGTATATTGCTAAAAATGAAAGAAAGAAATAACGAAATCTTAGAACAGGTTTTTAGTTTCTATATTGAACAAGTAATGCTATATCAAGACCATTGATGGTATGCGTAGGATGTAGTGTTTTGAATATTTATTGTTTCTAGTTGAGGTTTGATAATTTGCTATCACTTAACCACTACGAATATAGTAAAAACATGTTCTAATCGGTCCAAGTATGTGGATAATCAAACAAATGACGTCCTTTTTACGCTGGCGCTTACATTGTGAATCACAAAACATACATATTTACTTGACATTAGGGCATATTAAATGCATTGAGTGAAAAATAGGCAAGGTTTGAAATAGAAATATAGAACCACTTAGTAAAATCTTTGATGAAGAAGATAAAATGCATTTTGCAGAAAGTGGTCCCCTGGTCAAATATTTCAACGTAACTTTTTTGTTTTCCCTGCTAGGATTTGATGACATTACTTCCTCTGTCCCGCTATAAGCGGTTCAAAAATAAATTTTCGTCACGATTATTAAGAAAGTAAATGATAAAGTATGAGAGAGAAGTAGATGAAAAAATAGGAGAGAGAAGATAAGTATGAGGGTGAGAAATTAGATGATAAAATATGAGAGAAAAAATGAATTTTATAATGAGAGTAAATGATAAAGTAGGAGAAATAAATGATAAAGTAAGAGAGATAATAGTATTTTTTTGTCAAATTAGGTCCGAGCCACTTTTAGTGGTACGTCCCAATCGAAAAAGTGAGCCACTAATAGCGGGACGGAGGGAGTATTTAGCAACTATAGGCCATCTCCAACCGCCCCTCATCCTCGACCCCATTTTGCCCACACTAATTTCACTTAAATCCACAATTTCAAATTCAACCTTAAAAAAAATAGTATACATATATTCATTTCATACCGCTTTTATATTTTTGCAATGATACTATTACAATTTAAATCAATAAGTACATATGAAATCATTACTATTAAATAACTTATAATATATATAGACAACTAAATTACTGTGAATTAAATAGAAGATTACACTTGATAAAAAATACATTAAAAAAAAGAGATTGAATGCTAATGTTCATTTTCATTTTCATTAGCTCGATGAAAGAAAAAAAAAAAAAAAAAACTATAGTACTATGGATGCAACAAATGCAAAACTCGGATTAATGTATTTTGTTATTTTCAATTTTAATTTTATATGGTTATTTGTTTTGTTTAATTAGTTCATTATTATTATAAGAGGTCTTGGCAAAAAAAACACGATTTATTACCTTCAGAAATTAGATCATAAACTTTTAATTTTTTTACAATTTAAAGTATACTTCGATTTCCAATTTTTTTTCCAGCCATCGGAATGCTAACTTGATTGTCTATGTGGACAATCTGAGTAAGACATTTTTTTGAATTATAAATATTTTTTTGAATTAAATCAACATTTTTGTGTAAATTAAGACATATATTTAATAAAATATAGAAATTGAACCCCGAAAAAGTGTTCGGTAAACAATTATATAAGATGTACATCACCTAACTTTCATTTTTTCCCATAGTGTTGTACAGTGAGTGTAAAGTTAATACAATTGTGTTTCAATTTGTGGGGTTTTGATTTCAGTATTTTGTCAAAACAATTACAGTTCGAAACGGTATTGTTTTGAGTTGTTTATGTAGACATCTAAATCAGAACGGTTGAAAAAAATCGGGGATTGAAACGTGTCTTAAATTGGAAAAAAAATTCATAATAATTTAATTGTCAAGCTAAAAGAATTGTATTAAAATTATAAATTCAATCAACTATATGTTTTTTCCCCAAAATTTCTTTATATAATTATTAGTCTATTGTTAAATAATCCATAGTAATCATATAACTTTATTAGTTGATTAGGTCAATTTATAGACAAATTTTCTCATTTATTAGTTAGTATTCTCACGTCTGCATAAATAATTAATTTAGAGTTAATTTAGTGTTCAATTCATGTTAAAGTTAATTTAAAATTAATAATATAATAATATTTTCTAATAAATAAAACTTATTTAATCGCCAATTAAAACATATCATTTATGTTAAAAAACTATATTAAGAATATTAGACTAACCATTAAAATTATATTAAAAATATTAAAAACATTTGATATTCAAGAAGGGCTCCTCCGTCTTCTTATGACTTCCTCTTCTTCACCTTCATGAAAACATGTGCAAAAATTCAATTCAATCTGCAATCTACAAAAAAAAAATGGACTTCGTAGTAATTTTCAAAAGCCAAAAAGTGATGACAATGTGAACATTGTAAGTGCATTTTAACGATAGAAGGAGAAGGAAATTAGCAATCCCCTCATTTTGCACAGCTGCACATCCTCTGTCCCATTTTTGGGCGGACCATTCAGTGACCTACCAATCACGTGGTGCCACGCGTGTATTGGTGGGTCATGTTTTTACCAGTAAAGTATTTGTTTATTGGTAAAAACACACATGACACCGTGTGATTGGTGGACCACTGAATGGTCCTTACAAAATGGGCCATAAGATCTGGATTGATTTTGCACCATCATCTCGAGCCTTGATGGGATTAAATCCCTACCACCTGTTGGACTTGAAATATCTAACTAATGAACATACTGTTTATTTAGATTAAATTACACTAATTACTCCCTCGGGCTCACTCTATTAGTCCTATTTATTTTTTGGTACGGAGATTAAGAAAATGATTTTTTATTTGTAAAATTAAATAAATTAGTAGGATCCACTAAATATTTTAGAAGAGTATTTAAGTTAAAAAAGGAAATAGAACCAATAAATTGAAACAATCAAAAAAGGAAAATAGAACCAATGGAGTGGGACCGTAATTTAATACTCGGTAAATTAATAACCTCTATAAGATAATATTTTTCTCTGGTCCCGACTCGAGCCAGTGTAAAAAATCATCAAATTCGATAAGATAATAAGATAATAATTTTCAGAAAACTTCAATGTAAATATATGGTGCCATCAAAATCATAAATTAATAATCACGATTTTCTGAAATATGATTCTAGTGTTGACTGTTTTTTTTAAAACTTAAATCTAATTATTTTCTCATCATCTATATATAGTATATACTATTAACATTATACATTGAATATCTTTTAATAAAAATACAATTAACTTAATTTTATTGTTTCTAAATAGTCAAACGATTTATTGTATTAAAACAATGAATTTAATTTATTGTTCCTAAATGTAGTCAAATAATTTATTATATTTTTTACGGTTCATTGTTTTTAGAGATTAACTATACATTCTATTTCGTTCAGATCGAAAACTCTCATTAAATTAATAAATATAAATAAATTAATATCTCTCTAAAATAATAAAATTTCTTGATCCCAACTATATTAATTAAGAGAGGTTTTGCCGTAATAAAATTGTTTTAGAAAATTTATTGCACTCTAAAAAAGTCGGCGGTTTTTTAATTGAACTGCACCCTAACTGCAAATGGGGAATTTTCCTTCGCTTTCTAAATTCAAATATTCCCGCCTCGAAGGAAATATTAGATGTTACATCCTTATTGGTCGGATCTTCGTCACGCGGCTCGTCGAATATGCACTAACTATTGGCCGTTGGATTAACCTACCTAGACCTCAGTTCATTGGTCGAAGCAACAAAACCCGGATCGCCAACATGTCTCACGAACTTTTATAAATCCCATTCACCATCGATCTAATAACTCAAAATCAGCGACTGGAAAACTCAGAAGTTCACGGAAAAACCTCAGAGAAATAATTAGAAATGGAGGCTTCAAGTGCCACCCCAATCAAGGGCGCCGGAGGAAGGCGAGGCGGCAACAGGAAGAAGTCTGTACCGAAATCCGTGAAGGCCGGGCTCCAGTTTCCGGTGGGGCGCATAGCCCGTTTTCTGAAGAAGGGGCGGTATGCTGAGCGTACGGGCAGCGGCGCTCCCGTCTATTTGGCTGCCGTTCTCGAATATCTTGCCGCCGAGGTAATACGCGTTTTAATCTCGTTCAAATTTGACCTAATCGATCGTCGTGCGGAGGTGATTCATGAAATGAGTTTTTTGAATTATAGATTCTGGAATTGGCGGGTAACGCCGCGAGGGACAACAAGAAGACCAGGATTATCCCAAGGCACGTGCAGCTGGCGATCCGGAATGATGATGAATTGGGGAAAATGCTTCACGGAGTCACCATTGCTAGTGGTGGAGTTTTGCCCAACATTAATCCAGTGCTGTTGCCGAAGAAGTCTGTCGCGGCGGAGGAGAAATCCAAATCTCCCAAGAAGGCTTAGATTTTTATGCATTCTCTCTCTACTTTTGTCTTTCGCATATTAGTTACTAAGTAGGAATTTAGCCATGAGTAAATAATTTCTGAATAGTAATGTTGATTTCGCTTCTGCAGTCTTACGAACATGAATTTTCTTTCCCTGGTAAAAAATAATATGAAATACATTTATATATATAGCATCTATCAGAAATTCATGTATTTTCGAGATTAGCATTAATTTGCATATCACGAGAGTTTCTTCCAAATGCAAATTTCAAGAATCGCAAATTTGTTGGAAAATTCAATCACTGCCGATCAAGCCAGGCAAATCCACTGCCAAATAGTCGTTAACGATCTTCACAATCTCGAACCGCTACTAATCCGCTAAATCTTAAAATGCGCCGCCCATTACTCTGCACGAACCACCCACTACGTGAAGTCGTTCCTCCGGCGCATGCGAAACCGCAACGCTTTCTCGGCGTCGTGCACAATCCGTTACCTCTCTCAACACGGTCAGTTTCGAGATGCCCTCAAGCTCTATTCGGAATCCCAAGCTTCGGGAATGTTAACTAGCACTTTTCCGATATCTTCGGCGCTTAAATCTTGCGCGAGGATTCTGTGCAAGACGGGCGGATTGTCGATTCACGGGCAATTACAGAAGTTGGGTTTATCCGAGATCGTGTTCGTGCAGACGGCGCTTGTGGATTTCTACACGAAATTGGGCGATATGGTGGTTGCGCGTAAGGTGTTCGATGAAATTCGTGTGAAGGATGTGGTTTCCTGGAACTCTTTGTTAGGCGGGTACGTGAAGCAGGGGGATTTGGCCATGGCGCAGAGCGTGTTCGATGAAATGCCCGAGAGGGATGTCGTGTCTTGGAACTCCATGGTTTCGGGGTACACGAAGGGGAGGGATATGGAGCAGGCATACCAACTGTTCTGTCGAATGCCCCATAGAAACACTGCCTCCTGGAATGCAATTGTTACTGGATACATAGAATGTGGGAAGATAGAGGTAGCACGTAGCTTTTTCGACTCGATGCCAGAGAGGAACAACGTTTCCTATATCACTATGATTTCTGCATACTCAAGATATGGGAATGTAGAGTGAAATAGGCGGAGCCTATTTGATGTAACAGTTCTTAATACTTGTGATTTAAATCTGAAGGAACGATTCCAGGAATTGTAAGGAACGATTCCAGATCTAAATCTGAAGGAATGGAACTTTTGAGGGAGAGAGAGAGAGAGAGAGTTGAGCACGAAAAGAGTGAGAGGGAGTTAAGGGAGAGAAGGATTTTTCCAAGCATGCCGATTTCATTTCTGTTCGGCCTATTTAAAGACATAGGCTAATTAGGGAAATTAACAACTCCTAATACAAACGTTAAGTAATACTCCATCCGTCCCGCTAATTCTGTCCCAGTTGACTTCGGCACGAAAATTAAGAAATTTTAGTTTAGTGTGTATTTTATGAGTTTTAATTGTATAAAGAAAATGACACAGTTTTCGAGGAGTGGTTGGTGGAAAGAAATGAGAATTATCCAAATTTTTGCAAGGCTAGTAAAAGGCAATCGATTTTTATTTTTTATATTTTTTTTATATTGTATTTGAAGAAATAATCTAAAGTTTCAAAAAGATAAAAAATCATAATTTTCTGAGTTCGGAGCGGAACATAATCGAGTGGAAGATAGATTTTTGAAGAGAGAGAGTATAAGAATGTGAGGGTTGAGTAGTGAGTAAGGGGGACCCACTTCATTTTATATTTAAAAGTAATTTTTACTATTTTAGGAAAGAGGACAGTAATAGCGGGACAGCCCGATTAGGCAAGTAGGACAGTAATAGCGGGACGGAGTGAGTATAAGATACTGATAAATGGAGCAAGCCACGTGGAGCCATCGCATCCGTCCACGTGCGCTGTCCTTCTTTTAATCTGAGCCCTTAGCCACTTTTGATCTTCACCGTTAGATTAGTTCCTTCTTCATCGATGGTCGCGAACTCGTCCACAGCATCACAAAAGACTTCTCCCTCATCTTCAGTTTCAGAGTCGTTCTTTTCCAAAAAGTATAAGCACAGTAAACCTTCGTTCCCTTTCTCCATTTTCTTCCCGTTTTCCTCTTCTACCTCCTTCACTGCCGTCTGATCCGTTTGGGTCATGACAATACCTTCCCCTTTTTGAGTACCTTGTCCCCAAGGTAGCAATTGTGGGTAAAATTTCATGAGATAAGTTTCCTCAACCCAAGACTCCCTTTTTAGCCCTTCAAAATCCCACTCGATTAAGAACGAGTGAATTTCCCTCTTACGGCGGTTCATCTTACTTCTTTTCTTTTTGATTGTAGGTACTGCGGTCAGCCCACCGCCATTATCGAACTCAGGAAGAGTCGGGGAGTGTACCTTGCGGGGGTCTACTGACCGTTTGAGCAACGCCACGTGGAAGACCGGCCAGATCTTGGCCCCCGGTGGTAGCAGTAACCGGTAAGTAACCTCGCCAATATTTTCTTTGATTTTGTATGGTCCGTAGTAGCGAGGGGACAATTTCTGATTTTTTCGTAGAATCACGCTGCTCTGCCTAAAAGGCTGCAACTTTAGGTACACCATATCACCCACTTCAAATTTCCTGTCTATTCTAGATTTATCAGCATTTTTCTTCATCTTTTCTTGAGCGAGCAGCAGATTTTCTCTGAACTTCTACTGCATAGACTGTCTTTCCTCGGCCAGACTAAGGGAGTCCAACCGAGTGAGTGTATGGGTACGGCCCAATAGAGAAAATAGAGGGATTATACCCATATAAAGCCTCAAAGGGGGTGAGCTTGAGACTGGTGTGGTAGTTGGTATTGTACTAATACTCTGCCAGTGCAAGCCACTTGAACCACTGCTTAGGTTTTTTTCTGACCAAACACCGGAGATAAGTCTCCAAGCATTGGTTTACCCTTTCTATCTGCCCATCAGACTGGGGATGATAAGCAAATGTCATGTCTAGCTTGGTCCCCAGCAATTTGAACAGTTCTGACCAAAAGACACTAGTGAATACAGGATCCCTGTCAGTCACTAGGCTTAGGGGTTGCCCATGTAGTTTAGTGATGTTGTCCAAGAAAACTTGGGCAACTGAAGCTGCTGTATAGGGGTGAGTAAGCCCAAGGAAGTGGTTGTACTTGGTAAATCTGTCAACTACCACCAAAATGACAGTTCTTCCCTGTGATCTGGGAAGCCCCTCAATGAAATCCATTGTGACATGGGTCCAGGCCTGCATAGGAACAATTAGTGGTTGTAATAACCCAGGGCTGTGAACTCTCTCAGTTTTACTCTGAGAGCAGACTGAGCAGGCTTTCACCATGTCTAGAACATGTGCCTTTAATCCCTTCCAAACAAAATACTTTCTAACTCTCTGATAGGTGCCACCTTCCCCAGAATGGCCCCCTAAGGCCGAGTCATGTAGCTCCTGGATGATAGTAGCCTTGAGGTTGTTATCATCTCCAATCACAATCCTCCCATCTTGTCTTAGAATTCCCCTGGCCATAACATACTCAGGATAAGAATTAAGATCAATGGATTTAGCTGCCACAACTTGAGATAAGTGGGGGTCCTTAGAGTAACTGTCTGCTACCTTCTGGATCCACAAAGGAATAGCCAAACTGGTAGCAAGGCAGTGGTAAGTCTCCTTCCTGGAAAGAGCATCAGCTACAAGATTTTCCTTTCCCTTCTTGTAGAGTATGGAATAGTCATATCCCAATAGTTTAGGTATCCACTTCTGTTGTAGAGGAGTGGTAATTTTCTGATCCAGCAAGTGCTTCAAAGCTTGCTGATCTGTTCTAATAGTAAAGTGGTGCCCCTGTAAATAACCTTTCCACTTCTGAACAGCCATAAGAATAGCCAAAAACTCTTTTTCATAAATTGAGAGATTTAAATTGCTTCCAGTCAGAGTCTTACTCATAAATGCTATAGGCCTCTCCCCTTGCATTAGTACTGCACCTATTCCAGAATCACTTGCATCAGTCTCTAAAAGGAATTCCTTGTCAAAGTTAGGCAATGCTAGCACTGGGGCTGTAGTCATAGCCTTCTTAAGCTGTTGGAAAGCTATCTCAGCTTCTGCCCCCCACTGGAAGGCTCCCTTTTTCAGCAAGTTAGTCAAGGGTTTGCTTAATATACCATAGTCTTTTATGAACTTCCTATAATAACCTGTCAAGCCTAGGAATCCCCTCAATCCTTTTATATTATTAGGAGACTTCCAATCCACCATGGCAGCCACTTTATCAGGGTCAGTGGCCACTCCCTCATGGGAGATAATGTGGCCTAAATAGGCCACATACTCTTTGCCAAATTCACACTTACTCATTTTGGCAAAGAGTTTGTTCTTTCTCAGAATAGTTAGAACTTCTTCCACATGTTTCAAATGAGCCTCACAAGTAGTACTGTAGACTAGGATGTCATCAAAAAAGACCAGCACCGGTTTCCTCAGCTTCTCTCTGAATACTTGGTTCATGAGAGACTGAAAGGTGGCAGGGGCATTACAAAGCCCAAAAGGCATAACCAAGTACTCATAATGTCCATTATGAGTCCTGAAAGCTGTTAAGCATCTAGAAGCAGGATCCATAAGGATCTGAAAATACCCAGACCTGAGGTCAATTTTGGAAAAATACCTAGCCCCATGCAACTCATCCAATAATTCATCTATGACAGGAATAGGGTAGTCATGCTTGATTGTAAGCTTATTTAAGTACTTGTAATCCACACACATCCTCCAAGAGTTATCCTTCTTTACCAATAACACTGGTGAAGAAAAAGGACTCATATTGGGCTGTATCTCTCTAGATTCCAACAGTGCATCCACTGTTTTCTCTATCTCAGCTTTCTGTGGATGAGATACCTTATAGGGATATTGTTGCTTGGGCACACTACTAGGCTGTAATATGATGTTATGCTCCACTCCCCTACTAGGGGGTAATCCCTTAGGTACCTCAAATATATCTTTAAATGACTCCAATAGAGGAATTATCTTGGGGTTGTTCTGTTCTCCTTCTTCTGTTAGAGCCATCACCAGAAAATGCCCTGGTGTAGTTTTCTTCCTTTGCAATAATTGATAAACTGCAGCAGCAGTAGTGGGGGGTGTCTTGTTCTGTCCCCTGACAGTCTGTATAAAAATCCTTTTTCCTTGGTGCTGAACTGAGAAGTACATTTGTTCATAATCCAAGAGTATAGGTGACCCTTTTTTAAGCCAGTCACTTCCCAGAATTAGGTCATAGCCTGCTGTAGGTAGCAGCCTTATGTCATACTCAAACTGGATGTTCTGCATCTTCCAGTTGAAACCTTTAAGTCTCCTGTTGCTAACCATTATATCACCATTAGCCACCAACACATTTAGAGGAACTACAGGTTCCTCAGTTCCCTGTAAGGCCTTTGCTACATCTGAATTCAGAAAACTTAGAGAACTCCCTGTGTCAACTAGGATTCTCAATTTTCTGGTTCCAGACTCTCCAATCAACCTCATGATATGCTTCCCTGAGTCTTCTGCCATTGACCCCAAACTAACCATTGCCATACCCAGCTCTTCCTTAGCATCACAAAACTCCTCTTCATCAGTCATCACCTCCAAACTATTTAAGAATTCTCCCTGCTCCTCCACACTCATCACCATAAAATTTACCTTGTTTTTGCTACTGTGACCAGGGGAGAAGGGCTCATCACAATTGTAGCAGAGCCCCTTAGCCCTCTTCTTGTCCATTTCTAGGGGAATTAGGAGTTTGAACCCTGGCTTTCCAGCAGTGGTTGCCCTAGGTACTGGTTTTTGATAGACCTTGCTCTCAGTCTTCCTAGAGTAGGCAGTGTGACCAGATCCTTTAGTATACTCCTTAATTTTCCTGAGGAAGGAATCATTAAGGTGTACCTGTTGTCTTCCCAAATGGATAGCTGACTCTAGGGAGTTAGGATGTAACATATCCAACCTAGCTTGAATGTCTTTGTCCAAGCCACTAATAAAAGCTGCCACCCAATATTGTTCATCAAATTCCCCACACTTACTGTGTATGATAAAAGCTTTAAGCTCTTCAAATCTTGACACATATTCATCATAACTACCCACATGAACAAGCTTATGCAGCTTTACAATGGCCTTGCTAGTCTGCAAGTCCTGAAATCTGGTAGAAATCATCCTTACAAACTGTGTCCAAACAAGTTCTTCCCCCTTAAGGGGAAGATTATCATACCACTTTAGGGCTTTTCCTTCAAAATGCATGGAGGCAAAGGCCACCTTCTGCTCCTCAGGAATAGTGTTCACCACAGAGAAGTAACTTTGGCACCTCATTAGCCAAGATCTAGATCGGGTGCCATCAAATTTAGGGAAGTTAATCTTAGCAACCGTTGGCATAACCCCAGAGTTAGTGTTCCCAGAACCTCCAGAAAAATTTCTGGTTCCACTTCCCCTAGCATTTCCCCCCATAGATCCAGTAGAATATTGGGGAGCTATACCATACCCACTGCCCTCTACCCACTGATTCCTACCAGGCTCCCTAGCCTGTTCCCCAGCATCTTCTACACCCCTCAAACCATCCATAAACACAGATCCATAGCCCTCATCCACCCCTTTTCCCAGATTTTTGAATCCCGGGGGAGTGCGGGGTGACAATCTAGGGTGTGAGTGATTAAAATGTGAAGTGGGGGGAACGGGTGTTGGTGTAGGAACTTGCTTAGATCCATGTGAAACTTGAGATTCTAGTAGATCCAAGCGATTAGAGAGATTACCTAGCAGCCCGGTGAAGGTGTTGGTGAGGGTGCGATTGTTCAATGCCAATTGTTGAAACATGTTGTGGTTCAAAAGGTCAGCTAATGCTTGTGTGTTGGCATCCATGTGTGCAGGTTGCAGGACTGACTCCTCCTCTTCAATCTGTCCTTCCTCCGGGTTCGGAGACAGGCCGGAAGAAGCCATAACGTGCGCTCTGATACCACTGAAATAGGCGGAGCCTATTTGATGTAACAGTTCTTAATACTTGTGATTTACTTGTAAGCTTTGTGATTGAATTGTAAGGAACGATTCCAGATCTAAATCTGAAGGAATGGAACTTTTGAGGGAGAGAGAGAGAGAGAGAGAGAGTTGAGCACGAAAAGAGTGAGAGGGAGTTAAGGGAGAGAAGGATTTTTCCAAGCATGCCGATTTCATTTCTGTTCGGCCTATTTGAAGACATAGGCTAATTAGGGAAATTAACAACTCCTAGTACAAACGTTAAGTAATATAAGATACTGATAAATGGAGCAAGCCACGTGGAGCCATCACATCCGTCCACGCGCGCTGTCCTTTTAATCTGAGCCCTTAGCCACTTTTGATCTTCACCGTTAGATTAGTTCCTTCTTCATCGACGGTCGCAAACTCGTCCACAGCATCACAAAAGAATTCTCCCTCATCTTCAGTTTCAGAGTCATTCTTTTCCAAAAAGTATAAGCACAGTAAACCCTCGTTCCCTTTCTCCATTTTCTTCCTGTTTTCCTCTTCTACCTCCTTCACTGTCGTCTGATCCGTTTGGGTCATGACATAGAGCATGCCAAAGAGCTCTACGATCAGCAGTGCGAGAAGGATCTGATTACGTATAATGCCATGATCGCCTGCTATGCACAGAATAGCAGGGCTAAAGAGGCGTTAGAGTTGTTTGATGAGATGTTGAAGACAGATGCAAGGTTTCAACCTGATAAAATGACGTTCTCTAGCATCGTATCCGCCTGTTCTCAGCTGGGAGATTCGGAATACGGGACATGGATCGAATCCTACATGAGAGAATTAGGGATTGGAATGGATGATCATCTGACCACCTCTTTGATTGACCTTTACGCAAAGTGTGGGAACATTGATTAAGCTTATGAGCTCTTTAATGGCTTGCAAACAAGGGATGTAGTATCTTATACTGCAATGATTCTAGGGTGTGGCATAAATGGTAGAGCAGAGAAGGCTATTGAGCTATTTGATGAGATGATTGGTAGTGGGATTGTTCCAAACCTGGTTACTTTTACAGGAATACTGACTGCTTGCAGTCATGTTGGTATGGTGGAAGAAGGCTACCATTGTTTTACCACCATGCAGAGGCTCGGCCTCGTCCCGACTGAGGATCACTACTCACTCATGGTGGATCTTTTGGGTAAGGCTGGGAGAATAGAGGAGGCTTACAAGTTGATTAAAAGCATGCCTACTCAGCCACATGCTGGAGTATGGGGTGCACTGCTTCTTGCTTGCAGCTTGCACAATAACGTCGAACTTGCAGAGATTGTTGCTGGTAATTGTTTTGAGCTAGAGCCTGATAGTAGCGGCTATCATTCTCTCCTTGCCAATGTTTATGCCTCTGCAGGGAGGTGGGAAGATGCTAATAGATTGAGGAGAGCTATTGAAGAGAAGGGTTTTGTTAAGATACCGGGGTCTAGTTGGACTAACTGAGGCAAATAAGGAATCTTTGAATAACTTTTAGTTTCATGCAACTTTCATGAATAAGGAGCCATTTTATTTCTTCTTATCATCCTTGCTGCTCAGGCGTTGGAGGGCCGACTCCAATCTTGCAACCCGAGTGGCAAAACCAGAGGAAAGAAACCGCCTCCAGGGCAATGTAACCAGGAAAACGACTCGGATTGCTGCAAGCAAGGGAAGCTCTACACCACTTACAAATGTTCTCCCACTATTTCTGGAAGCACAAAAGCAGTTCTTACCCATCAACAGCTTCCAGAAGGGTGGAGATGGAGGCGGTCCATCAGAATGCGACAACCAGTACCACTCTGACGACACACCAGTCGCCGCCCTCTCCACTGGATGGTACAGTGGAGGGAGCAGGTGCCTAAGCAACATAACCGTAAGTGGTAATGGCCGGAGCGTGACAGCCATGGTGGTTGATGAGTGTGACTCTACGATGGGATGTGATGCAGATCATGATTACCAGCCGCCGTGCCCTAACAACATTGTTGATGCCTCTAAGGCTGTCTGGAAAGCTTTGGGGGTTCCTGAAGCGACTGGGGCGAGTTGGATATCACTTGGTCTGCTGCTTAAGACTATCATCTGGTTCTTGTGGGAATGATGTAAGAACATGTGGCATTACTTGTAAATCATGTTATGAATATACTTTCAGCCTTTGTGTTCATTATCTTGCACTACTTGAATCATGTAATTAACATGCTATAAGCTCATAAACACAATTAAAAAGATATATTAACAGTTGATGAGAAAGTAGCCCATACAGATATAATCATATATAAAGGCTCAGAAACTGTGGGATTCCAGTTGGATCATCTCCCCACCCACCACTGGATCAAATTTACATCTGTAAAATCTGCATCAAAAAATAAGATTACTGATTACTACAAATGCATTCACTCGCAACAACAGCAAACTAATACCTTCCGTCAGAGCCGATAATGGCAACTGTGTGCTCCTGATGGCCAAAACCAACAGCGTGCTGCAAGCCTTCTTTCACGTGAAATTGAGCCACAGACCATTCGGAGCTGAAATACTTTGGCAGAAAACCTGACATATATATTTAAAACAAGAACACCAACCATCATCTTATGCACATCATTTGAAACCAGAAAACCTGCATATCATCTTAAAAGAATCGCCTTGCTCGTTAATAGGCATTGATACAAAATAAAACATTCTAAAAGAAGTACCTTTAATGAAGGAAAGGCGCGATACAGAATATGAAGCAAGGCTATTCGTTTCTGCTTTGTCTGAACAAGCGATCCTTAAATATCCAGGGTCGATCTTTAAGCTGAAAACATGGACAGTTCCTTTATCACTTGAAACAGCCAGCCATTGGGCATCCGCAGAGAAAGAGAGGCTGCAAATCACTGCTCTTTCAGAACCCCTTCTCAACTACAATTGAGATTAAAGTTGAGCCACAGGAATAATCCAGTAGAATAGATATCAACAATCACAGTTCAAGCGCTAACTTTAATGAACGAAGTTCAGCCACAAGCATAATCTAAAGAAGATGGCAAGGTAATTCATTCCTAGAAGTTTAGAGGAGATGGAATCAATAAGCTTAAAGACATGGCGAAGTTGTAGGAATCATAACTAGGAATGGAATACCCACACGAGTACGAATATGAGTACAAACAGCAACATGAACACGAGAGTATCCCAAATCATAAGCATCCCTCATATAGTTTTTCTTTTAGATTTAGAGATTTTTCAAGATAAACTAGCCCAGTACTCATATATAATCCAATGCCCATGAAATCATAAGATACCATATACAGCCATATTTTACAATCCTTCCTTCTAAAGTCTCTTTTGGTGGCATAGAGATAGTTTCAACCACTCTGCATACACAGAATTAACCATAACATGAACAGGGGAAGAAAAACTACCTCCTTAAGCAACGATCCATCCTTGGTGCTGAACACGCGAACCAGCGTCCCGCAGCTACTTGCCGTTGCCAGCAGACTACCATCATTCACCAAAGCAACAAAAGCTACACTCGAATTGTGTGCCATTATATGCTTACTCTTCCTCATTGCATAATGCTCCACCATCACAAACCCCTTCTGCAATCCCAAGCAAACTACCACCATCGACCCCTTTTGAGAAACCTCACACAGCCCGAGCGGATTCTCCATTGTCTCAATCTGGTGTACCAATTTGAAGTCGGCAAAATCGTACACATATATCTTCTGCAGCATCACGACGAGGATGCTGTCGGGCCGGAGGCGGACGGCCTTCACCTCCGACCGAAACAACAACGCAAAAACGCACTTTTTAAGATGATCATCCCAAATCATTACCTTGTTGGGTTCAGGAGCGGCCACTAGCGCAAGGATGTTGTAGCGGAAGAGCATCTGAACGAGGCTGACGCCGCCGGAGGAGAAGCTCCGGCGGAAGGACTCACTAAAAGGATCGGCGTCGAAGACGGCGAAGCCTTCTGTGGTGCCAACGGAAAAGCAGTCGGCTTCCTGGTTGAAGGAGGCGTGGAGTATGGACGGTGGTTGCATGGGGTAGGGCTTTGGAAGAAGGACGAGGGATTCAACTGCGGAAGAGGTGTCAGACCACGGCGGTAAGGAGGTGGAGGATGAAACGTAGAGGGCGGAGCCGGAGGAGCTCATTAACGTTAAAGTTTGAAGCGTTTGTAGAGATTAATGTAGGCGAACGAATCAGATTTAGAGAGGGAGATAGAAAAGAAACTAGTTTCAAACTGATGAGATTTTTATTTATTATGGATATACAAAAGATTCTGTTAGATTGCTTCAAAAAATGATTTAAATCCCAATATAATAGTATCTGACTTTTACCATTCAAATAAATTAATTAATAAAAAATATTATTCGAGAAATACAATAGAATCATACAATACAAAATAAATAACATTTGTCATTCATAATGCGTATCAACGAACTTGGCAAAGCAATATAATCATCCACTGTCAAACAGAAAAGCAAAATAACACAGTATTTGTTTCCTCCACTAATACTACTAATATTTAAATAAACAGATAAATAAAAGTGATGAGACAGATATAAATACATTACTGTCACTCAAAAATTGCTCTCTCTCTCTCTCTTTTTCATCTCGTTCGTCCATCTCGGTGTATACTACTATATCCGTCTTGGTTGGGCCCTAAAGAGAATGGTACGGCACATAGCCAAATTCCCCAGTGAGGTTATTTATCACATCCCTGCACCTAATTAGTAGATTGAGAAGCTCTTGTGAAATGTCATTTTTAGGCACACCAGCAGGAGAAGGAGGAGAAGGCATATTAAGTGGAAGTTTCTGCAAGTCTGGAGTAAATTTAGGCAAAACCTTACTAGTAACATCTGTAGAAGAATGTGTTATAGATGATGCACCCTCTGGGTAACTAGAAAGTAGTTGCTCAGCCTCCCCACCCAAAATAAACTTTACACGAGTACCTCTACCATTGCCATTACCACCACCGGCTTCTTCGTTCGACTGCTTCTTGAGGCACGACTTGAGCTGCTGCTGCTGCCGATGGCTCTGGACAGGAATCCTAGCAGAGATGATGTCTTCCTTCTGAGACTTACTGACTGATTCCGCGTCTGCTGCTGCTGCTGTTGCTGCTGCTTTGTCTTGAACTTCCCGAATATAGCACCTCACGTTCTTGCTCCCAAACAAAATGTCACAGCCAACCGCGAATTCGACTGCAGCTTCTGCATGGGCCTTACGCTGATACACCAGCCGGCATGTCAATGTTTGCCAAAACACTCGAGTAGCTGAATGGTCGAGGGGACCGAACCGGGCAAATTTTGCTCTCAACTGAGCGCCAGATGGAAGCGATGCACCAGGTGGAAATTTCATTACTAGCATAGTCGGATTAGATACTCTTGCCTGCGGCTGCTGCTGCTGCATCATCCTCTTGCCAGATTCTAGTTTGGCTACCTTCGGTGAGGCTGGGAATACATTTTTGGCGCGTATTTCCTTCACATCACCTCGCTGGGGTTCATTGGGCCTCTGCACGGTCTTCTTTTCCGTAGACAATACTTTTGACTCATCTATCATCTTCTTCTTCTTCTTGATAACTTTAATTTCTTCCGAGTTGTCATTGTGCTTCTTCCTTCTGTTAATATCCTCTGAATCATCAAGCTTCCTCTTTTTCTTGATGGCATCTGGCTGAGTGGATGGACCGCGTTTCCTACCACCTATGGTTGGATCAGCAGGTCTGATGAGAGTTCTCTTGAGCTTCATGGTCGACTTCTCACTACTTCTATCAGCAGAAACGGGCAAAGCAGTGGAATGTGCTTTGTTCAACTTGCCCTCAGACTTCTCATTCTCGCCTGACGGCAATAGAACCAAGCTCTTCTGATACACGAGAGAGCGATATTTCAAGAACAGAGGCGGGATAGTTGATGGACAGTTCCTGTCCACTCCATGAAAGGGATTGATGGCTAGGGCTCGCAAGTCTTTCAGTAGCACCGGAAGCTCTTCTTTTCCAAGGTCAATGGCCCACTTTGCTTCTGAAGAGGAGGGTAGGGCTACCAAACCATCATTCTTCTGGTTATCAGCCCCACTAAGTGGAATATCAAGTGGGATTTCTGATACATTTTCCACAGCCTCTCCAATGTTGTTGTTTGCAAGGGGCAACATCATAACATCTAAAATAGCTTCATTTCTCGTTTGTTTCTTTCTCTTCTTTTCATTCATAATTACATTCTCAGAACTCAATAGCCCAGATTGTTCCATCTTTATTTCTTTCTTTCTCTTCTTTTTCATAACCATGTTCGGTTCCTCTGCATTTCGCTTCAGCAACTTTGGTTTTTTCATCCCACGTTTCAAAGGTATGTTGGAATCTTCAAAAGGTTTGACATCATCCCCCCCAGATGCAGATTGACGCTGGGCATCATGGATGTCAGGTGTACTTTCTAACCCTGATCCATCAACCAAAAGTGGATAAGAAGGGCCTGGATGACCTAAACTTGGTTTCTTGGTTTTGACGCAGACTGGTTCATCTCTCCTTTTAAATATATATTTATCCTTTTCCACCTCATCCTTCGTTTTGGCAGGCTTTACGGAGTATTTCTTCTTGCCAGGGGCTTCAGGAGTTACCAGTCGCCCACTCAAAGGAGCTGATCAACATACAGAATAAGAAAAACTGGATGAAAGGAATATGAACTCAAAAGTATTAAAAGTAAAAAAAAACTAAAGCAGTTCAAAAACTTGATATGAGATAGATACTGCACTTCAATACCAAAAACTATGTAAAGGTGCATGAATTTAGCAGAAGTCCACTCGGAGGTCAACACAGTAAATATTTTGTCAAAAGTTTTGACAATTGACAAACATGAGAACAGAAGTAACCAAAAGAATGACCTCAGGCCATCATCAGCAACTAGTTCGGTCAAACATGCAGCAAGCAAACATCTGCACAAGCATTTAACATCCACAAAAGCTTTGAACAATGGATAGGTCAACCACAAACTTAGTTGTTTAGATATTACCAGTGAAAAATCTAGAGATTAAATGAACTATTTCTGTTCTGCTCGGTTTGAAGAGAAAAAAACTTTCTCAATATTGATTCTTTTGGATCACCTAAGTGAGGGTCCGCAATTCACAAGTTACATGGATAGCAACCGACCTTTGTCATATATAGAGGAGGTTACAGTTTTGGGGTCAGTTGTCATAGAAGTATTTATACTACTTGGCAGCTATTGGATTAATTATAGAATGTGTGTAAATTTACAAGTGATTGAAGATACATTATTTCAATCCCATTTATCTCTAGAAATAAAGTACCTGCTAAAATGCAGATTAATCAATTTAATATCTCGAAAATCCATTTGCATCTATAAAGGTAACTTGAATCATGACATCCTTTATCATGAGAAACTACTCCAAGTGCCCATGTAGTGTGTTTCATGTCTTTATACACAGAAATGGGCAAATAATCATATTTCCCTCAGATAAGGTGCTTCAAGTTCAAGTTTTATCTTATCAACAGAGTTACAAGTTTCTGACCTTTACTGTTACCAAAAGCCACTAAATAAATATGTAATGCCATGCTTTTGCATGAAAAATATGTAAAAACTGACAGGTCAGCATACAGCAATCTCATACCGGAGCAAAAATGTTCAAAAATCATGTACAAAAAGTACCTTTAGATGGATTCACGGCCACTGGTGCAGTAGGCCGGGGAGGGCGCACTGGTATTGTTCCAAAGGCCTGTGCATATGTCTCATCAAACTCCTCAAATAATGCCCTCCTGCAAGCCAAAGCTGTAGCCTTGTTCTTGATAAACTCAATAGCACAATCCTTGTGTGCCATAGGTGTCAAAGCCAATTCTTTGACAAAAGAAAGCATCTCGTTTGGATGAAAATCTTTTCTTGCCTTATTTATCAGACTCAAACTATAAACAACTGGCTCATAATCCCCCACATCAACAACAAGGGAGTCCTTGACACTAGATGGCCAGAAATTGAACTCATTTCGACATCGGCATGCCAAACCCAAACCTCTTCTTCTGGACAACTCATCAACAGCTTCTTCCACCGCCTTCATAAAATGCCGCGAAGAGGTCTGCTGTGACTTCTCCACGAAGTTCTCTTCGAAGGGAATTAACTCTGCCGGATAATACCAGCCATAGCTACTGTCCCCGAAGAATGCTACCAACACATGGCCCTCACGCTTGCTCCGCTGGACAGAAGGAGAAGCATGTGCCTCGTTGTATATTTGGCCGGGCCACCACGGGTGTGATTTCACTTTTCCCCACACCATATCTCCAATTTCATACCCATATCCAACAGCTTCATTTGCTCCTCCGGCCGCGAACTGGTCGAATTCTGATAGCATTGAATCATAATCCGCAGAACCTTTTACTTTCTTCTTTTTCTTCGTCTTCTTTAACTCCTTATTTTGAAATCTTGAACCGGGTAAATTCCTCGTATCATCTTGCGGCCTCAAAGCTGTAGACTCATTAGAATCATCGGGAACCTTCGCTTCAACTGGTTTATCTTCATCCACGGGTGAAACCCTATCTGCTTCTGCAACAGAACCCGCTGTGTCGAATCCCCTAGTTCCAGTAGAATCGGCGCCTCTGGTCGAAGGGGGGGCGGTGTCTTCTCTTACTGCAACGTTCTCCCGGCTTGACCGCGTCTCGGGACTGCCGTTGCTGTTAGCGCTCATCGCTGATATCGTTCCATACACCGATAGTCAATCTGTTTCAGCCCGAAACACTTAATCGGCAATTCAAACAAGGAAAAGATAATGATTTTCTGGATCACGGACGAAGGGGAAACTGAATTAGAAATTTGGGGAAAAACTAGAACCCTAGCCAGGAGGGGGAGTACGTTGCAGAATTACGGACAAGTATAAAAGTGGCTTACCACAATAATCCATAAATTAATTAAATTTTTTTTTCCTTTACGAAACAAATGCTAAACTTTTACAATAACAAGTTCCCTTTATCCTAACAAATTCATATATGATGATAATGGATATATATATATATATGGGCTTATATCAAGAACACCAGAGAATAGAGAACATCTTATAATCATTGATCTAGTGAAATGGATAGATAAGATTGAAGGAAATTTATTCTATTTTAATATTTTTTTTAATAACAAAATAGGCAAAAAGGGTAAATTTGTCATTTTGATAGCATTCTTTCATTCAAATTTGGAAACACCATTTCATTTCAAACGTTCCCTCCATTCGACGATTTGCTGTGAAAAAGCAATTCTTCTCTCCTTTCTATGATTCTCTCAGAAATCGACGCATTAATCGACGTGAATCTTAGATTCGTAGGTACTCCCTCCTAAACTTCGTCGAATCGTCGAATCTTATAACCCATTCCGATATAAATTTGGGCGACGGACTGCCTGAAACCAATTTCTGAATCAGGAATTTTGGGCGAATCTTCGAGGACTTCTATTTGAAGACTGCTGAGTTCTTATTGTATGTAGAATACGAATTTCCCGAAGGTATTTTGCTATATTTGGTCTTACAATCTGTAATAGAACATTATAGGGTTTATACAGTATTTTGTTGTTTTTTGGTTTGGAGCGATGGATTGGGTAAACTTAGGGTTGGTAAAAATTTGTAAGCAATTGAATGTATGTGATAAAAATTAGGGTTCATACGAAATTAGGGTTTGGAATTAGTGGGTTGATTCGAAATGATAGTAAACAATTGAATGTATGTGTGAAAAACTAGGGTTCATAGGAAATTAGGGTTTCGAATTGGGGGTTGATGACTCTAATTTTTCCATGGGTATTTCATATGCAGAATCGTGTGTTTTTATATGCACATTATCTATTTTTCATATGCACACAAAATTGTATTTGAAACATTGTATATATGTACAGTTGTTAATTCATATGCACATAATTTTTATTTCTTCTGCACATTACATGTAATTCGTATGCACAGTAAGGGGTATTAGGACAACATGTAATTCGTATGCACCCTAAGTGTACCTGCACACCATGCGTATTTCATATGCACATTCATTAATCATTTTATGCACATCTTTTGAACAGATGATAGGGAAGAGAAAGGCAGCAGGTTCAGTCGGTGGTTCGAAGGGTGAAATCAGTTCAAAGAACAGAAAACACGGAAAGATAGATGTGAAAGGGGGGAATGTAGATAGGAAAATGAAGGGCAAGTTACAGAGTACACCGCCGGAAGTAGAACAATCTACAGGTATAGTTGAAGAGTACCCTTATTTAGTGTGTCGTGCAAGCCCGATGTGTCTTTACAGATCTGTTGCAAGAATGAACACAAATCAGATACGTGCTGTGAAAGAATTAGGTTTTGGTTTCTTGTTGAGATTAAACAGTACTGAAGTTCCTTTGAAGATGGCACATTGGTTGGTAAGGATGTTTGATGCAAGAAATGAAGGAATATGAAAGGAAGAAATCGATACCTCCTCCTTCGTATGTTGTCGTAGCTCTGATTGTTGCTCCCGTGTCAGATCTTCTGATCGTGTCCCGGCCTTTTTCTTCCTCTGGGTGGTCAGAGAACGAAGAAAATAAAAATATGTCTCTCTCAAAACTCGCGTGCGTGAGTTATGATTTTTCTGTATTCTGTTCTGAACAAAATACTAATATATATAGGCTTCAAAAGCCAATATAATATTAATATATTTGTAGCCCATTAATTTAATTATATTCCAATGGACTTCCACATAATTAGCCCATAATATAATTAATTAATTTATTGGGCTACTAATATTTATCAATTAATTGGCCCAGCCAATTAATTCCAGATAAATAACATTATTAAATAATGTGAAAAAACATTAATCCATTAATAATGATTTCTGAGAGACAATAAATTACTAGGCAACTAATTGGGCCAGATCAGGGATCCAATACAAGAAATAAAGCAGGGCCTCCAATTAATTAATTATTCATGCTCAGCCTAGAGCAAAATTAATTAACTAACACAGATTCATTCCACTAGAGAATCCGTGCTGACTTACCCCTTTATCCCAATTTGAGCAAGGGCTTGTATTTTAGACTTAATCAATCTCCGTATTTAAGATAAAAATATCCGTTAATTAATTAAGCTCACCGACACTTAAATTAATTAACATCTTATATTCTCGAGTAGTACCACTCGACCTTATTAACACACCTGAACTTAATCAACCGGCCGGGTTTAGTGTGCTAATCCTTTCGAGTTCCTCAGGGGATATTATCAACCCATTTTACTAGGATACGGATGCAAGATACAGACAACCAGCCTGAGCCACAAATAACTACTAACACCCAAGATACGTAGATCCCGCCGCTCATTTGACGTTCACCATAGTAGGTCAAAGTGATAGATAGTCAAATGCACTCAGTAGAAGTCTTACCAAGCTTAAGATCGGCCTAAGTCACCGAGATCTTGGTTCTCCACTAAGGTCAGTTAGGAGAACACATCTCACTGTGATCCTTCAATACACCACCTTAAGTGTACCAGTAAAGACAAGCAGCTAAGACAAGCCACTTCTTATCTAAACTGCAGCTTAAATCGACAACTTCATCCTTAAGTTGTCTCACGTGTTAACTGTTTATATCTTGTCGGTTCAACCAATTTGTGTTGTCTTCTGTGATACCCGACACACCACACAAATCTAACTTTTATACAAGATAAAGGATAACATGTGCAAATATACATATTTATCAGATAGGAGAATAAAACAGTGGTAAGGACAAAAACACATTGTATACAAGCATAAAAGTGCTTCCAGTATACAAAATCCCAACAATTCTCCCACTTATACTAAAGTAAACTTTTAGTATACAATGTGTCTATATCTCAGCTATCTAGGTACAAACTAGTACCCAGCTATATCTTAGCTATCTATCCTATCTATCACGACATCTTCTCCCACTTATACAAAAGTTTCTGTAGTCCTAAGTGGGGCATCTCTACCATCCCAAAGCCACGAACATGCTTCTCGTAAGTCGGGAGTGGTAAGCTCTTCGTGAAAGGATTAGTTAGGTTGACTTCAGTTCCAATTTTGTCAATCACCAGGTCACCTCGATTTACGAATACTCGTATAATATGGTACTTCCTGTCTATGTGTTTAGACGCCTTGTGAGATCTAGGTTCCTTAGAATTTGTCACTGCACCCGCATTATCACAATAAATCGTGATCGCCTTAGGCAAATTCTGAACAATATAAAGATCTTGGAGGAAATTCTTGAGCCAAACTGTCTCTTTCGAAGCTTTTGAAGCAGCCACATACTCTGCTTCCATGGTTGAGTCCGCAATGCATTTCTGCTTTGCACTCCTCCATGAAACGGCTCCACCTCCCAAGGTAAACACATAACCCGAGGTAGACTTCTTCTCGTCGGACCGGTCGACCCGGAAATCCGATTCTCGTATAACCCAAAGACACTAGATCGTCTGACCGGTAAACAAGCCTATAATCTCTAGTCCGTTTAAGGTACTTGAGAATATACTTGACCGCGATCCGAAGATTCCTTTCCGTGGGTTAGGCTGATATCTTGAGACCATGCCTACGGCATATGAGATATCTGCTCTTGTACAAAGCATCGCATACATGAGGCTACCGCGGCGAAGCATATGGTACTTGCCTCATACTTTCTATCTCTTCGGGCGTTTTCGGGCACCGATTCTTGGATAGAAAAATGCCATGTCCGAAAGGTACTAAACCTCTCTTGGCTTTTGCATGCTAAAACGAGCAATAACGGTGTCAATGTAGGACACTTGTGACAAGCTTAACATCCTTTTTACGGCGATCTCGAATAACCTTGATCCCAAGGATGTAAGCGGCTTCACCTAAGTCCTTCATTTGAAACTGCTTCGGATAACCACGTCTTTACGTCCGATAACACTTCAACATTATTGCTAATGCGAAGGATGTCATCTACGTAAAATGCAAGAAACACCACTGATCCGTTAACACAAATACGTTACACACACCTCGTTAGGATAGGATACAAATCCATAGGATTTGACTACTTCGTCGAAAACGCTGGTGCCATAACCGGAAATCTTGGTTAAGTCCATGAATAGACTTCTTAAGCTTCCAAATTAGATGCTCTTCGCCCTCCTTCACATAACCATCTGGTTGTTTCATGTAGATGTCCCTACCTTTTTCAAGGTGACCGTTTAGGAATGCGGTTTTGACATACATTTGCCAGATATCTAGGTTCATGTGAGCTGATATGGCAAGGAGAATCAGAATGGACTTGATCATTGCTACAGGCGAGAAGGTGTCTTCATAATCGATACCTTCTTTCTGGGTAAAACCCTTCGCCACTAGCCTGGCCTTAAACGACATGATCTCTTCATTCGGTGCTCTCTCTTTCTCTTGTATACTCACTTACTACCAATAGCATTGCAGCCCTCAGGTAGTTCAGTGATCTCGTATACATCCATATCAGTTATGGACTCAAATTTCAAGTCCATGGTGCATCTACATCTCCCACTGCTTCGTTGTAAGTCCAGGGATCCACGGTATCTTGTTCATCTGCCGGGAGATAATCAAACGTCTCCCCAGTGAACATACCGATCAGGTGTAAATATCACCCTTCCACTACGTCGAACAGTGTTAGGAGGCTGTGTTAACGGATTGTGCGATTACTCGTGGAGTACTATCTTGCACTCACGGCCGTTCAAGTGGAACTCGACCACCTTGTAATTCTTCAAGGATGATGTCGACTCGAGATTTATGGTTACTAGTGTAATCCTCTTCTAAGAACCGAGCGTTAGGGCTAACAACGATCTTCTGGTTCTTTGGGATCATAAAAGTATCCACTCTTCGTTTTCTTCGGATGCCCTATGAACAACATCACTTCGAACGTGATTCCAATTTGTCGGCCCGCCTATTCGAGCACATAAGCGGGATAACCCCAAATCCTTAAGTGGTGCATACTGGGTTTGTGCCCGCTCCACAACTCGAAAGGGATCTTTTGTACCGACTTGGAAGACACACGATTCAGCAAGTATGTTGCAGTCTCTAGGGCATATCCCCAAAAGAAAACTAGCAAAGTTGCATAACTCATCATCGACCGAACCATCTCTAAGAGACTTCGGTTCCTTCTCTCTGACACACCATTCTGCTAAGGCGTGCCCGGTGTTGTCACCTGGGATGTAATCCCACATTCTGTCAAGTAGTCCTTGAACTCGTTGGATAGGTATTTCCCACCACGATTAGATCGCAGTGTTTTGATTTCTTTACCTAACTTCCTCTCCACTTCTGCCTTGAATTCCTTAAAGGTTTCAAAGCAATCCGACTTGTGGTGAAGAAGGTAAACATATCCATACCTCGAGTAATCGTCAGTAAATGTGACGAAGTACTCATACCCTCCACGAGCTTGTGTAGACATAGACCCACACAAGTCAGAATGTATCAAACTTAATACTTCTGTGGCTCTATAACCCTTTGCCTTGAAAGGCCTAGTCATCATCTTTCCTTCCAAACAGGTTTCGCAAGTTGGAAATGGTTCAATCTTGGAGAGACTCCACTGATTCATATTCCACCAACCTCTGAGTCCTGTTAAGATTGATGTGACCTAGTATTAAGTGCCACAAATAAGTTTGGTTTACCTTAGAAGACTCTTTCCTCTTCTTAGGATTTGATGATGAGGAAGCAATATTAACAGAATTACGCGGTTTACAAGTAATAGTATATAAAGATCCGTTTAATGGTCCACCACAGATAAAATCATCGTCTTTCATGATAGAAACTTCACTATCAAAACTTGATTTATGACCATCCATGGTGCAGAGTTTTGAAACATAAATAATGTTTCGCCTAAACTCAGGCACATATTAAACATCTTTAAGTACTAAAACAGAACTATCAAAAGATAGATGTAAATCTCCAATGACAATTGCAGGAACTTTCGATCCATTGCCCATTGAGACTACCACCTCGCCATTGCTCAATTGCCTTTTCTGCAAGAAACCTTGCAAGGTGTAACAAACATGATCAGTTGCCCCGAATCCACTACCCATTTGTGGGTAGAAGAGGAAACCAGAACAGTTTCAGTTACAAGAGCGACTCGCGTCTCTTTCTATTTTTGCCTTGACATCTGGATAATAACTCTTCCAGTGTCCTTTCTTACCATAATTGAAGAACCTTCCTTTCTTCTTTGGCATTCACATGCCGCCGATAAGGACCGTCTTCTTACTCCCACTGCTCTTCTTGAATTGTCCACCCTTTCTGCTCTTTTTCTGGTTTCCGCCTTTCGGAGGATTCCTTGAACTACTAGGGATATTCAAGACTTGAGCACTCTTGCCCTTTCCTATAACTTCTTTGACCGCTACCAAAGATTTGAGTGACATACTCATAGTAAACTCGTTCTTAGACATAGCGGTCCTTAAACAGAAGTTCTTATAGGACCTTTGCAGAGCTTTTATTGGGAGCGGTAAGATATATCTTCCACTTTGTAAAATTATTTAAAAAAATTGTTAAACCCATTAGGGTTTGATTGGTGAGACTGTTTAGGAACTTGAAAAATTTCAAACAGACATATCTGAAAAAATATAATTTTAAAACATGTATGAATTAATATTTACACATAATTCGTAATTAACTATCATTGTAACCTTTTGAAAAACAATGATGTTAAAAACCTCGAATGACTCTAAGAATTCCACTAGCAAGCCACGCAGTGGACGTTTACTAGCGTAACCCTAAATCAAGCTATTTACCTAGCTCTTTAATTTCAATCCACGTCTAGGTTCTTGAGACGAATGAAATTAATAGTTCGATATTCTGGACCATGTCACTATTAAAACGCGGGAAGGGACTTCGAGGGAAGTGAATTGTACCTGCGGTGACATCTAAGCATTGACCATTAATTTGACCAAATAGAATCAAATTCTCGAAATTGACATACTTACTCGAACCATGCCGCATTCAATTTGATCTAATTAGCCATCCTATTTAATTATTATCTTCTAGAGTACTCGTGTTTACTAGGCACGCAAGCCACGCAGGTGGACGTTTACGGCTTCGCTCTCACTACTCAATAATAATCAAATATTGTTTTGGAAAACTCATCTCACAAAATTGGTAGCTCAAAAATGCAAGCAAGCCACGCAGGTGGACGTTTACTTACATAATCTTACTACTTTCGTGTAGAGTCCAATTAATGGAGGTCCGATTAACTATTTAATATCCAAATTAATGGAATCTAATTAAACATTTAATTTTAAAATTGCTTAGTCTTTTTGTTCAAAAGGTTTGTAACGAATCATGCAATCCCACATAATTCCTAAAGCATGCAATTTCTAAACGCACATAATAAAACGTGCTCGCGAAAAATAAAACATGCTTTTAGAAACGATATAAATCCTATTTACATGCTTTTCTAAGCGCAATTAATCACATAATCGCATGCTAAAGCATAAGTAAAAATAAATACGCAAATAGGAAATTTAAAATCGTTATCGGGCTTAAAAACACGTAATCCCTAACTATTACATTTCCCGATCATGATACAGATCTTCGAAATCTTCAAAAATCTTTGAATCTGGAAACTGCGACGAAAACTGCTCGAAAAACTGCCATTGCCATGTCATCGGGGGAACTGCCACGTGGTAGACACGTGGCGCACACGCCGGCCGAGCCGATCGGCAGAGAGGGCCGACGTGGCGCGCCACGTCGGCCGCGCCACGTTAGCATCGTCTTCTTCATCACCATCGCGCCGCCGCCGCCCCATCCGGCGTCGCCGGCGTGCCGTCGGCAGGCCCGCCGCCTCCCCGACCGCCGCCGAGACCTCCCGACCCGACGCCGCCGCGTGAAATCGGGCTGGGAGCGCGTGCGGCCCGCGCGATCTGCGCCCGTCGTGCTGCGCGCGGCAGCCGCGCGCCTCGCGCACTGCGCCGCCGTCGCTCCCGTCATCCCCGACGTCTCCCGGACGTCTTCCGTGAAGAACAGCCGGCGTCGGCTCCTCGAACGCGAGAAAACGCGTCGCCGTGCGCCGCCATCTCCGCCGCCCTTTGCCGCTCAAAATTCGTCCTCTCCGAGCCGCGATTCGATCAATTGAAAGAGGGGAAACGTAATTGGAACACTCACGACCACCGGGTAACGGATTCCGGTCGAGATTAGTTCCTCAATTTCCCGAATTTCAAACGATTCGCCGGAACGAATTCATAACGAGTAGCCTACTTCAAACGTCAATTCTGGTCGCATCCGGGATCGGATGATCCTTTACGACCTATCGACGCGAATCTCGTAAGACAGGGATTCCAGCGGTTTAAGCTGATCGTCGATCCGACGTCGGATGCGCCGGGAATCTCCGCCGCAAGATGCGGCGGAACCCTAGCCAAACTAGGGTTTTCGCTCGAATTGGGGCTTTTCTGGACAGCACGACCACTTCTCCTTCCCGACGCAATTCCGGACAAACCGGAAATCGGAAGGGGTCATGCGACCTATCCAGACGAAGCTAACGAGAAGACGAACACATCTGTCTGAACGGATCGGAAAAATGATTCTGCATGCGCCCGCACGCGCCTCTGCAATCAGGCGCTCGTGTTTTGCTAGAAAACTAGGGTTCCGCCTTTCTCCGTCTTTCTGCGCGTCGTGCCTCTATTTTCGTGCAACTCGGACCAAAATACAGTACAAAAACAGTAACACATTGGTCCTATCAACTACTCGTGGATTTTTTCTCACGAGAAAAACATTACAACGGGGTCAAAACAGTGGCTCGCAGGCCGCCCCAAAAATGAAAAATAGCCCGATAACGACGGAATTGAAACCTAATCATGCATCTAACAGCAACAATCAGAGCCTAAACCAGGCTCTGATACCAATTGAAGGAATATGAAAGGAAGAAATCGATACCTCCTCCTTCGTATGTTGTCGTAGCTCTGATTGTTGCTCCCGTGTCAGATCTTCTGATCTGTGTCCCGGCCTTTTTCTTCCTCTGGGTGGTCAGAGAACTGAAGAAAATAAAAATATGTCTCTCTCAAAACTCGCGTGCGTGAGTTATGATTTTTCTGTATTCTGTTCTGAACAAAATACTAATATATATAGGCTTCAAAAGCCAATATAATATTAATATATTTGTAGCCCATTAATTTAATTATATTCCAATGGACTTCCACATAATTAGCCCATAATATAATTAATTAATTTATTGGGCTACTAATATTTATCAATTAATTGGCCCAGCCAATTAATTCCAGATAAATAACATTATTAAATAATGTGAAAAAACATTAATCCATTAATAATGATTTCGAGAGACAATAAATTACTATGCAACTAATTGGGCCGGATCAAGGGATCCAATACAAGAAATAAAACGGAGGCCTCCAATTAATTAATTATCCATGCTCACCGTTGAGCAAAATTAATTAATTAACACAGATTCATTCCACTAGAGAATCCGTGCTGACTTACCCCTTTATCCCAATTTGAGCAAGGGCTTGTATTTTAGACTTAATCAATCTCCGTATTTAAGATAGAAATATCCGTTAATTAATTAAGCTCACCGACGGCTTAAATTAATTAACATCTTATATTCTCTGAGTAGTACCACTCGACCTTATTAACACACCCGAACTTAATCAACCGGCCGGGTTTAGTGTGCTAATCCTTTCGAGTTCCTCGGGGGATATTATCAACCCATTTTACTAGGATACGGATGCAAGATACGGACAACCACCTGAGCCACAAATAACTACTAACACCCAAGATACGTAGATCCCGCCGCTCATTTGACGTTCACCATAGTAGGTCAAAGTGATAGATAGCCAAATGCACTCAGCTGAAGTCTTACCAAGCTTAAGATCAGCTAAGTCACCGAGATCTTGGTTCTCCAATAAGGTCAGTTAGGAGAACACATCTCACTGTGATCCTTCAATACACCACCTTAAGTGTACCAGTAAAGACAAGCAGCTAAGACAAGCCACTTCTTATCTAAACTGCAGCTTAAATCGACAACTTCATCCTTAAGTTGTCTCAGCTGTGTTAACTGTTTATATCTTGTCAGTTCAACCAATTTGTGTTGTCTTCTGTGATACCCGACACACCACACAAATCTAACTTTTATACAAGATAAAGGATAACATGTGCAAATATACCTATTTATCAGATAGGAGAATAAAACAGTGGTAAGGACAAAAACACATTGTATACAAGCATAAAAGTGCTTCCAGTATACAAAATCCCAACAAGAAAATGTGTAATAAGATTATTAGACGGTGGATAACTATATATAGTTGATGAGGATGTGCGTAAGGTGTTTGGTTTCCCCATGGGTCGAAGGAGTATAGTTTCATTACCGAGATCAGAAGGTAAAGATTTGTTGGATGAGTGGAGAGGATTCTTTGTTAATTACAAGAAGATTTTACCAGCCACATTGATGGAGGTGATGTTGGATCAAAGTGAAGGGGGTAGTTGGTTTAAGAGGCACTTCCTAACATTGGTAGAAGCTTGCCTTATTCAGAATAGACAAAATGGATATGTGTATCCATCTATAATGGGTTGTTTGAAAGATCTAGATGATGTTAGTGAATGGAACTGGTGTGAATATGTGATGACATGCCTAGTTAGGACAAGGCAAAAATGGGAGAAGCCGTTCGGGGGACCATCGTTGTTTCTAACAGTAAGTATTTTGGTACAGCTTTACTTTCAATATGTAATGTATTATCTAATATATGTTGATAAGTACGTTTTATTTGCAGCTGGTCTATGTTGATAAGTTAAAGGTGTTTAATGAGTCACATCCGAGAGGCTTCCCAGTGATGCTTAATTGGGATGATGAAGCATTGAAGAAGAGGCAGAAAAAGGAAATAAAGGGAGGAGGCTTTGGTGGTGGGTATATATTAGATCCAATTGAAGTAACAGAGGAGAAAAGCAGTGAAGATAATAACATGAAAATGGGGAAACTCATAGCAAAAGCAAACTTGGTTGCAAAACACATGCTTGATTTGTTTGAGGAAATTGAGAACACGACTGTTGAGAGTAGTACAGTCCCTGGATTTCAGAGGGCAGTCAAAGCAACAAGCAGACTTATTGGTTGTGATGTTGAAAGTGATGAAAGTTCAGAAGAAGGGCCCGAGAATGTGAATGATTTTGAAGATGAAAGGTTGTGGGCAAACGAATCATTTATTAATATGCAATCTCAGTAATAGAGGAAGCAAGTATCAAGAGAGCTGAATTAGTGAAGAGCATGTTGGATATGCCGTTCTTTAGTCTTGGCCTATCACAAATGAGTCAGCCAACAACGAAGAATAAAGAGGTAATTTATTCACAAACTTTAATGGATTGGGTATTTTGTTGCTGCTATACTTTATGGATATTTCCCCTATGTATTTTATCTAGGTTGGGACTTCAGACAATACAAATTGTGGTGAAGAAGGGAATCGTCAACATAATGCAGAAAAAGATACCGAGGTAAATATTTGAAAGATTAGGAAATGTACTTTTTAAATGATCCATAGGATTTTAACCTCAATCTGTTATTAGGGCAACACGGAGTGGACAAATGGCAGTGATGATGAGATATATAATGAATTAATTGACAATTTCGAGGTATGTATGTTATGTTCTGTTCTTTCATCATACATGTTCTGTTATTTCTGTTTTATTTTTCGGCTTTGGTATTCTCTTGTTTTAATATGCAGAATTAGTAGTTTTTATATGCACATTAATGTTCTTTTATACGCACAACATGTAGTCTGGGACAAATGAAGCTGAAAACTTGGTGGTGGAGAATGAAGGGGGTGTTGGTACAAAAAACGTGGTGGTGGAGAATTTAGCTTCCCACGGTGGTGTTAATGAAGGGAATATAGTAAGTCCTTTATTATGCACACTGATGAGCTTTGATCTGGACGTAACTTATTCTGGTACATGCACATTTAATAGTTTTTATATGCATATTGATGTAATTTTGTACGCACATCCTGTAGACTGGTGCAAATGAAGAACATGGTGTGGATCAAGTTGAGGGGGGTGTTTGTACATAAGACTTGATGGTTCAGGATGTGGCTGAAGAAGGTGATATTAATGAAGACATCCCAGTAAGTACAAGAAAGTAATTGTACTCGGTAGTGCTTGCACATTTATCATTATTTATCTGCACATTTAATTTTTTTTATACGAACATTTTGTAGACTGCTGCAAATAGGGGTGTCTAAATGGTATTGGGATTCGGGATTATCCCAATCCCGTACCGAAACCGACAGGATTGGGATACCCAAATACCATTTTTGGGATATGGGATGGTATCGGGATTCATTTTCGTAAGGTAATCGGGATTCGGGATAACCGATACCGAACTCGGGATTATCGAAATACCGATTTTTTATGAAATAATTAATACATTTATACACTTATAAATATAATTATAATTTATAACAACTATTATATTAACTAATAATAAGTTAATATGAAATAATAATATTAAATATTAATTAGATTAATTAGTTCAAACTATTAACTATGTCTCTCTCTGACTCTCTCACTATTAAATGATTTCGAGTTTTCGACGGCGCTGCGTTAGCAAATAAGAATGAGAAATTGCCAATAGAGCTGCTCAACTGCCGGTCCTCTTGAAGCTAGCTCAGCTGCCGGTCCTCTTGAAGCTCCTTCAGTTAAGCAGATCTTTTTTGGGAACAAAAACAGCATACCTCTGAAAACGTCAAAGAGGCAGATCTAATCTTCTTTCTGCTAGCAAATATAATTGCAGAAACTGCCTCACTTGAAATGAGATTAATAATGTAGACTAATTAGTAAAAAAAATTACACATCCTAATTTCTAACAAAGATATATGTAGCGTCATTGGTTGCTCGATTGTAGTTAGTATTCACTTTACTAAATGGTCTTGGGTTCGAAGCTTCAATCTAGCAAGGAGCTGTTTTTTTTAAAAAGGAAATCAATATTCGGGATTTTCGGTAATCCTGAATACCGATCCCAATTTTACCGTCCCAAATACCGCTATCTCAATACCGCTATGGGATCGGTATTGTGATCGGATTTTGCCTAATTTTGGGATCGGGACCCGATCCCGTACCGACCGACACCCCTAGCTGCAAATGAGGAGGATTATGTTGAAAGGGGTGTGGGTGCAGATGACATGGAGGTAGAGCATGAAGGAAATACAAAAGATGATATTATTGAGGACATCCCAGTAAGTACATAGAATATTTGACATAAAAAGAATAATTAAAAGTATAACATCTATAATGGGTATTTGTTTAACAGGAAACTTCTCGAGCTGGTGCCCATCGAAATCAACGAACAAACAAAAAGAAAACAACACCTCTCTTGTCACCATATGTAAAAAGGAGCGTGGACTTGACAAAAAGGTTGATAAGATGTGAGAAGGTGGTAGGGATGTATCATTTCTACAAAAAGGGCACACCGTAAGTATCATTTTGCTGATACACCCCATCTTCTGATAAAACTAACTAAATTTGTGCAGGAATGACATTGTTGCCAATTTGTGCAGGAATGAAATTGTCTTCTATGATGGTGTTGAAGTGGAAGTATGTAAAGACACCTTTCTAAGTTTAAAACCAGGAAGACATGTAAGGCCAAAAGTGGTGGATCTGTGGTCTCGATGGTTGAATGAGTAGGAAGGTCTGAAATCAACTTCCACACAGAGGCGTTTCTTTGCAAGCACAAACATCACGGTTTATTTTTTAAGCACATTTTTCATACAGTTTATGCACATTATTCATAAACTTCATGCACACAAACTGTATTTTAATAATGAATTCATTATTGTGTAGAGTTTAGCAATGCAAAACAAGCCCATCAAATTTTATGAACAGTTGCTAGGTGAGATAATTTATTATCAAGAAGCAGGAATGGAGTGCCTTGATCAGGTAAACATACAATTTACTACCATAACTGCATACAACTTGCTTTATTTACTATTTAATTATTTCGGTCTTGGTAGTTTGTGTTCCCCTTTATGCTTAGAGAACGGTACTACATGATGATGGTGGAAATGCATAGGGCCACAATCCATGTCATAGATAGCTTAAATAATGAAGAATCCAGATGTTCAGAAGAGAAATACTGGAATTCAGCATCTAAACTGGTAACTTCTGACTCTTCTGTCTGTTGCTTGAATCGAAGTTTAATATATGTTGCTAACATCATCCTAAAAATGTGTGGTAGTAAAAATTCTTGGCTGATTTTCTGGATACTCATGAGTTAGAAGAAAAGGCAGCAAATGTTAAGGCCTCAAAGCTTCGTGTAATGCATGTTAAATGGGGACAACATAAAAACGTGATGGATAGCGCAATATTCACAATGCGGAATATGGAAACATTCCTGGGAGAAGACAACGGGTCATGGAAATGTGGATTGACTACAAAATCAAAGAAGCAACTCAGTGTACTAAGGCTAAGATACCTGACAGCGCTTATCACATGGAGTGTGAACCAAATGAATGAGGAAACAGTACAAAGGGCCGAGGAATACTATCAAAAGACTGTCCTTGGGAAAAATTTGAATGTGGAAAAGACTTTGTTAGATTGAGTTGTATTGATGAATTTGGATTTCTGGTTTTTGACAACAACTGGTGAATGTTCAATGTGTTGTTTTGGATTGTAACCTAGAACCATACATTAAGTGTTTTGATGAAAGGAGCACATCATGCTTTATTCTTTATGTATGCACATTGGATACTATGTATATGCATATTTAATTAAAAATGTCTGCACACATTAGGTTGTTACAAGAAACGCTAGTATGAAAATTTTATATCATACGCACATATCATTAAAATCTTATGCACATAGTGCATAAATGTTCTGCACATATACAGATGGTAATCCAAAGTCTTCTGTAAAAATATAGAATCTTCGTATTACTTAATGTGCATATAATGATCACTTAATGTGCATATAATGATCACTTAATGTGCATATATATTCAGTGTTTTGAATAAAGTTGAAAATGAAGCATTATTGTATGCACATTTAGTAATATGTATATGCACATTTGCTTAAAAATGTATGCACATTTGATTGAGTGTCGATCATCTCAATGTTTACTATGATGCGCACATGTCACTGAAAACGTATTCACATAATGCATAAATCTTCTGCAAATAAAAACAGTGAAATCCAAATTATAACATTAACATAAATACATACAGTGAATCATTTATATCCATACAATGTATCCACATTTCAACTGAAAATTAGGGGATAAAAGAGATGCGTTCATTCATCTTCAAGGTCTGGTTGGTCGCAATTACGAGCGTCATGGTTGGTCAATTTCTTGCATTTGCTGCATCTCCTTTTGGGTTTATTAGCTTTACGAACGACTGCTTCCTTTCTAATCTGTATTCGACTTCCACTACCTTTGGTCTTAACTGGGCTGGGTGATAAGACGGACACTGAATCCGGAACAGAACATCGATAGAAGTCTTCAGCCAGTTTCTTCTTGCTGCTACCATCGCTGCAAAAAATAAAGAGATGCATCAATATCATATCTATAAGTTTAATTCGCCCGTGTAGAACACATAATTTCATAATAGACACATACTTATTTATCTTCGAACCTAAGGTAAGATTCGAATATTTTTCAGTCAGAAGCTTCAAATCAACCAACAAGTCAGCTCGCAAATCATCATTAGAATCAACCAATCCAATACATCTATAGCTCTCGTATAGAAGTTCCCTATTATCCTTTGGAGTTGATCCATCACCAAAGCTCGCGTAATGGTCCTCACAAACACTCTTGGACCAACGAGATAGAAGATATTTATCCGGAATACATTCTAATCTCTTATTCTTAAGAACAAAGAATATATGCCTATACAAAATACCCTTTCTGGAAAATTAGTTGCATCCGCATACAATGCTACCTTACTATCAAAAATAAGAGTGAAGGCACCATCTCCGGAATCATCTACCTCATATACGGTAGTGTTAGCAATTTCAGTCATCTTCAACATACAACATGAATGTATTGCTGCAAGAATTTCTTCTTGCACTTGTTTGAATTTGGCAAATGTATAGAATGATGCAGCGTGCTTCTTAATTGAGGTTTGACAATAAATTTGGAGAACTTTTTATATCATTGTAGCTCTCCAATTTATGTATTTGTCTTTGAGCATCAATTGCACTCCCAAAGTGCATGAAAAACTCAATCAGATTAGCATGACGGTTCAGAAATCTTTAGTAAAAATTATTCTCGGATTCTGACATAGATGTAGTCTTGAATAAACCACTCATCGGCACATTTCTGAAATACGCCGGAATCCACCTTTCCCTTATATCAAACATGGTATCAAACCATTTGTGCCCTACCAAGTCGTATTCAATCATCAATTCATTCCACCGCCGATCAAATTCAGCCGGTTCGATTAATTCTGACCACACCAATGCATTGAATTTATGCCTAAAACCCTCATCAGATCTTAAAGAAACTGATATCTTATCAGCAACTTTACACATGATGTGCCACATACAAAATCTGTGGCGTGTCTCCGGTAATATAGCTCCAACCGCCTTTATCAAAGCCGGATCTTGGTCGGTTATCAACATCTTGGGGTGAACATTATCCATGGTATTGACAAAGCTTTGGAGAAGCCACCTATAAGAATACTCATCCTCTCCGGACAACAAACCGGCATCGAAAGTAACACACTTACCATGGTTATCCTTACCCGTGAAAGGAGCAAAAATGAGGTTATACCTGATTATGCACATTTAACGTACAGATTATGCACATCGTCATAATATAGTATGCACATTTTACTATAATAGTACTTACTGAGCCAATAAAAGCAAGATGAGTATGCAGATTCAATATGCTGAGTATGCACATACATAATAGATAGTATGCACATAAACTATAAATTAGTAATAGAACAATATATGAAGGAATCTTACTTGTTGGTCGAATATGTGGCATCGAACGAAACAGCCTCACCAAATCGCTTGTAGTTGTTGATTGATATAATCCCAAAATAGGCGCGCCAATTTTTTCTCATCATTCACCTCGTAAGAAAAGGTGAATCCTGGGCTTGAATCCTTTCGACTTTCCAAATTATCCAGCACAACTTGGGTGTCCAACCCAACGACAGAAGAACGCACTTTTTGGGAGAAATTCTTAAAATCCACACTACTACAACCAATCTTATCAAAACTACCTACTAACTCCTTAAATAATTTAAAAGATCTAACCCGACCAATGTTTGCTCTCTTACAATTCATAACAAAACTTTGGTGGGTATAATCTATTTTCCTATTAAGCTTCATAAATTGTTTCTGACTATCTTGCAAAAGAGGATGTGAATGTGCTTCAATGAAATTAGTTATTTCGTAACCTTCCAACCCACACAATTTAAAAATGACTCGTGCTTTACATCTAGCTTTCGATGACCGAGTCTTTCTCTTTTTCTTACTACTAGAAGCCTCACTCGATTCAACAACATTAGAGAATTGACCAATTCCCTGACCCTCCCGATTGCATAGAACGTACCTATGCTTGATAATGAGATCGGTAACACGAACGGTACTCAAACGGACATCAAAACCACAAATCCCAGCGTATATTTTGTAAAATCGAACACCATCCTCCAAATTCAAAAACTTTTGGTCAACAAACGGTGTTAACTCTACAGGACACACGGGGCTATACAACATAGACGTTTTTTCGATAAAACAATCGTCAAAACTTCTTTCAACCTCATTATCGCCATCTTCCAAAGAAAGGAAAACCGAATCATATTATGCTTCAAATAATACAAATTACACTGAGATATCAATAAATTACTATTCAAAAACCCTAAATCGCATCAAAACACAAATATAACAACAAAATCAAAAAACCCTAAAAAACATCATTATCAAAATTAAGGTATAATGAGCGGATATCACGAATTTCCGACATCACAAATAAAGAATTCACGCTATCAGAATACATAAATTCACGAAATAAGAAGGGGAAATCGATTACTAAACTTACCCATGGTTATTGGCGCAGAAGATTTGCAAGAAATTAAAGATACGAAATGGCTGGGAATCGTTTTACAGGAACTTCAAGTCGATTACTTATCGAATTCGAGATTCTCGACTCTCGATTCACTAATCAAAAGAAATCAGAAGGAATCATTCAAGATTCATGGGTGTCCTCTCTCTCGGTTGAAATTTTCGGATGAGTAAGGGCGCTGCAAAACATAACACAAACAAATTACTTTCATACCTTTAATGAAAGTTTTTAAAGTTAAAAATTCTTTTTTCTTCAAGAAAATAAATGGATGGATCTTGTTCTCCTTTCTCTCAATAAGAGGGTGTTCTCTTTTTATCCCTCTTCTATATATATATATATATATATATATATATATATATATATATATATATATATATATATAGGAAATGGATCATATGAGATCCTAATCTCAAAAGAGATACGAGAACCGATCTCGTCCCTCCATTTCGTAAATCTAAGGCTATCATTTTATCCTCAAAAGGCATTTAAAATTAAAGCAAAAAAGGAATAATTCACCTCATTAAGGGCAAATATGTAATCTTTCTCATTTCTTTTCCCTATCAGATTTTTTGCCCGTTTCATAATCTGCCAATCTCACCGCAAACCCAGCGGTTCCCAAACTTCATTCTCAGCGGAAAGAAGGTCTCTCGATTTCAAATCGATGAATCTGAAGTCGATTATTTTTCGTGGGTTTCGAAGTTCTATGTTTCTTGCGTGATTTAAGCTCGTTTTCCCAGTTGATTTATCCCGATTTTTGCCAATTTTGAAGATTCATTTCTGCATATTTTTCGGTTTTTTCCGAATTTTGCTGCGAACGTAAGAATTACTTATGGTTTTGGAAAAATTGTAGTTCGATATTTGTGGAATGATTTGTTGGGTTCCACTTCTTTATGCTCTTTCTCATTTTATGCGATTTTTTTAGCGATTTATGGATTTATAGAGTAGAAGCCCTTTTTTGTGAATACGGTTTCTGTACTTATGAGATGTATGTATGGATGAAGTATTGTTGTTCTGTTGTAGATTCACTATTCCCATTTCATTTGTATACGTAAATACAATGTTCATGTATATGTATTTGTTAGTTTATGCTGATACTATGCAACATTCATGCATGCAGTTTGTTGAATGGTTGAATCGTTACAGTCAATTGTGTCTCTTGAATCCGATGAATCAATTTACATTCCTGATTGCGCGGCCGAATTGAAACCGTATGTTGGATGGAAATTTGCTACTCTAGAATACCGTCTAGGAAGGAGGCGGCATTGCGTGCTAAGTTGAAGCCTCAGAGGATGTGTCGGAAATGCAACTAGATGGGACATCACGATTCAAGAAACTGCCCTAACGTTAAGGATGTTGAAGATTCGTCTTAAGTTTTTATGCAGACCTTAGTAGAGACATATGCACTGAATGTTAGAATTATTTGGACTAATTTTTATTAACTGAATCCCTTTAACTTTTTGTTATCTTATTTTCATTTATACGAAAGTTTATTTTTATGCATGTGTTTTATGACTTTCATGCATATCTATTTTAGTTCTCAAGTTCAACCTTTATGATACTGATTATGTTCAAGCACATGCACGTATGAACGAACTACTGCGTATGACCGTGCATGAAAGTCATGTTCAACCTTTATGGTACTGATTATGTTCAAGGTTTTATATTTCATTCATACCGTATTGAATTTTCATGTATTTGTTTTATGACTTCATGCATATCTATATCTGTTCTCATGTTCAACTTTTATGTTACTGATGATGTTTAAGGTTTTATATTTCATGCATATCGTATTGTATTTTCATGTTTATATATCTGCATAGTCCCCAATTTTTATTTGCATAAAAAACAAGTTATAAATGCATAACTTAGAATACTTGAATATACCAAAAGAAGTTTTCCACTACATTTCTTCCACCACTTAATCCTTAAAAAACATAAATACCATCATAAGTTCTAAGTTTTTCCTACGAAATTCTCCAAACCAAAGAGTCGCACAACCCAACATTCTAACTATCAAGCATTTCTTTGACACATTCTTTAGAATCAAGTTCATTCTCATCGGCATGACCAACCGCCTCTAGTTCAACCGTCTCCTTCATTTTGTTATCATCGAAATTTACTATGCTCAAACAATACCGCATCCTCAAAAGCTTTATTTGATTCACACATTTCCTTAGAAATCCCGTGTACCAGTTGATTAAATCACCCTTGAACGTCTCCATGTGTCTCATCAAATAAACTCCTGGAAGAAATCATTCATATTTATCAGTTAGTATTGTGGCAAAAATATTTATGCTTACCTTTCTCAAATTTTATGCCCACAGTTATATTATTTTATGCTTACTAAAATTTACCTTTCTCAAAATGTATGCACACAGTTATATTATTTATGTTATCTTCCTCTTTCCTTTACCTCGCGATGTTCCTGCTTTTTTAGAATATTCACTTAGTACGCATGCAGTTTTTTCACTGAATTTATGCATATAACTATCATATTTCTTGCATATCAGTATAAAAATTTATGCATACCAGTAACACATAAAACTTTTCAGAATATTTTCATTTTATGCATATGAATATCGTATTTTATGCTAACCATTACGTCTGTTTATGCTCACCACCCTAAATATTTATGCAGAAACAACATATATTATATGTACCAAAGAAATTTTAATTTATGCTAACGATTTCCTATGTTTATGCTAATATAGATATACTTTAATGCTGATGCGCAATAATCAAATATTCCTAATTTTATACATAACAATATTTTCTTTATCATGCATACGGAGACTCATTTTCAACCACATAAGAGGCATGATTCATGCTCATGATTCCTTGCAATAATGCTCGAAAACAATTATAATATGAAATAACTTCACCTAAGAAATCCAAAAATTACTAACCTGCGTCCATGGTATAACTGTAGCAATCGAAATGCGACTATCAATATTCGAGGCCTGAAATCCACAAACAAATCATTTCCCAGCATAAATTAGACAAATGAAAACAATCTAACAAAAGGGTAAAACATTCCATGTGCATCAATTAGACAAATCAAAATAAAAATCGTGGGTTTCAGTTTCAAAAGGGTTTAGGGTTTATGTAATCGCTAATCGTGGGTTTCGGTTTCGGTTTCCTAAAAAACACAAAATCATCCCCTTCTATATGGAGCAAGGTAGTCGGTTTCAAAAGGGTTTCGTTCACAACAACAATGTCTCCTCTAAAACACAAAATTATCCATGGGTAAACTAAATTAACAAACAAAAACATGAAACATACCTGAAATTTCATCAATTAAGGGGATTTCTAGTCGATTTTCAACCAAAACACGAAACTACTATTTACGAAGATTATGCTTCTCTCTGCAAAACTTTCTAGTTTCAGCGAATGGAAACGACAATAAAGAATGGAGGGAAGTTTGGGGGAAGTCGGTTCTCTTGATCATGGATGGAAGTTTGGGAGAAGTTTTGGAGAAGACGTGCGCCGTTTTCAAACAAAATGGAGAACCGAAAAAATGAAATTGTTTTGCCCGCCCACTTCCTATACCCCATTTCAAATTAAAATGTTTTTCTATGCCCAAAACACCCTTTCCACTATTTTTTTTTTCAAAGATAGAAGGGGTTGATCTTGGCCATTAGATTAGGACCGATCGACACTTAGGATCAGTTCTCGTATCTCTTTTGAATGGAGGATCTCCCTAGAACCATACCATATATATATATATATATATATATATATATATATATATATATATATAAGATCATATGAGAACACCATTATAGTGAAAAATAGGAACAATTTATAATCGTTTGATCAAGTAATTCGATGCTTTAGATCTTGTCATCACTTAAAATCCCGAAATGCACCATAAAGCCCAAAAGTTTACACTAAGGTTATTTTTGTAATCTTACACAATCTATTAATTTTTTTTGTCTTATTTTCTTTTGCTGTAACCGTCATTTTCGTTAATTATCTTCAATGTTTTAATATCACAAAATCTCGTTCCAGATTTTACAAGAATTATGGTTAATTGTACATAGTTTCACTAAGTCTCGTCTCAGATATAAGTATCGTTCTAGATTTTCATTAATAGTTTCATCTTTTCTTCATTTCTCATTAATTGTGCATATTTTTTTCCAATAATTGTGCATATTTTTTTCCGTTACTTGTACATATTTTAAAAAATAATTGTGCATTTTAACATTTAGTTGTGCATATTTTTTTTTCAGTAATTGTGCATATTTGTTCTCATTAATTGTGCATATTCTCGACTGTAATTGTGCATTTTTTCCCCAAAATTGAGCAAAATCATGTAATAATGCAAATAAAATTGCTAAATGTGCATAAAAATTGAATTAATTGTGTATAATTTTATTATGACTCAAACCAATGCACAAATCATCTAAATCGTGTAATAGTGCAGATAAAATCCATAAAACGTTCATAATATATGAATTAATTGTGCATACTCTATAAAATGTGCATATAAATAATGATTTAATTTTGCAAACATTCATTTTAACTTGAACAAAAATGCACAAATCATAGAAATCGTATAATAGTCTCAATAGACTAAAAATGAAATACATAAATCTATGACTCATTTATAAATAATAGTAATCGTGTAATAGTATCAATGATATGTACAATAAATTGCACAAATCTTAAAAATCTAGAGGTAATTGTGTATTGAAACCATGTCAACAAAAGCAGAGAAAAAACTAGATAAGAAGAAGTAGAGAAAACTCCTACGGTGGAGAAAAAATCAATCGAGAAGAAGCCGAAGGCGCGGAGAACCACATGAATGACGGCGCCGATGCTGCTGCCGGCGACAAGAAAAAGAAAAATAAGTTGTCGAAGAACACCAAAACCGAATGGAAGCTGGCGGTTTTGAAGAGAAGAATGGGGGACGCGGTTTTGAAAAGAAGAAATATTATATTAATGTTTTATAGGGTTTCTAGGGATTTAATAAAATTAAAATTACTTGTTTGACCTTTGTGCATAAATTTTATACTATATAGTTTATTTTGCCAATTTGAACACCAAATTTAATATTGGCCATCTATTTTCAAGATCTAAAGGCTTAAAATTGTTCTTATTTCTCACTCTAAGGGTGTTTTTATTTGAACCCTCTCATATATATATATATATATGGGAGGGTTCAATAAGGAACACCCCCTTATTGAAGGAACTATGAACAAATCACATCCTTCTAATTTGATTGATCAATGGTTAAGATTGAGTGTGGAATTTTCATAAAATAAATAATTTTACATTATTTTCCTTCATTAAGTGTATAATAGTCATTTATATTACACAAATAAAATCAAATTCATTAAAATAAAAAAATCTCTTTCCACAAATCATATATTTCGTCTCCTTTCCCTAATATGCCATACCCATCTCTTCGCTATCTCTCTTAATTTATTTGTCTTCTCTCCCACCGATCTCATCCTCTCTACTTTTTCTCTTGATTTCTCTTCCACCATGGAGGCTCCAGAGGCGGTGGCGCTACCCCACAGATCTAACGACGGCACTTTGCACCGTTGCAGAGATCCGTTCATCTCTCTCTCTCTCTCTCTCTCTCTCTCTCTCTCTCTCTCTCTCTCTCTCTCTCTCTCTCTCTCTCTCTCTCTCTCTCTCTCTCTCTCTCTCCCCTCTACGTAGATCTGCAGAGATCCGCTCCTCATCATCAGTATTGCAATGGATAGCCCAGATCTATATAGATTAGTTTGAGATCTGCAACGTTTCGTCTAAGATCTGCATAGATGTTTTTTATATATGAGTAGATCTGTCGAGATCTGGAGAGATCTCTCTCAGATCTGTAAATCCACCAAAAATGCAAACAAGATTCACGAAAAGTGCATATAAATTTCATGTAAAGTGCATACAAATTCACGAAAGTGCATATAAAACTTGCATAAAGTGCATATAAAATTCTCATAAAGTGCATAGAAAATTAACGTGAATAGATCTTCGGGAAAAGAAGAATTTTGGAGAAGAATAATAAGAAAATTGGGTTATGTTGTTTAATCGAAGAAAAAATTCGTTTATGGTGATGTTGTTTATTAAATAAGAGTGGTTATTATGATAATTTAAAATTCAATAAGAAATGAAGAAACAGATGAAATAAACTTTCTTCTTAGTGTTTTTTCGGTCCTTAATGATTGAAGACTAAAAATATAACATAAAAGACTAAATTACCCTTAATGAAATTAAAAAAAGAATGTAAATGAAAAAATTCTCCTACAATCTTGACCACTCATCTAGATAATGAAAGGTGGACATTTGTTTTTAGTTCCTTCGTTAAGGAGTTGTTCCTAAAAGATTCACCTTCTATATATATATATATATATATATATATATATATATATATATATATATATATATATATATATATATATAATATATCATAAAGTGTTAGATAATAATTGTAATTATAAATATGATATTGATTATTATATTTTATGAATGTGGATCTGATTAGAACAAACATTTAAACGTTGGAATTATAATTTATATATTTTTTGAATAATTCTTATATTATATGAAAAAAAATTATAATGTTATACTTTTGTTGATCCATAAAACATAAAAGGGTCATATATAATTTAAAATTATAATTTTTTTTACATAAAAACATAATGCATAATATTATAAACAGATTGTTAATTCTCCCATTAAATATGGATTCTCACATTAGCCATTACCATATTAGTATAGTTCTAGGACTAAAATGATAATGTGTCCGAAATAAATCGTTGAATAATCAATTCAAGTACCGTAATGTTGAATTAAATATCAGTAAATAAAAAGTAAGTGTCTAGATGTGAGTGGATGATTTATTTAAAAAATGAGTGAATTTTTTAAAAAGTACTATTACTCATTTACTCCCCAAAAATTTATTATCAATCTACTCCTCCTTTTTAATATAATTTTAAGGAAGTACTAGCATATAGGGAATTATTATTTTTTAAATTGATATTTTCATTAATTCTAAAATGCCAGTGGAAAATGTTGTTCCATTTTTTGTTGTTCCAAAGAGAAAAATATGGTATTTCATAAGTGTTAATACTCCATTAAAAAAATAATTACCAGTATAGATATAATAGTATTTAAAGCATAAAACTATATTATAATTACCGAATACCGACACATTTAATAAATATATTAGATAATGTTTGTGAATATACACAATGAACTAATAAAGTAAAAATATCTAATGTAATAGTAGTTTTCTATAAATAAAAATTAAAACCAATGCATTTTAATAGATGAGAACAAAATAATTCCAAAATATATTATTTCCTTAAAGCGTAATCAAAGAGGAAGTAGATTGTGAATAATATATTAGAAAGCATATTTTAAAAGTTATTTTATTGGGATATTAATATTTTGAAAATTCACTTCCGAAATTTTTTTTCTTAATCTTATAAAAGAATCCATAATAATATCTCGCAATATATTGCTTATTGTTGTAAATATATTTATTTTATATTGCGATAACCATGTAGATCCTAAAAGCCCATGAGCCCATCTTGTATTCTATAAATAGAGGTCTCCGCCCTCATAATAACATACATTTATTTCTCATTTTCTCTATTATTCTCTCGTTCTATTTAGTTTATAATACGTTATCAGCACGAAAACTCTTCTCTCAAAAGAATATATCACGAGTTGCTTCTATATAAGGTATAATTTTTTTCGTTTGTTAGCATGCATTTCATGATTATGTGCCACCGATCATTCACAATAATAAAAAAGGGGGAGTTACGTTCATGATTTGGAATAATAAATAACATATATGGAAGTACCGTGCATGATTTGAAAACATATAAATCAATTAAATGATTTTGAATATTGCCTCTCATTCGTAGAAGAATAATATTCTTGCATATTCGAGATGTTTATGTGGGTGTGCTCCAGAAATAGGACAATATATTTATATTCTTGAAGAATATTATGTGCTCTTGAAGAGCAATTCCAAAACATATTTTCAACTTGATTTATTGCTCCAGAAGTAGCACAATCATTATTCTTGAAAAATATTACATGCTCTTGAAGAACTTTTACTTTACTTATTTATTTATTTGTTGGTTTATCTAATGTTAAATAACAATTGTTGCTCCTGAAGTAGCACAATTCATATTCATGAAGAATATTAATGCTCTTGAAGAGCAATTCAAAACCATATTTTTAACTTAAATTGTTGCTCCAGAAGTAGCACAATCAATGTTTTGAAATAAATTAAATGCTCTTGAAGAGCATTTACAATCAATATTTCTATGTAAGTTTTTATTTATTTGTTTGTTTATTTAATGCTTGAATTCATATTGTTGCTCCAGAAGTAGCACAATTCATATTCCCATAGAATATCACATGCTCTTAATGAGCAACTCAAAAATTATTTGTTGAAATTTAATTGTTGCTCCAGAAGTAGCACAATTTCATATTCTTGAAGAATATTTCACTCTTGAAGAGTTATTAATATTATCTATGTACTATATACCTCAGTTTTTTTTCTCCTGCATACTGTATAATATTTATATCTATATATATACATACAATCTTAATTTGGTGCTCCTGAAGCAGCACGCAATTAATATTCCTGAAGAATATTATGTACTTTTGATGAACAATTCATATAATATGTCTGATTGATGAGCGAATCTTGGTTCTTGAATTGCTATTTTTGTTGCTACCGAAGTAGCACAATTGATATCCCCAAAGAATACTATATGTTCCTAATGAGCCATTGAGTTTCTCGAAAATATTAGCATTTCGCATGAGTAGTTTAATATAGACTAAAATTGTTGTTCCTAAAGTAGCACAATTTGTAGTCCTGTAGAAAACTACATGTTCTTGATGAACAATTCAAGCTCTTGATTTTGGAAAATGCTATATGTTCATAATTCTAATTGTTGCTCTTGAAGTAGCACAATTAACTCTACATGTTATTGAAGAATAATTCAATTTATCATTTTGGAATCATGTCACACAAGATTGTACTCAAATTTGTTGCTCCTAAAGTAGCATAATTAATTGAAGAATATTACATGTTCTTGAAGAACAATCATACTTTGTGGGGTATTCTAATTTAATTCATGCCCTAATTATTCAATTAGTATCAGAGTTCCTATATGGTTGATAAATAGATTCATAATATTCCATTATGGTTTAATATATTTTCAAGTAATTATGTGCGATCTAGAAGATCTCACAATCCGCATTTTACTGATTTTATTTCTCTTAAATAACTTTAAGGGGCCGTTTGGTACGAATTCGGGAATGTCAATGGTAATGGGTATGATAGTAGGATGATTGGGTATGGGTATGGGTATGACACATTCCTTTAATGGTGTTTGGTATTTATTAGTGAATGAGAATGATAATCAAATATGGTGTTTGGTTGTATTTAGGTCTCAATGGGTATGAAATTAATTTTGTAATCCAACAAATGTGAGGTTGAATATGTTATAGGTTATAATTTTCACATTCTCAATCTCAAATATTCTACGCTCTCAAAGATTGCACCTCATAAATCCATACAAAGTGGCACAAAACAGCTCAAATTCATTGTTCAATCTAAAAAGCTATTACAAGATAAGAATGTAGAAAACGAGTACATAGTGTATCAATGAATACTCCTCCATTCATTAAACATCCCTTGGGCTAGTCCATTTCTAAAATTCGCCCACTCATCAGTGGATTGGATAGTAGTGATATATTCGACTCGCGGAATTTCTTCATCAGAATCTGAGTCATTAAAGTTTGCATAACCATTGTATTCATCATAATCTTCATCTTCATGTATTAGCCCTTGTCTCCTACATAAGTTATGGAGTATACAACAAGCTAAAACTATTCTCCCTTGTGTTAGAATGGGAAAAAATAACGGAGATGTAAAAATCTTCCATTTTCCCTTTAGTACTCCAAAAGCTATTTCAATTACATTTCTGGCTCTAGTATATTTCATATTAAAATATTCATCTGCAGTTTGTGGCACCCTCCCTTAAAATTGATTGAGATGGTATCTTTGACCTCGATAAGGAGCAAGAAAGCCCTTTGAGTTGCAATACCCACAGTCAACCAAGTAGTAACAACCTATATAGAAGAAGTATGTAGTTAGTTTATTCTTTGATTAAACACCTAAGATCTAAGCATGTATAATGTATAATGTATATTACCTTCAGAAACTTTTAAATCATTAGGTCTATTTATTGCATCTCTTAAGACACGCCCGTCATGAGCCGAACCCTCCCAACCAGGTAACACATATATGAACTACATGTCAGGTGCACAAACACCTAGCACATTCATGCAAACATCCCCTTTTCGGGTTCTATATGTTGCCCTTTCTTCTTTAGGTGGGGTCACCTTAACCATGGTACCATCTAGACTGTCTAGACAATTCTACAATATCAACAACCAAGCAAACATTTCATATGCTTAATATTGAATAAAAGATAAATGTGAATAACAAGAGAAATTACCTCAAAACAACTCCATCTATCATCATCATTTCCATTATTGATTAGTTCGGGTGCTTTAAGCAACACTCTCTGTAATTTTAATACGGCTACTAGACACAAATTGAAGTGTCTACTAACTGTTTCTTGACTCCTCAAAAAGTCCACGATAATGGTCCTATTTTTTTTGATGATGTGCTAAGGTGTATACAAGCATTGCTACAATTTCAGTCAAACTCATATTACTAGTGCCACTTAAACCTCCTATGTCTCTCAACATCTCACACAAAATGTAGAACGTGTTTCTATCCATAAGAAGTTGACTTCTACAAGTTATATCACTTTCACTAACAATTCTATAAATGAATATCATTCTTGTCACTCTTCGATCATGACTAGTTGTTATTACTTGATTCTTGTTAGTTAAATACAAAAGAGTGAGTTGATACCACATAGCTAAAATATTAGCCATAGATGCGACAAGTGTTACTAAGATTCTAATACGTCTTTGTCTTCTACGGGTAAGAGGTAAGTGAGTCATCTGAAAATAAATGAAGAACAAGCACAATATAAGGAACAAGCAGAAACATTATAAAAAACAAGGAGATGAACTCGAGATATACAACTCGTTTGATGATATATGCACATTCTCTTATTATCACCAAAACAACATAGCAAATTCACAAATCAAAACACATTCCATAACTTAGCAAAACAGACTCATTTCCAAAGGGAAACTACATTAATCTTAGCAAGAACAGAGCAACAATCCATGCAGATATCAATCTCGGATAATCAAGACGTCAGAAAAAAGCTGTCAAGAAGCAGAGAACATAGTTATCAATGTAAGCAAAAGGGATATCAAATTTTCAAAAGATCAAAACTTCACTCGATTTTCTCCATTTCTGTTCTATTACAAGAAGTCCCATATAAGCCTAGATCCACACTCCCTCATTTCTCAATCCTTTATACATTCGAAACAGGAAAGGAATCTGAAGGTCGATGTACCTGTTGGGCTGAATCTGAAGGCTTGAGAGAAGAACGCCTATCATCTCTAAACCCATCGTTAACAATTCTAGAATTCCCAAATCTCATATATACATTCGAAACTAGAAAGGAAGAAGCAGGCCTTCTCGAAATAAGTATTCTGGGATTAACAAACTGTTGACTACTCCTGGGTTGAAGAGACAAATGGTGAGAGGGCTTAGCAGAGGGAAGGGAGATCCTTTGAGGATTGTAGAGAGAGAAAGTGCTAGAGATAGAGGCTGAAGCTGCAATTCCAGCACGCACAAAAGATGAAAGGAGGAAGCAAACAAGTAGCTACCTCATAGATTTCTTGACAATTCAGCAAGAAGATCAGCGTGCTTTCAACCATTGAAAAGCGAAATCACAAAGCAGATTCATATAGAAAACAGAAACAAACCCAAAACCCAAGTATTTACCTGGTTCGAGATTCTTGGATGAAAAAGTCAGACGATTTCTCCCGGCGATGGCAGCGGTGTCCGGCGGAGATCGATGGTGAGTGGGGTGGTTTGGAGCAAAATAGAAATGGAGAGAGCAAAGGAAATTTTCTCCCTTTTCTTTGTTAATCGATACCCATATGGGTTTCATTCTTGAAACCTAAGTATTTACTTGGGTTTGGCAAAACCCATAGACACATGAGTTTGATACCCATAGTCGAGAACCAAAACCCACATACCAAATACGATATATGGGTATCAAACCCGAGCCATTCCCATAGTAGGCTTCTAAACCCACATACCAAACACCCTCTAAATTGTTGCTCTGAAAGTAGCACAATTAAATTCCAGAATGGTTATATTGTGATAGTAACATTACTAACACATGTTTGTGGAAATGTCTGCAATATAATACATTTATATATACTATTAAACTTTTGCTCCTGAAGTAGCATCATTTATATTCTAAAAGAATATTAAATGTTCTTATAGAGCAACTCGTATTTTGTGTATATGTGTTATTGTCGAATAAAAAACATTATTAATCTATGTCTTGTTGACATAGATGCACTCTTGATATCGATATTCATCTACCAATAATAGAATGAAACGAAGCATCCCAACAAGATTGCATAAAGATATAATTATTTGTTTTCCCTAAAGCTCGATACGAGTAGTTGCATCTTCACTGCAAGATTTTAAAATTCAGTGGATCAAAATTATTGAAGGGTCCAGAAGAGTATGTGTTATTTTATCAAATGATACGAAGTCAACTATTGAGTTTTCCCTTACTTTAGTAAGTCTAGAAGAAACTTACTAAGTTTTAAGGTTATCCGCTGCAATGGATACCATATTGAAATAATATAAGAAGGTAGTGATACATATTCTTGTATAAATTATTTGTATTTAGCTATAAACTAACAAAAGAAAAGTTATCACACTACCATTTTAAATGTATTACAAATTTATGAAAACAAGTGAGACAAACCATGTCATGAACTGAAAGTTCAAATGATTTTATACTTTGACATGAGAGGTTTGGACATTCACGAGTAACAATCACGCGCAACATAATTGAAAATTTATCTAAGTGCAAATAGAGATCCTGAAGAATCTTTACATTGATTTTCATGAATGGTTGATTTCTAAAATAAATGAAGCAATTGCTAGAACTAATAGTTCAAATAATAAAGAACTCAATTCCCTCAAGAAGAATTGTCTTGATAAAGCTAGCGAGTTTATTAAATTCTAAGTTTCTCCTGAAGATGATTTATATTATATGAATTTGGAATTGAGATTAAATAATTAGTTGTTCATATCCACAGTCAAAATGGTATTTGTCCGTATAAAAACGATCTCACATTAAGATTGTTATTATGATGAAATAACATTTCCAATATAAATTGGAACATATGTCACATTTGACGGATCTGGCAGAGGACGATGCGCGCGGAGTACAGTGGCCTAATCACCTCGTCCTCCAAGAACTTCTTGTGCTCTTCCCCATCCGTTGCACGGTGGACTCGAGCTTCTCCTGCAGCATCTCCATCTTCTCGACCACCTCGTTCAGTCGGGCTGCCAAGACGGCTATGTCGACGCCTTGGTAGACGACGTTAGAGCCATAGCTTTGTAAGAAGAATCCGGCGGAGTAGAATCTAGAGAGAGTGGATATGCTTATGATTATAACCAGCCCTCCGAACAGAATCTGAAGCCATCCCATTATTCTCCCTAACCTGCATTTGGAAAACATGATTTCGCCATGCTTCAATCAAAGCCCAGTTTTGGTAGCTTTGACTCTGAAAAATTGAGATTGAAAAGGAAGAAAAAGGTTGGAAGCGGACAAGTTGGGAGTTTATTTTAAAAGGCTAGTAGTAGTAGCAGGACTTCACATTCATTGACTGGAGATTTAAGCGGCGGGATGGCTCCGGTTTAATAGATGGTGAAAATATTGATTTTGGTGTCTTTGTCGGATTTTGGTCCTTTAATGTGACACGTTCGATTTTGGTTATATAACTTTATATAGTGTCTTGATTTTAGTTCTCTAATGTAGCAGGATTAGATTTTGGTCATATAACTTTATAATGCGTCCGGTTTTGGTTCTATAGCTTTACAAAGTGTTCGATTTTGATTTTGCAAAAAATAACAAAAAATAAGCATTTTAGTATTAAAACGAGTTCAAATTTTGGTTCTGCAATATAATTCCTAATTATTTTGTAGGTCTTGTAACTTGTAAAAGTGTGCCCCAAATATTTATAAAATATCTTATTTTGGTCGTGTGGCGAAGAGAAAGTTCACACATCTTTTTCTGTTCGACAAATTTTGTCAGATGATCAAAATTGTACACTTTGTAAAGTTATAGGATTAATATCGAACATGTTATAAAGTTAAAGAATCAAAATTGAACACAATATAAAATTATTTAACCAAAATTGGACATAAGCAACATTATTGGACCAAAATTAATACTATCGTGTAGATGCGAAGCAATATCGATATTTAATTTCGAAAATGAATTTATGTTTGGATTAGTGTGATCGAAGTTTATCAATGGCGGGTTCAATTTTACTGCCTCGTGAAAAGAGGTAAAATTTGTTGTTAGTATTGAAGAAATGGGAACCACGAGAAATGGATCAGAAAAAGGATCAGTTGAAGCCAAATCCGAATCATAACTGGAAACGGAAAAACATGATGGGCGTGCAGGTGCAGCGTCCATTCAACTCGCGGCGTCGGATTTGCATGAAGCAATCTTCCGACGACGCCACACCGACGCCGGCAGAGCAGTTCAGACCACTACAGTCCGTGTTCCGCCGCCGACTTCTCACGGGCGTCGGCGCCGCTTCTCTACTGGCTGCTGGCGCTAATTTCGGCGGACTCACGAGCTTCATACTCGGCTTCTCGCCGGAGGCTGCTCGGCGCCTTAAACTCGACGCGCTCTATCCCATCGCCGGATATAGTCGATACATTGATGCCGACGACGGATTCGGTGAGCAAGTGTAATTTGGTTCATGATTTCATCTTTACAATTCGAATTAGTATGGAACCCTAATTCATAGCAGTAATTGTTCTGAAATTAGGGATTGATTGGTGTGACAGAATTTGTATATCCGGAGAGCTGGTTAGGGGATCAGACATTACTGTATAAAGCAGCCGAGAAGGCTGAAAGGGCTTTGGATCCTCCTCCCTTGAGCGGGCGGCGGAGGAATGTGAACGAGCCGGCGGTGGCGTTTGGGCCGCCCGGTTCAACGGGAGAGCTCAATGTCAGCGTTATTGTTTCGCCTGTCCCCATTGATTTCACGTAAGCATAGGCGTATACATAGCCTTCCACTTCCGTTGATTCTGTTTTAGTTATGATTCTCCCTCCAGGATTGAGGCATTTGGAGGAGCTGAAGACGTCGGTGCAGCTCTCATCCGGACCATCACCAGATCGGATGTCAAGGGAAGATTGATAGCAACCAGCTTAAGAGAGGATTCCATGACAAAGGTGAAGTATTACGAGCTCGAGTTCGGAGTCGAGAATTCGACTTTCCGGCGCCATAATGTGGCAGTCTGTTGTGCTCGAAGAGGAAGATTGTTTACTTTGAATGCGCAGGCGCCGGAATCTGCTTGGTCTCACTACAAATCACAGCTTTATACAATTGCAGCTTCTTTCAATTTAGTCTAACATTCATGTTGTTCTTAATACAACATATTCTTCCTCATTAGCACTGTTCTTGTACACCCCCTAAATTCACTACTTCTCTGATCCAACACTAACTAGTATACATTATATAACTTTATATAACTATGTTTTTGAATATAATATACAATGCAACTATATAATAATAAATAGTATAAGTTGGAAAGAGTTAGAACCACTCTACCATGCATTTTGGGTAGAAACCGGTTGTTGTAGCTACTTCACACAGTGACTGCAATTCTTTCTGGACTTTCATTCTCTCATAGAAAACTGAGCAGGCCAGTGAAGTGCATTTCACTCCACTCTCAATAAGCCAATCCCCACCCCCACAATGCCTACATATCTGCATGTTGAAATGGTTCATCAGAGAGAGAGAGAGAGAGAGAGAGAGAGAGAGAGAGAAGAAATAAGTAATACTCACAGCAGCAAGGTGTTGCATCTCCTTCTCAAGCTTTGAGGTTCTCCCAGTCAAGGCAATAGCAACACTACTTTCATTCTGGAAACAGTTATGACACAGATGAGTTGATCCCTGGATCAAATCACCACATACTATACAATGTGTTGATGCATAATAATAGTCAATTCTCATCCTCTGTGGGTTTTGTACGACGGACTGGCGTTTCCCAATGGACTCGCGAGCAGGCCGAGGCATGTCCAGAAACCACTGATTTAAATCAGCCCCAACCAGTCCAAACACTCTCTGTAGAGCTGGGATGATCTGTTTCCTAATGTAGTAAGCATCATTCAATCTGAAAGGGGAGTTGATGGCTACAAGTTCAAGTGGATCCACCACCATATCCACTAAACGAGCACCGGGCTCACCATGGATCACTACATAAGGTATCCGCTCAGCATACCGAGGTTCTGCACGAGGGTCGTTACGTAGTGCCTTAGTTGCCACAATTGCAGCTGGTGGAAGTGCATAAGCACTGGCATAAGTACCCAACCGAACCTCCTTTGCAAAGACAAAGTCTTGAATTGAAACCCTCCCAGATACTATCTTTGTCCACTGCCGCACCACATATGATCTTACCTGATCCAAGAAAACAGAAAAGCAAGTACACATTCAGGTTTCTACCGAAAAATCTATTTTCTACAAGCTATATCGAGTTCATTACACTTCCTACCTTATCGATATCCTGACTTTCGAAATAAGTCCTTAATGACTGTTCCATGGTTTTAGATACAGCAGCACATGTATCTCTTCGAATTGTCTCAATGCCCTTAGCATCAAAGATAGGTTTGCTCTGATCTGGACTCTCATAACTGTAGCCAACATATCGCTTCTTTGTGAGGAGGAAGCAGGGGTAGTATACCTTTTCCATTTTCAATGTGACAGGACTTGGATTCATCTTCGTTATTGCTGATGCAATTTCTCGTCCGATTGTAAATGCTTCTTGAAGAGATCGCCCTTTAAGGAGTACAAACATGCTGCACCAAATAAGAACAAGAAACAAGAACACATTTTTCTTAGAAGAAGGCTTGATGTTGCACGAATAAAACAATGCCCGTAACTTTTCTTCGATTTCTAATGGATCAGTTGAAAAGTTATCAATGAGTAAAAGTACATACCTATCAGTATCACCATATACAACTTTAGCCTTCCACTTGTCATTTGAGTTTACAAAAGAAATTGCAGCTTCCAATGTTCTTCGACCACACTGCACGATACTGTCTGCAAGTTCAGCACATGGCATACGTCCACTAAACCCTGCAGCTGTATAGCCATAAGTCACATTTGCTATAAGCTTTAAAGCAAGCTGTCGAGCATTCAATATCCTGTGACGAACTAGCTCAGTTGGAGCTAATTTTTTCATGGCTTGTTTCACCATGATTCTGGTTGATAATAACTCTTCTAGCAGCCTCGGTAGAACCCCTTTCCGAACTTTCGAAGGAACATAGGCAACCCCATTTGGAGTTACCAGTAGTTCATGTTTCAAATTGCGCAATGTATTTAAATCTGGTGAGTATGAACTCACACCAAGTCCACATGCCGGTGGAGATGTAGTCTTCCCCAGGCATGTGCAAAAGCAAAGGTTATATGCAATTACCATTGATGGATAAAGAGACTGAAAATCCAAAACAATAACAGGATCTGCATAAAATCTAGATTCCGGCTCCATAACAAGTGGCAAACATTCCATTGCTGGTTGACTGGCTACCTGTTGGGTTCCAGGGGAAATGGCAAGATAGTTTTGTGTGTGTGCTAAACGCAAAAACATTGATTCAACACGATACTGGGAACCCCGAGATAGTACTGAGAAAAAGTCAATACCAAATACACGAGCAAGTTCTGATGTTCGGTTGATCATATCGAGCTGATTCAGAATCTGTAGATTCAACTTTGCTCTCTCCTTTGTATAGTCAATAGTTCTATACCTCGCTCGTCCAGGCCCGCTTGAAAACCATTTTGTTAGTACTTTCCCGGGGATATATGGAATTTTTCGCCTCAGCACTGTCTCAGCAACAGCTTCAAGAGTGTACATATTAAGCTTAACTTCATTGCGCATTAGTCTCCAAATGTTAAGCACAATTCTACCACCTACATGAACACCACTGGCATGTGTTCGGCCCCACTCATCCTCAATTACAGAGTTCTCAAGATGGGTTGTTTCAACAGTTACTGATTTAGAATTTTTTTCTTTTTCAGAAGCCTTGGAATCCGCAGAAGCTATATTGGTTTGAGATGGTGTCCTTGATATATTATTCAGCAGACCAACACCAAGATGTGCAGCCCTTTCAGCCAAAAACCCAAGGGAACTGCTTTGGACATCCCACCCCATAAGAATATCCGGATCAAAAGCATGGATCAGCTTTGTAAAATGATTAAACAATTGTAGTTCTTCCGGAAAAACAAATACCTTGGACTCCGAAATTGCATCAAGGTCCTTTTCAACATAATCAGAGTAACAGCGCAGAAGCACGTATGTATCAAACATAGATTCATCATCCTCTTGAAGAACAAGAACAATAACATTGATGGCATCAAATAGAGGGTCAGGTCTTAAATCCCCTCTCGAATCAGCGTGTACCTCTAAACTAAGCAATGTTAACTGCTGTCCTTGGCCGACACTGGCTGGATCCCGGAAACCAATCTGACTTAATGGAGTTGTTCTCATCTTTTTATCAGGACCAGATATCTGAGATATATCTGGTGAGAATCCAGTTTCTAACTTCCTCTTAGTGTCAGTAAAAGCCTTACCTTCCATGCTGCTGTTCCCTTGATTGTGCTGATTCAGCTTTTTCTCAGAGATTGGCGTAGAAGCAGAATCAGACAGGACGAAATTGCAGTCATCAGCCTGAGAATCTTGTGAATCTACCATATCACCAGATAGTCCCTTGGGTGATGGAAGAAACCGAGATGGTGAGTCTATCTTGTGACTGAAAATGTCAGAGCAATCAGATGATAACCATCTATCAACAGATTCCCTCAATGGAGGTGATTTTACAGGAGTCAGCATGTATAAGTACGACCCATCATTCTGGTAAAGAACAGGAACGCCCATTACTGTTTTATGGTCATCGACCTGCTCGCATTTTCGAGGGCTAAGACATGGAAGTTGTTCTTCTTCCAGGCAATTCCTCTTGAAGAAAGGCATAAAATCATCTGCAGATCTTCCCTGCAAAGACGTTCCTATGTTACTACCCCCATTTCTAAGCAACAGAGGAGCTTCATTCGTGCCCTCATCTTTCCAATCTATAGTTGGAGGTTTCTTGGGAATGGTCATACCAATTAGTTTTATAGTGTCAGCTTCCATTACATTTTTTGATGCATCTATGCCATCCTCATTAGATGATTGATGCAATTCCCCTGAAAGAGGGGAACAAAATGGTATGATATGAATAGTCTCATCACCCACCTCAATAGTAGAATTTATGTTCCTCTGAGCCTCCTCCTTATGTGCCGGTGAAGTAAGAGCCTCTTCGTTTTCACTATAACTACACAATTTTGAGGGAGGATACATATTTATGCTCTCACATTCAGCATCAGAGCATAATTCTTTAGCCTGAACTTCCACTGGGATCCTACAATCAAAGAGTTCAACTCGACAAGACCGTTTTCTCCTCATCAAATCCCGTGTAGAGCATTCAACTAGTGGACTAGCTTTCCCTGTGTGACGCACATCTTTCTTCTTATCAACGTTTACAAGTGGAAGTTTATCTGGTTTATTTCCAGTCCAAGAAGTTCCCAAACCTTCTTTTATCTTATCATTGTATTCACTCAAACTGCAGAGTGTGTTGGGAGGTGAAAATTCTCTCTTTTTCTGAGAACAAACAGGTAAAGAGCCCCATCGAGGTCTTTTACTTAGATACTTATTGCTCAAATTTGAGGCTATTCCAGCACATGACTGAGCTTCCACATCTGACTTTGCTTCGCCATATTCATTTTTCAGCGACTCACCTGGGCTGGGGGTTAATGGTAGATCATCGTTGGATCCATCTACTTGTGGTATCACGTTACTTGTAAAAGGTTTTTTCGGCTCATTGCACTCAGAAGACTGGAAAAGTTTTCTGTTCGGTTCTTCATTATTAAGCATATCAATGGAATCAAGAATGTCTTGACACTCTTTCTGAGACTCGCTCTCATAATCTATATTGGCTTTCTCTAACACTTTGTCAATGCCTTTTGAAGGTAATAAGGGACTCAAAATTGTCTGGTGAGCGAGTTCATCATCAGAGTTGATGTCTTCTTCAGCTTGAGAAGATGCAAGCCACTTTAAAAGCCTCAATGCATCTTCATCCTAATGGACACAATTCATAAATACAAAAAATAACATAATCGGGTCCAAATAACAACCAATAAAAGAAAATCACAAAGAAAAATAAAAAATGTCACGAAGGATCATGGAAGAACGAATTTGCAAGGACCATCGAAGTGGGACCTCTGTCTAGACAGTATTACTAACACATCCCTAGTTTATCAAGAAGCAATAGTGAAAAGCATGGATGAAGCTTTGGTGTGGCATCATAATAAAAACCAATCAGAATTCGAAGTCACTTAAGAATGGAGACATATCTTCTCCACAGTTGAGTTTAGTTTATAACACAAATTTTGAGCCATGAAATCTTGAGAATTACCTTTGGTGTTGATGGTTCCGCATTGCCTGATACTTGTAGTTGATCAGCTGTATCAATCTCATTAATCTTTGCTGCATCAGCTATCTGAAGTGGTGAATATAACGATATTAAAGGACCAGTTTTGTCGCTTGCCTTCAAATAATTGCTTTCTTCAAGGTTAGCAGCCACAGTGTCAAGAAAATCTCCACAAGCTGCTGGAGATTTGAGTGGAGCCGCTGAAGATTTGACAGATTCTGGAGTCAAAAGTGACCAGTTATCTGAATCCTCTCCTACCTCCTTGAATTTTTCTAACTCAGCCCCACCTAACAGATTCCTTAAAACATCTTGTGGTAGTGGCTTCTCTGGATCAAGAAGCGAGAATTCAGTTACCTGATTCCGCGCACATTCTTCCTAGTAAAAGAAACAAGCAACCATCATTAGCAAAACATTACTAAAGTATACACCCAGTGGAAGTTAAGCCGATTGGAAACTTACCTCCCATATTGGTATTAGAGATTGAACCATTTTCATGTTGGAATGGGTTTGAGACATAGAGACATATGATATAGACTGTTGATTTAGGATATCTGCAAATCATTGAATGCGAAGAAGTTTATATTAGTTAAAGACCAAAGGATCACATCAACCTTTAGATAACACTATAAAACAACAACCATGTGCTGCAGCATCAGCTTCCAGCTCGGAGGTACTCTGGCACTTGAACCGTGGATTTTCAGCTGCTGAAGAACTGGGTTGATGTGAAAATTGCCATATCCAATCATCAGGAATCGTAGAAGTTATCCATATTGGGGTATCCGAAGATAAATCACCAGCTACATCTGCCTAGATAAGAAATTGCAGTATAGCATGAATCAAATTTCTTATTCAGATACCCGCTCACTAAGACTTAGCAAAAGGAACACCATAGAAACCTGAAAATCCATGCAAGCAGTGTCATCTCTCATTGTTTTGAGTTTACCACTGTACTTGACTTTCCGGTGAGAGTAAACATCTGGAACAGGATGGCGAAACTTTATCTTTGAAAGGTGTAAATGGCCCATTCCGTACAAATTGTAGTCAATCTGAAATTATGAAACAATAGAATAAATTATTAGAGGCATTACCGCACTCTTTCAAGGGGAGACGCTCTGCTAAGCACCCAAGATAGGCATACCGAAAACTGAAGAAGATAAGGTATATGTGATTCATATGGCTGTAAAATCTTATCCAGTATAACACCTGCCTACAAAGAACAAAAAGAAGTTAGATATTCTCCAGGATCGCAGAGTAGGGGAAAGCACTGAGATAATAATTTCTTGAATGGTTTCTGAATGAGGATCAGGTCACATGCAGTATCTTGCAATGTAATAGAAACTTCATTTGAAAAATGCTTTCCACTAAATAACTATTGTAAGACCCATCTATTCAGAATGCTTACAGAAAAATATATATACATGTAAGGAAACACAAAGCCAACCATCACCACCCACCCATCCACACAAAGTTACAGAGAGGGAAAATATATAGACAAATACAAAAGGATAAAACGGAACACAAGGGCACCACATACAATCAAAAAATTTGCACAGTCCAACTATCACGGCAAACTCAGGACCATCTGCTAACCTTCATCAGCTTTAATACATATCAAATATTGAATTAGTACATATGCTATCAATTTTAAGAAGCTAGAAAATGGTTGGTACCAGAAGAAGATTCGCTGCACGAGAAACATCCTGTGGATAGTAGCTGATCTTTATGTCAAGGTCATTCATGCTAACTAGTTGGTTGGAATTCTTAGGAAAATGATAATCCATAAGAGCATGTTAAACGCTCCCAAATAAAGAATATCACATATATATACACTCTGAGACACGCACAGTATAAATTCAGATATCAGGATACAAATATATCTTCACAAAGAGCTCCTCCGAAGAATGATAGCCATAAAACTTCCTTGCACGAACAAGATTGAAACCATGCACATGTTGACGTTTTGAGCCAGCACTCCCTTTAAGCTGTTAAAATTAAAAACATATTTTTATTTTATACTAGTGTACTAAGCTATAAAATGAAAATCAAGAAGGCACTGAGATTCAAGTAAAACCTTTAGAGCCCTCTCAAGGGCAAGAGATACAGAATGCATGCGTGAATCAACTGCTCAATGACAAGAAATGAAGATTAGGTTACCAGTTTAAGAATATATTAAATTCAAAAATACTTAGAGAAGGGGTAACATGACAAAGATGATAAGAGAAATAGGGCAGCATAATGCCTAAGCAATAAAGCACAGTACGCGATTCTAGAAGATATAATTTGTCTCACAATTTTATTTGTTTCTCCAACAGAAAAAATTGAAGGGGCATAAGAATATGCTTAAGGCATATATTTCATGGTAACACTGAAAGGAAGGTAAAGTTTCAGCTAACGGATACCTTCATCATTTGTTATAGGGCCTTGATCAGAAATAGGAACATATAAATAAGGTAAAACCTGCAAAAAACCCAAAGGGAGTTCAGCATAGCCCATGAATGAAACCATCGACAATTTAATCCGTGAAATTGAAATAACTTATTCAAACAACATTGAAGTTTTGCCCAATCCAATTGAAGCTTTGGGTAATTTCCACTAATAGCATCAATGCAGTAGCAATTAGCATAACTAAATACGACAGCAGAAAGACAGGAAGTGAAATAGACTTAATGAGTATAGTAACTTATTTCCACTTTAACCCAATTTTCAGAGAATTCCGTAGCACAGTCACCCTGAATAAACTAATCCGATGAGAAATTAGGATATATGAAGAAAAAAAGAAAAATGCAGAGACCCTTAGGAAAATAATAAGATCAAATAGTAAAACGCTACACAACCACAAGAAATCCTCTTTATGCTGGAATGATTCATGTGTAAGTACAAGTTGATACTGATACTCTCAGAATAAGTGTCAATAATTGTTTTGAGAAGAAAAAAAAAGCTTCATATAAGAATTGCATAATTCCTTTTACCACAAAATAAAAAAAAATCCACCATCTCTATTTACATGTTGAACCCTCTTCATTAGATGATCAGTAGAAGTAATGACATATTCTGCTATTAACCACAAAAGACTGGAACATTGGCAACAGCCTTGCATTCATGAAATTCGTGAGCAGAAAATAATATCACGATTCAAAACAGCCCTCCAGTTAACATATTCAACACCCTATAAAACTAACAACCCTGGATAAGTTCACGTCTCATCCATTTCTGCGATTGTAGTGTCCTTTCACTAGCATTTTGCAATAAAAAAAAAAAGTCTTGAGTAATCTCTTGCCTTGCGGTACAAATTGTGATTTTCTACACCCCTCGAGTGAGAATGAGGACAATCTCAAATTTACTAAAAGCAAGTTCCAAACCCATCTCATTCAGACTTCAACTCAACCAAATGTCAATATGCACGAAATCAAAACTTGAATCCAATGTTTAACATCCTTTCAGAAATCTCAAATACCAACCTATAGACTTTCATATTAATTAACGGAATCACAAACATAATTTTGAACAAAAAAAAGACTTTGGAGCATCAGAGGATCATACTTGATGAACGTGCAAACAAGTCTTCTGACCAGCCGGGGTAGAACCGTATATCCTAATTACTGGAACCTCGTTCACGTTCCCACCTGCACATGGTGGTTTAAAACAACCTCAAATTACTGAAAATGAAATCATAAAGATTAAGCACAGAAAAAAGAGAATCGCACAAGAAGCAGAGAACCTTCAATATGAAAGCCAAAAGAAGACAAGGAACCCTCAATTATGCCTAAATAATAGATATTTACCATGGAAAGAACTATAAGAAGCGTCGAAGCCAGGAATTGGAGGCGCCATGTGGTAATCGATTGAAACAATTCTAACGCTGAACACTTTGGGCTGTGAACTCCCCATCTCGCTTCTTAGCATTTACTTCCTTTCTATACCAAGAACCTTAGTTCCCATTGGACATTGAGAGAGAGAGAGATTTGGCGCCGAACAGCGGTGCCGGTGGGGTTTTGTATCCTAAATTTGGTAATTGCCTAATTGGAATCGTGACTTGAAAGCTTTGAACAACTCCGCGCCATTATTATATTTTATTTTATTTCTTTCTTTTCTAAATAAATCTTCTTCTCCTTTACCTTGGCAGTTTCGCGAGAATCTCCGTCAAACTAGAATATATTCCTGCAATTTTCGTTGCAACGGTTACAAACCGAATTTTTCTATCCTAGACCGGGTCTACAAGACCTTGTGGTCTAGGATAGAAGTTGTGTTTTTTATTAATTTTTTTTTTTACACACATGTGATGTGTCATGGTTTTTAACCACCGGGTCTACAACTTAAGTTGTAGACCCGGTCTAGGATAGAAAAATTCGTTACAAACCCGTTGGGATGGATATTAATATTACTGAATTTTATCAATAATAATTTAATTTAAAATTTGATTTTAAGTTTTAAAAGCTTGTCTATGTATATATATTTAAATATGTTAATTGATTATTAAGAAAATAGATAAAAGATAATATTATCTTAACTTATTATAAAGTGAGAAAAGAAAAAAAAGATATTATGAATAGTAAAGAAATATTACAAATAATATGAAAATATTATGGAGATGTACTGATCAGTGCAACATGATCTAATTACCCAATTTTGATTTGTTTAACCCGATTAATTATTATTAAAAAAAATTAAAAACCCTACACTAAAATCTAGACATGCCCATTTTCGGTTCCGATTCCGATTATGGTTTGAAATCATCGGTTACGGTTTGCCAAAAATGAAACTAAAACAGAACCGCATGTACAGGGTTGACGGTTCCGATTTGAAACCGCCGATTTCAGTTCCAGTTTACCGGTTTCACGATTTTCATAAATTTTATTTTTTTCAATTATTGAATTAATTTTTTAATAATTTTTACTTCACTGTGATTGACACTCTGAGATATGATACTTTTGTTTATTGCAATTGACACACTATGAGAATGTGACACTCTCCTTCAAGACAATTGACACTTTTGTTTATTACGATTGACACTTTGAATAACATTTCTGGTTATTATGTTTCTCATTTTATTGTGTGATTACTGGATTAAAGTGACACGTTCCTAAATTCTCATTGATACTTTACTTCAGTGTGATTAACACTCTAAGATAAATGATACTCTTGTTCGTCGCAATTCACACATTATGAGAATGTGACACTCTCTTTCGAGACAATTGACACTTTTGTTTGTTACGATTGATAATTTGGGTAATATTTCAGATTATTATGCTTCATATTTTATTGTGTAATTTCTGAATTAAAGCGACAGGTTCCTTAATTATAATCATATTTTACTTCACTATGATTGACACTCTAAGATAAATGACATTTTTGTTCATTGCAATTGACACACTATGAGAATGTGACACTCTTCTTCGAGACAATTGACACTTTTGTTTATTACGATTGACACTTTGGGTAACATTTCTGATTATTATGCTTCTTATTTTATTGTGTGATTACTGGATCAAAGTGACACATTCCTTAATTCTGATTAACACTTTACTTTAGTGTGATTGACACTTTGAGATAAATGATACATTTGTTCACAACAATTGATAATTTTTTTATAAACAAATGACACTATTTTTTCGAAACAAATCGCATTTTTTCTAAAAATAATTGATAGTTAATAAATGATACAAATGACACTTTATTCAAATACAAATGACATTTTTGTTTATTACGATTGACACTTTGAGATAAATAACAAATGACACATTTATACATTACAAATGACACGTCTTCCCTTATAAAAAAATTGGAATGTCACTTTTACGTTCGTCCTTATAATAAGGGAAAAAATGATTTTTTTTAAAACAAAAAAAAATGAAAAATAAAAAAAAATAAGAAAAAAATAAAAAAGGAATAATGACATCATGCTGACATCAACAGTCAAACGCCGGTCAAAGCGATGCAACATGATGCACACAAGTTTTTACCAGTATTATATTCACTTATTATAAAATAATAAAAGTGAAAAAAGAACATATGCGAATCATTGGTTTTTTTTTGGAAAGTATTTATTGTATGAGTGAGTCTCTTGTACATCCGGTTGCATGTGTAATCGGATGGGCCACATTATCATCATGCGGCCCACAAACTAGCTCCCTGTCAGTCCACTTTTTTTCTTCTTTTTTTTCTTCAGCATGTCAGCACACGTACACACTCCCAAGCACACATTACTTGGTAGTAAAATCGATGCTATTCCACTTGATGCAACATTGATTACTATTTTTCCTTTCGAACGTATTGCTGCTGAAACTCCTTTCCAAACAAAAGTCTTAATAGTTCCTCCGTAATCGTAAACAAATAACATCCCGCCCGAATTTGATTCTGTGGAATATACAATTGTGTCATGCACTTGGCGTTGTTCATTTGTGCTTTTTTGTAAGAACACTGTGCACTCTTGTTTAAGATATTCTCGATTATAGCGCAATTCATCAATGATCAATCTATTTTGATTGTTCTAAAACAATTCGATTTCCCGGAATGGTATGATTGAGAAATTTCTTAAGCTCTTTCCTAAATTACGCAGTAGTTTCTTGATTTCTATGAATGTGTAGCCTTTGATTTGGTCGTTTAGTTCCAAATCACGAAATATTTATTGTTAATTGCTGACATTTACTTTGTATCTAATACATATAAATAATTGTAATAATTGTGAGGATAATAGACCTGAAATGGACAATGAAGTTCGTTGTTTATAGGATATGTCTTCTGACAAATACTCCCAATATGTAGTTATTTATATAAATACCTAAGAACAGCCAAACAATTATAGTTGTTACAGTTCTGGTAGTAGAATTGGATATCAACATTTTCCATTTTGTTATTGCATTGCTTGCATGCAATATAATGCCAACCCTCATCAAAATACATTATTTCAACTATTGCAATAATTCAAGAATATTTGGACTGCAACATTTAAGTAATGAAATAAGTTACAGTGTTGAGAGAGTATATTTGTCCGCAAATAAGTTCATAATTGTTCTACCTCATCCTCATCGAGTAGCTCTTCAATTTTCTTTGTGTTAGTAATTCCTGGTATATACTCGTCGTCATATTCATGTGTTGTTTCTTGGGGTGTAGCACTAAATGTATTAGCTCCCACACCATAAGATGCTACATACTTGTTACATATTCGTTAGTCATTTTTCAAATAATGAGGAATAGTATTTTTTACTTGATGGTCTTTTGTACCTTTTTCGGAAATCATCAACCTCGGCAACCTTAGAATTTAATAGCAACTTCGTAGCATAGTAGCCATTTTGGACTTTTCTTTCCTCTAAATATATAACCAAAAAATTTCGTCAAGCACTACATAGAAAAACTTTTCTTCTATATTAATATCAAATAGGAGTATTCTTTAAACAACATACCTAGATAAATGCTCGGTTTGCAGAATTGGACAATCAAAATGTTTGGCATCAAAGATTGGTGCTCGATTAAGTTTAGAAATTTATCAACATAATCCTCCCATAGAGTGCAAGTTAAAGCCTTTTTGCTACGTATAAATTAGCGTAATGAAGTTGATAAATAATAAGACATCTATCTAATATAATGTTTCTTACATAATATAAAAAATAACAATAAGATTCATACTCAATGTCTTCAAGGCGGATGTTGATTAACCTATTTTCTGATCCGTTGCTTGTTGTGGGATGTTGAACTGTCCCAACATTGATCAACGCTCCAATGACATCTATTTAGATATAATAGTTAATTATAATATAATAGAATATTATATTTATTGATATCCAGAACTGCATAATTTGCTGATAATACCAAATGGCAAGACTTCATGAATTTTTTCAATTCCGTGTACTTCCTCAAAACTTTTGAAGCTAAATTGTGTGTTCGGGAAATCTTCTTGCAATAGATTCAATAATCGGATTTTCTCGTTCATCAATAGCCTATATTTATTTGTCGTAAGCTTGTGCGCTTTCCTATCATGCACGACCTTGAAATTTTTTACGCCATAAAGATGACCCTCTTTAAGCTCATGTTTCAATCTGCGAATCTGGTTTCTTGGGATTGTAGCTTCAATTCTCTCCCCCCCCTATAACAATTTATCGTCAGTTCAATCCAATGAATCATATAATCTAAAATTCTTCTACTAATGTTTGAGAAAAACTATGTACCCTGAAATCGTGGAAAACACACTCCATACTGAGTACATCGCTTTTGTTGTACGTAGGCAATTCGTAGGCACGAACCAAACGAAGCTTGACTGCAAATGTCTCCTTCGAGTCGTCCAACTCCTCAATTAGAGACCAAATAGTCATCATGTCTGCAAATATTTCTTCAAATTTTGAATAAGAGTGCGCTTGTTATGAACTTGCGTTCCTTGGCATATATATAATAGATCTATATTTATATACATATGTATGCATTAAACCTATCTATGAATAATTTAATATTATATTAGTGCTTACATTCATATTAAAAATATGCAATCTCTCATATTCTTTAAATAAGTGTAGAATTTCAATGGACAATTAAATTTATACATAGACACTCTTATTAAAGAGTATATTTCAATTATATAGTAGATATTATCTATTATCTCTCTATATATAATATATCTAATCTAAGTATTATTTTATGCATAAATTTTTTTTATTAGAGATTCAAAAGGTGTGACGGACAATTAATATGTATGTAACATACATTGTATACTTTTAATGTGATCTTTCATAGTCTTTAAGTGTGTAATTCAAATAGTTCTTATAATTATTTATACATTAGTGTTTTGTAATCTTTGATATTCTTTAAAGTGAGAAATTTTAATACTCTCTCTCTCTCTCTCTATATATATATATATATGCATCTAATATTTAATCTAATTATTACTATATATAATAATAGTCTATTATTTATTAGGTTTAGAAAACGTGGGATGAACAATTAATATATGTGTAACATCCATTTTATAGTTTTAATATAATCTTTTATATTCTTTAAGTGTGTAATTTAAATAATTCTTATAATGATTTATATATTAGTGTTTTATAATCTTTGATATTCTTTTAAGTGGGAAATTTTAATGGTCATTAGGATATCAATATCCGTTACTCAACTAAATTAAACTTTTCAAATACTATGTAACATACATTTTATAGTTTTAATGTAATCTTTCATATTCTTTAAGTGTGTAATTTAAATAATTCTTATAATCATTTATATATTAGTGTTTTGTAATCTTTGATATTCTTTTAAGGTATAATGCAAAATTTTACAACTGATTTGAATTTGAATTGGAATTGTTTGAAAATTATTTATTTAATATCAATTTTAATATTATTAGATTTTTAAAGTAAAAAACTCAGGTGAAAACAGAAAAAAAAAAATTATCGTTGGAAAGCATTAGATTAAATTGAAATTAAAGAAAATTGACAGCTTCGGTTTTATATAATTGATTTGAAATTGAATTGGACTTGATTGAAAATTATTTAATTAATATTACTTTTAATAATGGATATTTAAAATGAAAAAAATACAGGTGCAAAGTAGAATAATTTGTTGGTTTGGAAGGATTAGATTAAAATCAATGAATCAAAACTAACAATTAAAAACTGAAATAAAAAATAGGAGAAAATTTCAATTTAACTGAAATGCAATTAAATTCAATTGGAATCAATTTGAGTTCCAATTGGATTCAATTTAAGGTATAATGTAAAATTATGCAATTACGCAATTGATTTGAAATTGAATTGGAATTGGTTGAAATTTTTTTAATTTGATATCAATCTTAATATAAATGAATTTTGAAAATAAAAAATTCAAGATAAATAAGGAATAATTTTTTATTTGAAAGGATTAGATTAAATTGAAATGAATCAAATTTGACATTTTCAATTTAAGTTATAATAGAAAATTATGCAACTGATTTGAAAAAGATTTGGAATTGATTGAAAATTATTTATTGAATATTTGTTTTAATATTAATGGGTTTTTAAAATGTATATAAGATTTGATTCGTAGGCACGAAACGGACCTAAATAAGCATTTTAAAATTTACACTAATTGCATTAAAGTTCTACATGATATACAACTTCTTTAAAATACCATAGGAGTTAGATATAATTGATTTGAGATTGAAAAGGATTATAAGAAATTAAATTGATAAAGTTGAGATTGAATGTAAATCAAAAGGGCAAAATAGTTAAAACACTATTTGGTTTTCATATATATAATAGATAGATACGTTATTTATCAATTTTATGTATAAATGTGTTAAAAAAAATCAATCGAATATTTCTGAATATTAAACCGAATATCATAATTTCATATTCATATTTGAATACTAATCAAATCGAATGGAATGTATACTTGAATTCAAATATCAAAATTTCAAATACAAATACCGAATCGAACAAATATATTTGATTCATTTTACAACCCTAATTTAACTTTTAACAGAAAAAAAAATAGAAAATAATAGAAATTTCTAATTTATCTTGAAAATAATTCAAATGCGTGTTCACTTTCTTTCAACACAATCCGATTGGCGGCCATATTGGCTACCTTATTGGCAAATCCCAATACTAGTAAGAGTAACTACTACATAGATATGCTGTTGGGAATTCCTCTGCCTGTGAGTCCAATCTCACTGCTGGGATACAGCAAAGTGTAAGGCATTTTCACTGGCCCATACCTGTTCTTCCATCTCCCATCACTGTTCATATCAGTGATCTTCTCCTCTATCTCTCTCAACTTGTTCCTGAACTTATCCAATGCTTCATGTGCTTCTTTATCTGCTGTCCATTCAGGAGTGTCTCTCTCTCCAAGATAAACCTCGTCAGAAGAATGTCTGGAAAGAATCTCCACAAGGGAGATGCCAAGAACACTCTGCATCTGGGAAGTGATGGTTTTCAAGTAGGCCCTTTCAGGATTCGATTTTAGTTCTTCATATTCAGGAGTGTCCTTCTGTGGGATGAATCTCCGGCTAGTAGCTGGACGGTTTGGCACGTATCCTCCATACGGGTACTGTCCGAAATTCACTGCTGCATGAAGGGCGGACGCCACCCATATGATGATGGTGCACGACTGTATCAGCTCCGCGAGTGAGTCCATTTTGGGCCACCACGGTTCATCTTTCTTGTCTCCGTGTCCCTTCTCTCGTATTTCGGTCCACCACGCCTGAATTTCAGTATCTGCCTGAACCATCTCATCATTCTTGTAGTAAAGGGAGCAGTAGTCATGAACCCATGTTTTGATTGCTGACCAGATCTCAAGCCCATCAACAGCATAAGGATAGTCCTCTATCAGTAAACGCACACCGTGTGGGGAGCTAGAGTCTTCGACTGCCATCCCTCTGAAAACAAATAGGCAGAGTTAGCAAGAGTTATAAGGTCTGATTTATGACAATAGCATCATACAGACCTCTTGATAAGGTCTGCAGGAAGTGCCTGCTCCGGGAAAGCCCAATTCCTGTAAATGGTAGAAGATATCTCCATTGAGTATTTCCCAGGAAAGATAGTAATTTCAAGAAACCCTCCAGCATTTATGAGCGATTGACGACCCAGCGCGTTTATATTCATCGTATCACGAAAATGAGGCTGCAAAAGCTTATGAACTGGATGGAGCACACTCAACTGCCTATTGGTAGCTATAATAAACGGCTCAATTGATGCATGAGTATTTAACCTGCATTGAAATGAGGAAGAAAAGATTAATAAGTTTCTGTTCTTGCAGCTCTATAGAGTTTTTAGTTCTTACCAGTGACATATGATCTGATGGTAGCCAGAGTCATCTATTGCCACATAAGCCTTGGCCAACTGCCAGATGGTCCCTTCAGCTCCATCTTCAGCAGGGGTGCATACGGAACTTACAGCACCGTAGTGATCCCCTTCCGGATGTGGCAAACTCAATTCAATTGCTAGTGGCTTCAGAGTTCCATCTCCTTTCAAGAAGAGAATTGTTCTTGTTGCATAAATCTTAGCTGCTGTGGCGTTTATCTTTCTCAGGTACGGCATGAGGCTGTCGTGGTGATCCAGTATGAACAGCTTATTGTGCTGGATTGCCTGTATAACCACCACCCCAGTTACTCAATCATCCATGACTTCCAAGTTTTGGTTTAGTTTTTTACCTCAGTTACAGTCAAGCCTTCTAGACCATTTATGATGTGCTCTTCTGATATCCTGCTGCACTGTCTTCCATATAGCTCGGGATCTAGCTTGCTAGCTGGAGGGAACTCCTGTAAGTAGACAAGTATTACCAGTTAAACTTGTCACACTCAGTTAACATCATATGACAAACAAATAAGACAGCACAACATAATCATGTTTGCAATTCTCTGCAGATGTTAGTCCTAAGAAAATCACTCAAAGCTAAAAAAGAAGCAGAAAGAGTGTGTTTACTTCGAGGCGGCGGATGACAACAGGACTAATTCCAGCCAGCATTTCTCTAGCAAATTCTTCATCAGATCTCCAAGCATCTTTATCTTCTGCTCCACAGGATAAGAAACACATTCAAATAATGTCAAATGTACTAATGCAATACAAATAGTAGTGATACTACCTTTGATGACCTGTGGCAGAGGGAAATTGAAAGATGTCTCCCCATCTGATCTAAGCAACTCCTTTATCATCTCCATGGGTATATGAGCTCTAATCTTCTCCAGCAAAGATCCCTTAGATGCCTCACTCCCATCGTTGTAGAGCTGCAGCACGTCGTCGAACGAGTCGAACTCATCAGGAGTCTTGTCAAACAGATCCTTGAACTCAGGTGCAAGGAACTGAAATATCGACTTCAATGCATATGCTACAAAATCTGACATCTTCAGATGGCTAAACCTTTCATCCCTTGGAACGTAGATGCTCAAGCTGTTATATAACGGTATCCTGCTTTCATTTCTGGGATCTACAGAGTAGTTTAACACTTTAACACTTCACACTTAACACCATCATCTTTCAATATTAGAAATTATGGTATCCATACCTGATGAAGCTTGAGGTCTACCAGTTCTTCCTCTGCGAGGATAGGGAAATTCAGTTGAGCCACCAAGGATTTGGCGGACGTGGTCTGGACCTTTATCAGGATCACCTAAATCATTGTAGATATCATAGTCAAAAACCCTATCCCATTCCTCAAGCTTTCCAGTTCCATTTCCTCGCAGATTCTCCAACTCTTCTTCTCTGTAAGCACGAAGCGGCGGCGGCGTTTGGCTTGGGAGATACGTCTGCAACAACAGATGATTTATTTTTATTTTTTTCCTCCAGAGAAATCTATTAATGTACTTGAAATGTGGTACGAGAATTGATTTTTTTTTACATGATTAGCGAAGAAGATGCGGTCTCTGCTGTAGCGTTCGGCATGGTAAATCCAGGAATTGCAGATGAAATGGAGTCGGCCATGGCCGGGGACGTCTTCGAGCGTGAGCGTCTTGAGGTAGAATTCACTGTGGTGAAAATTTGCTATGGTGAATGCCCCGGGAAACCCCATCTCCTTGCTCCAGTCGAAGGTGACATTGTACGAAATTGCCCCTGCGGTAAGAGGAGTAATTTTTGTGATCCAGTCTTCTAGGTACGCTTTCTTCCCAACTTTGCCTCTGTAACTTTCCACTGTCAAAACAAACCGGAGTCGAGACAAAAAAGCATTAAAAAACGACTGGAGAAAATCGGTAGCCACCAACGAAGAGCCTACATCTAGGCCGTTGACTCACTGACATGATGACGTGGACAAGTTAATCAACGGTTGGTACTAGATCACCATCCACAGTCAAAGCAAGCTTACCAGCGGAGTGTTGATCGAGACAAGTGATGCTGATGAGCTGCAAAGCCACCTTCCTCCCCAGGATTTCGTCGAGGCGATCGACCACCCCCGCCGCCACGTTGTTTACTCCGAGCAAGTTCTTCTTCATCAGAACCACCACCCCTCTGATCTTACTATTGCTTCTCTCCTCCTCCTCTTCCTCGAACATCTCCTCGTCGTACTTGGATTTCTTGCTCGGATTCCTCTCTGTCATCCTATTTCCGAATGAGTTAGACGAGTGAAACTGTGAAGGTGAAGATGAGTATGAGAGAGAAATGAGTGAGGTGTGTCATACTCCCTCCGTCTCATTAGTAATGTCTCATTTCCCTTTTTTGGTTATCCCATTAGAAATGTCTCATTTCTAAAAAAGGTAAAAAATATGTGGACAATAATCAACCACTTAAAAGTCAAACAATACACGTCACAAAATATCATTTTCTTAATAACCGTGCCGAAAAGGAATGGAACACTACTAATGGGACGGAGGGAATACTTATAATGAGGAGCTACGAATTAGTATACGGTTTGTTGACTTGTATTGTTTCAAGGAAAATTCTCAAAGTGTGAACGATGGCATTTTGGTAAGTGGTGGTGGTTATGTGTAGGGGAGTAGGTAATTGTTTGTAAAAAGTGAGAGTTTGTATAATTATTTTCTTTTTTAGAAAATAAAATATTATTTTTTTTTAGAAAATAAGACAAGACAGATAAGACAATCCGAAAAAGATTATAAAACAAATCAAGTAGGATGGATGAAATACTAATTTTTAGTTAGATTGGAATTTATTACCAAAATTTATGTGAGTGGAGTTGGAATCGGTGTTTATGTCTGTTTAGAATCAATTTAAAGAGATAAGGAAAGAAACGAGCACGAGAAGACACGATTCTTTTGGCTTTTCTTTTCTTTTGGAGAAGTTGACGGGTCGTACGTCGATGGATAAGAAAAAAAAGAGTACATGACTAAGATTATAATGTAAACATGATAAATACTCCCTCCATCCTACCCGATTTATTTTGTTTTTCGGATCATTTCATCCGACTTGTCTTATTTTTTTAAAAAAATAATAATTACTGACAAACTCTTATTTTCTACACACAATCACCTACTCTTTTACACACAACCACTCACTCACCAAAATATCCGTCGAAACCAAACAAGACAAGCCGGCTAGGACAGAGGGAGTATATACTACACTCCCGATTTATCTTGCATTCCTTTTCGAGTCGTTTCACCCTACTTGTCTTGTTTCTTAAAAAGGAAAATAATTACTAACAAACTCCCACTTTTTACACACAATCACCTACTTCTCTACATACAACCACTCACTCATCAAACCGTGCCAAAACCAAACAAGACAAGTCGGCTGAGACGGAAGGAGTATATACTACACTCTCAACCACTTGCGCTTGCGCCATGTTCTTCCAAAATGCTGATGCGCTTTGTTTCTTATTTATTTTTGTACAATTGAAATATTACAAGTTGTATTGTAGGAAGTACTCCCTCTATCCTAAAATTCTTATCTACTTTGGTGACGTCGCGATTTTTAAAGAGAATTATTAGTTATATGTAGAATAATATACAATTATGGTTCGATAAAAAATTTGTGTAATAATTTACCAAAAAAAAAAGTAGACAACAAATTTAGAACGAACCAATATAATATAGTGAACAAGAATTTTACGACGGAATGAGTAAGTTATTGCGAGTATGATGTTAAGACCCCCTTCACAATTTCCAACTTGGAGACTCAAATTCTTGTTAGCCAGGTAGGTGATTATTGTTGACTAGTTTTACAATTAAAAAAAAATAAAACAAACAAGTTGAATTTGTTCGACGATGACAAAGTTATGAGGGTGATACACAACATAGCTGTCGATTATAAATAAAAATTATAAATGAAGGTTGTTACAAGGAAAACTACTAAAACATGAAATATACATTTATGGGTTTACCCAAACGCACCTTAGTAGCGACAAAAATTATGATCTACTTGGTATATATTTTGATAGCAGCCGTAGATTATCCTTATTACTAAAAAAATCAAATTAATAAATTAAAAAGGGAATATTTCAACATCAAAGCAAAAAAAAATAGTGGCTTACTTCGGATTATTCTCTTTTCCAACCACAGCCTGGTAGTGGAAAGAAAGCTACTTACCAACCACTTCAATAAAAACTCTCACACATCATCAAGCCAGGTGGGAATAACATTTCTCTATTTTGTTTTTCAAAGCTAACATATATTGTTACACTAGTTTAAGTGGAAAGGCTACAATTTTATTCTCCCTCTTTGAAACCAAGTTTAAGTGGAAAGGCTACAATTTTATTACAGTAGTTATGACAAATAAGCCTGAAAACAGGGAATAGAAGCTAGCAATACTATACACAGCTTTCAGAAATTCCCCCCAAGCTTCTTATAGTTGGTGACTTGGTTCAGACAGACAATATATCATACAAACTGAAATGCCAATGAATCCAGGGATTCTTGTAAGAACAAACATGATGTATTACAGATTATGCGAGACCAACCTGTCTCTCCCAGCGAAGATCTTCAGAGAATTGTGTAAGAGCGGCTCTAGGATCACCATTTGATAAGGATAAGTAGTACTGAGCAGTGCCATCATCCACGTGCATGCTCCTCTTCAACGAGTCTATCAACCTTCTTTTGCCTCGTTCAGTGGTCGGCCTATTTAGAAGGGAACTCAGATTTCTGTCAGGCTCACCTTCAAGATACAGTACTGCAACCTCTCTCTTTGCATGAGCATCCACTTCGATGTAGCACACGGCATCCACAAGCATTTCTGGATTGCTAACAGGGATCAGCAGACGTTCCCTGGAGTATATCCCGTGTTCACTCATCATGTTGTTTAAGCGCTTTATGTCGATAACCTGTAAGTGTTGGATAGTCACAAACAGGCAACACTCTGTAAAGCATTTATAAACAATAAACAAGGTTTGAGATTTTTAAAATTAATTATAAGCATTCTGCAGCTGATATTCATGCAAACCACAAATCAGGGCACACCCTAGACGTATTGATACAGGCACGAGAAAACTCCATTGATGAACTTACCATGGCAACCAAGCTTTAAGTAGAAAACTCTGGATTCGATAAGCAAATAATATCTCAGCCTCAGCGAACAAACTAAGACTAATAATACAAGCAAACAGTATCACAATAGCAGGACTAGTGTTGAAGAAAAGAGCAGGAGTTTGTTTTTTCTAGTACTTCATTGACTAAATCATACAAAGCCAAAATCATGCCAGATGACACGTCATGACACGAACTTGGAGTAGTATGCCTTTGATCAAAGTTATATGCTCTACATCACCAACTCATCAAACCAAAATCTCAAAAGCTCAAAAGAATTTCAAATATATTGCTTTTATTAGCAAAGAGATGAAAAATAAGCATTTTAAAGCTATTGAGCAGATAAAACTCAAATTCTTATGAGCTTAAACAAATGCTAAGCCACATATCACCGCTCACCAGGGCTCTGAATATGTACAATAAATGAACCGATTCAACCTCAAACATCAGATACTTGAAAGAATTTAGTTTTGTATACATCCAACATTAGTATAAGCTAAACATTATCTTCTAACATGATCTACCATAGGGTCTAATAACCCACATCACCGAATAAATTTTCCAAGGCATATGCACCGACACAGTCACACAGTACATAAATCACAATTCGCGAAAAACAAACTCGAAATATTTTTTATTAGCAGAGTACCTGAACGGAATACTTAACAGCAAGGCTGGTGATGGAGTCGCTGCGGGAGATGCGGTGAGATACGGCGAATTTCGATAGTGAATTGTCTCTCCAGAAGCCGCTAGAGCTAGGTTTTCCGACGATATCTCGAAGCTTCCACGGCGAAATGAAAGCGCGAATCTGCATCTGGCTATCGGAGGCCACCGATCGCCAGAAACGGGAGACGCAAGCGGCGCGAGCAAGGTCGGAGAGCGATAGCTTCTGCAGTATGGTTCGTAGAGTGTCCTTGCACAGGAGAGCCGAAAAATTAGAATTCATCGGCGAAATTGTGGTGTCGGCCGAGGAGGAGGACTGTGAGATTGAGGAATTGAGCGGCTGGAGGAGGTCATGCGGCAGAGAGAGTAATGGTGGCGATGGTTGTGATGGCGTATCGTCGTCGTCGCCGCAGCAGCCCATCGTTACGTTTGGTGCCGATGAGGAATTTGTGGCTCACAATTACACTCATCTAATTTATTCTTGTCCCTTTTGTTTTAAATACGGAATTTTAGGAAAATGGTTGATTGTGAGTAAGATGATGAACCTTAAATAAAGTGTATGTAATAATTTTCTATTTTAAATAAAAGAACAAAAATTATGGAACATCCCGAAAAAGAATCAGGTATAAGAATTATGGAACTGAGAGAGTAAAATTTAAATAAAATTAAGCGTTATTTATAAGTTTAAGATTCTACATATTTTATATAATAGCAATAATGTTAATAATTTATTTAGTGAATAAAATAGTTACCATGAATGCAATTAAAAACCACAAATATAATTAAATGAGTATTTGGAGTAGCTGAAGCTTATTGATAAATGCTGAAAGCGGTGATTTGAGAATTTATAGGTATTTGGAAATAAGTGTTGAAAGCTGCTGAAAGTGGGGAAAATAGTATTCGAAAAACTGCTGATGTCAATAGGTTATTTTAAGTTTTTAAGTAAAATATTCATTTTACCTTCAATGTTATTAAATAACTATAATTTATAATAAATAAATATTAAATTAAATTAATTTTTATATTGTATAAATTTACAATATATCATATTTGCATAAACTTATCATACTATTATATTTTAAATATTATTGATTAGTTTAAATTTATAAAAATAATATTTTTGTATAAATTTAATAATTACATAGTTAAGAAATAATTATCATTAAATAAAAATAGAAAAATATTAATTTAAATTAAAAAAAAATTAGAACCCACTATTTAATTAATCTATATTTAATTATATTTAATTTTAATAATAATCATTTCATTAAACTTGAAGAATTTATAAATAATAAATATAAAATAACTTTCAAGAAATTACTAACTAATATATTAAAATATAATTATAATTAAATTTGTAACTAAGAAAAATATTAATTTTAAAATTAATAATTTTTTGAGAATTATAGAAATATTTAAAGGATAAAATAGTCCAATAAATTAGATAAACTGTGAGCTGCAGCTGAAAGCTCGGTCATAGCAATTTAAGCAGCTTCTCTATCTTGGTTATATTTGATAGTGAATTTCTGCTGAAAGTTGGGTGCTCCAAACATTCCAGATGCAGCTGAAAGTTGTTCCAAACACCACCTAAGAAAGGAACTTTGTGATATAGCGGTTGATGTGTTTAGTTTGTAGCGACATGAGTTTAAAACTCACCAAAACCACTATATATAAGTCTCTCACTTATGGTTAGAAATTGCAATTCAATCATATTTGAACTGAATCCTAGAAAATAGAAACAAAACGCCTCTACAACAAGAAAGTTGGGTTTACCTTCAGGTTCGATCACACTTCTCTACGATCTTAAAAATAAAACACCTCTACAATAAAGAAATTTACCTTCAGGTTCAACCACACTTCCCTACGATCTTAAAAACACGCTTCTACAATAAAGAAAGTTGGATTTACCTTCAAGGTCGACCACCTCTCTATGAAAATAAGAAAACTACAATTCAAACATTTGGCCCATAGGTTTACTCAGTCTTCGCAGCCGAACTGAATCATAAAAACAAAATGCTTTTACAATAAAGAAAGTTGGATTTAACTTCATGATCGGCCACACCTCCCTACCAAAATAACAGAATTGCAATTCAAAGATTCATCCCTAGGTTTGCTCAATCTCCGTAGCCGTTTTTCCAATGATATGATAACACTCCTTCTCCCATAGCAATAGAGGAACTATGAGATGTGTTTGAGGAGGAGGAAGGAGGGGTCGACGAAGGAGAAGGCGACGTCAAGCCGTCGAAAGTGTATATGTGCAGCAAGCGATCGAAGGAGTCACTCCAAGAATGAAGGCATGTTGGTCCCGAGTGTACGGTCAGGTGTAGAGGGGGGGGGGTGAATACACCTGATTCGATTTCTCAACTTCAAACACGAACAATCCTATTCAGGATGGTGTCTGACTGAAACAGTTCAGCAGACCAAACAGTTGTTCTGAATCATGTGCGGCAAAGAGTCTGACTCTACTGAGACCTGCTAGCTGACTGAGTCAGAAATTCAGTATCTACAGTAAGAGTTCAGCGTGCGGAAATGTGTGTAGGCCCAAATCAGTTGAGTGGTGAAAACGTTTTATGAAAGTCTCGGTTCGGCAATATTCGATTCGGTATGCCGAGACAGTTGATTGATTTTAAGAAATGATGTTCGGTATGAATAGTAAAATCAATGCAACAAGTAAGTAAACGACACGCATTTTTAAAGTGGTTCGGATATCGCTCAAATCCTACGTCCACTGTCCCGAAAGATCGGGAGGCTATTATTTATCCCGAGTTAGTCTCGGTCGGCTTGCGCGACCGGGCAAAGCCGCGTCTTGGTTTTTATACTGATCCAAGTCTCAGTTTACAACGATCAAACTTAGAAGTGTTTGACAAACTTTCTCCAACAGTGAAGGAGTCCTTATACAATAAGGATCAGGTTCAAAGATGAACTCCTTCGTCTAAGCTATAGATAAGAACAGTTGAGCTTAGGGTTAGAGGGATAGGGAATATGAGAGAGTAGCTTCTAGATCGACGAACAGCTGAAGGTAAGCTTTGAGTTCGTGTAACGTCGATTTGGATACTAGAGGCTTTATATGTCGGTTCAGCTTGATTCCCTATGAGCTAGAATGTAGTCTTTCGCTGGAAGATTGTTCTTCAAGTTCTTGCTAAGACTTTGTTCTTTGGGTTCTTTGCTCGTTGACTGCTTTCTGGATTTTGGCTTTGTGGTTCGTGCATTCAATGTATTCTTCTTGAATAATCCCTCTATTTATAGAGCAGAGATTGAAATAGATCCGTTGGAGACGATCTTCTACTCCCTCTCTCTTTTGGTAGCAAACGGCTCTTTTTGACGTAGGTAACAGTGCCTTTTCCTCCTTTTTCGGAAAGTGTTGACTTGCAGCTTTAGTAGGTAGGATGACACGTGTATGCTTGTCATTTGTCGAGGCGGATAGAGTGGTTGAGACAGAACAGACTTCGAGGCTAATTGAAGCCGACTTCTCTCTTCCTCGTATATGACTATGCTGATTGCATTTCAAAAAGATCTGACAGTTCGGAAGATTGTCTGCGCCGATCTTGAGTCCGACCTTGTATTCGGTAGATAGACAAATGAGATAAGTCTATCGAAGATCGGCTATGAGTCCAGTGAACTACTCCTGCTGAGTTCAGTTCAACTGACTCTCTCAGTATACTGTTCCTGCTGAGTCCAGTATCACTGAGTCTTCTACACTGGTGCTGAGGCAAATAAGCTACTGAGCGCCTTGACCAGAGCAGAGTGTCTACTGAGTCTGAAACCTCAGAGACAAACAACATATACAACGGAATGGTTCACCAATCAGATAGGGTTTTGGGATCTTCAAATCTTCAGACAAGTACAGAGCACAAGGCTACTGAGCTTAAGATTAGTGTCTAAGACCGAATCATTTCCCACTAAGAGTAACAGTGCTGAGGATGGAATCATCACCCAACAATGCGCTTCATAATAGCGTTATTTAATTTATGTTGTTGAATATGTCGCATTTTATTTTTATATCGTATTTTATTTTGTTGTGGGAAAGTTGTACTTTAACTCTTACCCTAAGGAGACTTAGGGTATCGAACTATTTTGAAAGAACCTAGGGCAAGGCGATGCCTTGACTTTTGGGGGATTTGCGTCTCATCTAACCATTTCTTAACAATTGGTGCGGTGAACGTGGAAATCTTGGGGGTTCGATGGTTGGAACGAGATCGACGGACATGGAACCAAGAGTTGTTGTGGTGGAGGCTAAGCTGGGAGAAATTGAAGAGACGTTGGGTATTCTATCGGAGGAATGACGAGTTATACGGGGTAGGTTCGACAAGTTGGAGTCGCAATTGGTGGAGCTAATCGACTCTTTTAAGAGGTGGGAGCAGGGAGATACCTCCATGGGCAGTATGCGCACTTCAGGGAAAGACGAGGGGCGCGAATCTAAGAAATCGTGGAGGAGAAAGGGACATAGAAAATGACACCACCACTCCCTGTGTTTAACGGCGAAGACCCCATTGGGAGGTTGACAAGAGTCTACCAGCATTTTGTTGGGGTTTTGTATACTGGAGACAAATTTTATGCTTGTATACAATGTGTTTTTCCTTTTTACTGTTTTATTTCATATCTGATATATATATATATATATATATATATATTTGCATATGTAATCATTTATCTTATATGAAAGTTAGATTGTATAGTGTGTTGTAGATTACTAAAGACTACACAATTGGTTGAACTGACAAGATATAAATAGTTATCACAACTGAGACAACTTTAGGATAAGTTGTCGGTTTAAGCTACAGTTTAGATAAGAAGTGGTTTGTCTTGGCTGCTTGTCTATACTAGTACACTATAAGTGGTGTATTGATGGATCACAATGAAATGTGTTCTCCTGAGTGACCTTAGTGGAGAACCAAGATCTCGGTAACTTAGCCGGTCTTAAGCTTGATAAGACATCAGATCAGTGCATTTGGCTAGCTAGCACTTTAACCTATTATGGTAAACGTCATCGCTATGAGATCTACGTATCTTGGTATTAGTAGTCATTTGTGGCTCAGGTTGGTTGTCCGTATCTTGTAATTGTATCCTTGTAATATGGTTTTGATAATATCCCCTGAGGAACTCGTAAACATTAGCACATTAAACCAGACAGGTTGATTAAGTTCAGGTGTGTTAATAAGATCGAGTGACACTACTCATGAATATAATAAGATGTTAATTAATTTAAGCTGTCAGTGGGGTTAATTAATTAATAGATTAAAATACAAGTCCATGCTCAAATTGGGATAAAGGGTAAGTTGGCACGAATTCTCTAGTGGAATGAATCTAGTTTATTAATTTATTTTTCTATGGGCTGAGCATAAATAATCATTGATTTGAGGTCCGACTTTATTTCTTGTATTGGATTCCTGGTCTGCCCCAATTAGTTGTCTTGTTTTTTTATTGTCTATCAGAAATCATTATTAATAGATTAATAATTTTGTATTATTTAATAATGTTATTTATCTAGAATATTAATTGGCCGATTCATAAATAAAAGTAGCCCTCCGGATTAATTTATTATATTATGAATTAATTGATTTGAAGCCCAATGCGAGTATAATTAAATTAATGAGCTACAAATATTAATATAATATACAGTTTTGGAGCCTATATATATTTGTATTTTGTTCATAATATCTACACACAATCATACATGCAAACGCACGAGTAAGAAAGAGAGAGGCAATATTTATTTTTCTTCAGTTCTCTGATCATACGGAGGAAGGAAAATGCCGGGACACAAATCAGAAGATCTGAATAGGAGGAATAGTTAGAGCTACAACAACATACGAAGAAGGCAGATACAATTCGATCATTCACATTTTGAGATACACAACTGCCTGGAGGAAGGACCAAAACTGAAAATGATAATGGTTGCAATGGAGGGGGAGGCACTTAATTGGTATAGATGGATTAAGCGGGAAAGAGAAAAGTTAGGATGGTAGGACTTCGTTAGTCCTTAATCAAACGGTTTGATAAAACGGGTGAAGGCGATGCATTTGGGCATTTGACGACCCTGCACCATCGGGAACGATGTTATGATATGTGGACAAATTCGTGCAGCTCGCAAATCAGGTTCTGAATCTAGCGAAGGAGAGATTATTGAGCTTATTCCTGCAAAGGTTGGATGATGCGGTGCGCAGACAAGTGCGAATACTAGAGTTGACTAATATGGAGGCAACCGTGGAGATTGCGACTTGCGCTTTCGACCCCTCCAGGAGCGGGGCAAAATAGTAATCAGCGACCCTCGCCGAGTGAACGTGCTCCGAATCAGGCACCATACCTACATATGACCGACTCGACGAAGGAGAATTTGCGTCACCAGGAGTCATGCTTTCACTGCAAAATTTCATATCACCCAACACAACACGTATGTCCATCAAAGAGGTTGCAGATTCTATTGGTGGTGGATGACAAAGAGCATGTACTGGAATTGGAGGAATTAGTGGCTGAGAAAGAAAGAAGAAGAGGAGTTGGATGCGAAACTGGTAAAAGACGGAAAGATGGCTAACCTCTCCTTATGTTCGGCAACTGGAATCACCGCTCGACGATCGATTCGCTTAAATGGAACGATGATGGGCAAGAGCGTGTCAGTTTTGATTGATAGTGGAGCAACCCATAATTTCATCGCGAAGGGAGTAATATTGGAGTTGGGCGCAGGAGTTGATTATGAGAATCGATTTGATGTTAAATTGGGGGATGGACGTAAGATGAAGGCTTTGGGAATTTGCCGTGATTTACCATTAGATTTGGGGCCCATTGCGTTTAGGGAGAACTATTACGTTTTTCCGTTGGGAGGAATTGATGTTATTTTGGGAATGGCGTGGCTAGAACAACTGGGCGTACGAACGATCAATTGGCGTGCCAAATGGATGTGATTCGAGGTCAGAGGAAGGATGGTAGAATTAAGAGGGGATGGGGCTCTCGACAGGGAGGCTGCATCTTTTAAATCAATGCTTAAATTGGACAAAGTGGAGTTGACGGCAGTGGTGGTGAGAGCGAGTAGTTGCTAGAATGCTACATTGGAGTCTTAAATTGTAGGAGGAGCATATGGTGTACTGAAGGATAAGTTGGACAAGTACGTGAATATATTCGGAGAGCCCGAACGACCACCTCCAGCCCGGGCAACAAATCACTGCATCAATTTGTAGTCTGGGGTGAACGTTATCTCGGTGAGGCACTATCGGTACAGCTAAGCCCAAAAGGATGAGATCGAGAAGTTGGTTGGTAAAATGTCAAATGCAGGATTTGTTCAGTCAAGTTCGAGCCCATTCTCGAGCTCGGTGTTGCTCGTTAAGAAGGACGACAGTTGCCGCTTTTGCGTCGATTATAGGGAACTAAATAAGGCAACCATACCGGACAAGTACCCAATTCTGGTGATCCAGGAAATGATTGATGAGTTGGCGGGAGCCCAAATTAGGGTACATCCGGAGGATATCCACAAGTCGGCCTTCCAAACTCATAGTGGACACTATGAGTTCCTTGTGATGTCATTCCGCTTAACCAACGCGCCGACGACGTTCTAATCTATAATGAATGATTTATTTCAACCATGGTTGAGGAAGTGTGTTATTATTATTATTATTATTATTATTATTATTATTATTGGACATTTTAGTCTACAAAACGTGGAGGGATCACAAACAACATTTGGAGACAGTATTGTCCATTTTGCGAGATAATAGGCTTCGTACCAACAAGAAAAAGTGTGCGTTTGGGTGCCTAGCAGTGGGATATCTCAGTCACGTTATTTCAACGGAATGAGTTAAGATGGAGCCGGAAAAGATCCGAGCTTTAGTCGATTGACCAGGTCCAAATTCCGTAAAGGGGTACGGGGATTCCTTGGTCTAAAACCAGTTTCAGGCAAATTCATACGAGGTTAGCTTATAGAACCAATGACAATCTTCTATATGCGACAAGTGTAAACACACTTGGACTGAGAACAAGTCTTTTTATGAGTTTGATGGGATTCTGTATTTGTTGGAAAAATCGTTAGTAAAAAAAATAAATAAATATATATATATATATATATATATATATTATTTTATGGAAATTTAATTAGCATTAAATGCTAATTGACTTGAGCAAAATTCAGCCCGTTTAATCGTCTTTTCGAACCTTGATATATATCCGATTTATGAATTGAGATATATGACGTCGATCTACGTTTCGAGTAGATAATTATAGTGTGCTAAATTTCTCGATTCTGATTTTCGGTGAGTGAGAAATAGTGGCTTGAAGTTTGGGGGGACAAAACTAATATGTTACCTAAAGTGGAGAAACTTACCTAATTCGGGTTTTGGAGAGTTATTACATTAATCAATGTCCCACATTGATTAATGTGTAATGGTTTGTGTGGTATTTAAGTCTCTACCATTTAGTAGGAGATAACAAAGTCACATGTGGTGGGCTTAGACCACACATGCTCATGCGCGCGAGCCTTTTCGTCGACCGCGCGCCGCGCTGCACCGCGCCCGTGCCCGGCCCCGGCTCCGGTTCCGATTCTGATCCGTGTCCGTGTCCTTGGACTTGGACTTGGATCTTGACAATTGGTCCTTTGGGTGGTCCGTGGGCTTGGCAGTTGGGCTCGGTGGGCTACGTGTGGGCTGACCCAGTCGTTGGTGTAGTGCTCCTGCTACACAGGATTACTCTCCTTGGTGTTGTGCTCCTGCCACACTGGAGTGCACGTTTTTGGAAGGTGCTGGAAGCAGACTCTTCCGCAGCCAACCTTCCATCTTTCCACTCCCCACTCCCATGGACACGTCAGTCTGCCTTAATTGGCAGGAGTTAATCAACAACCTTTCACCTGAGCTGGACTGCCTATAAATAGGATCAGCCTACATGCCATTTCAACACACAACAACTCACAAGCATTCTTAGTTGCATTCTTAGCTCAAGTCTAGGGGTGTATAATTTTACCGAAAATATCGTATACCGTGCATATCGTACCGAAAAAATACCGGGAAAATTGAATTTAACGGTATACCGTGTCGAAAATCACGGTATCATACCATACCGTAAATTTTCGGTACGGTAACGCTATGAGTTTTCTCATACCGAGGTATACCGACACATACCGACACATACCTAACCTACGGTACGTACCTGCACTTATTTGATTTTGCCGATGACAAATATTATATATGAATAAATATTCTTAACTTTATTTATCTTTCTGTCATTATATTATATTTATGTAATATCTATTTATGAAATATCTATATATTGTGTTATCTTGATTCATGACATAAATTAATATAGCAACTCTTATCATGATATAAATTAATATATCAACTCTTATGTATAATGTTATCATGATATAAATAGAATATCTATATATTGTGTTTTTGTATTAATATGATATTACTCTTATTTCATATATTTTATTTTTTAGTATGATTTTAATTTCCGGTATACCGTCAACCTTCGGTATACCGTGAAGGTTAACGGTATACCGTAAATCCAACACGGCAACGATATGCTAAATCTTTGATACCGAACTTTCGGTATACCAATCTTCGGTATACCGAAGTCAACGGTACGGTAACGGTATGAAAAATTTCATACCGTTACTTTTGGTACGGTATAAGGTATGACAAATTTGGTCCGGTATACCGTACCGAAACACCCCTACTCAAGTCTTCAGCAGCTTCTGTCCTCGTCGGAAAGTCCAGTTCGTCGGAGCTCGAAGATCTTGCGGTGCTATAATCCTCGAGATGTCGTCATTTCATCTTTAGGGACGAAACGCCATAACCGAGAGCACTACCGGGGCGTTTTTTGTCTTGCGGAGAGAGGCCTTCCTCGACTCGACGGTTCTTTTATTTGTTTTATTTTTTCCGACTTACGGTTTACTTGTAATAGCAGTTTGTATTTCAACAATCCCAAGACGAAAAACGTACTTTATACCTAGCTACTTCAAGTAAACTGAAAAGATGTCTTCCTCAAGTGTTGCCTTCTCCGACGCTACCGCCGCCGCTGCTTCTGCCGCCGCCACAAACAATGCCTCCGCTGCTGCCATCTCCTCCACCTCGGATGTTGTCCCGCCGGTGTCTGTCCCGGTTTCGACCCCAACTTTTGCTAATGCAACCCTCGTGCCATGTCCGCCACCACCGATGCAAGGATAGCACTTAACCGTGCTAATGCCACTAACACGGCATTCAACTTCAATGCGATGTCCTCTGCCTTGCAGAGTAATGTCCCTTTTGGGAGTGTGAACCACCATGGAGTGGTGGGGGGTTCAAACCCGACCCTGACGGCACCTCTGCACTCATCTAGAGTGTTGCCCGCTGCCGAGAAGCTGGCCAAGTTTGGTGGAGCCGACTTCAAGAGGTGGCAACAGAAGATGTTGTTCTATTTGACAACATTGGGGTTCACCACTGTGCTGATGGAGAATGCACTTGCCCCTCCAAGTGACAACGAAGAGAACATGGAAGTCCGCATAGCCTACGAAAATTGGCTAACTTCTGACTACTTTTGTAAAAACTTCCTGCTTAGTGGACTAGATGATAGTCTGTACAGTGTATATGCAAATGTAAAGACCTCCAAGGCAATTTGGGAGACACTTGAAGGAAAATACTGTACTGACGATGCAGGAACCAAGACGTTTATAGTCGCCAAGTTCTTGGACTACAAAATGGTGGACTCTCGACCGGTCATGGAGCAAGTGCAAGAGTTTCAACTCATTGTCCATGACGTCCACGCTGAAGGAATGCTTTTACAAGATGCTTTCATTGTGGCAACCGTGATAGAAAAGCTTCCCCCGACCTGAAAGGACTTCAAGAGCTACTTGAAGCACAAGCGAAAGGAAATGACGCTTGAAGACCTTGTGGTCAAGCTCCGCATCGAGACCGATATAAGGACTCGAGATGGGAAGGGCAAAGCACCCGTGGAACCGAGAGTTAACCTTGCTGAGAAAGGTGGAAACTCCAACAATTCGAAGAGAGGGCGTCCGAATAGCAACACCAAAGGGAAGGGAAAGGTGCAAGCCAACAAGTTTGAAGGGGACTGCTACAACTGTGGCAAATCCGACCACATGTCCAAGGACTGCCGAAAGTCAAAGAAGAAGAGGGCTCGTTAAGCCAATATGTTTGAGATTGACCTCACTGAAGCCGACCTTGCAGCCGTTGTCACTGAAGAAGCAAACATCGTGGAGAATGAAGGGAAGTGGTACATTGATACCGCTGCCACGACACATGTTTGTGGTGACCGAAGCCGCTTCACCAAGTACAAGAGTTGCCAAGGGAGGAAGCTCAATATGGGGAATCAAGCCTCGTCTGAGGTAGTTGGCTATGGTACTGTGGTGCTAAGGTTGAGCTCCGACAAGAACCTTACTCTTGGAGAGGTGCTGCATGTCCCTGATATCCGAAAGAATTTGGTATCCGGCTCTGTACTAGTTAAGAGAGGATTTAGACTAGTGTTTGAGTCTGACAAATTTATTTTATCTAAATTTGGAATGTTCCTAGGAAAAGGTTACCTGTCTGAGGGCCTTTTCAAGTTAAGTATAATGGTAATTCGCCAAGAGCCCGTTGAGGCCAAAAATAATGATAATGAAACTGCTTCCTCCTACTTGATTGAGTGTTCTGATTTATGGTATTCTAGATTAGGACATGTTAATCTAAATGCGATAAAAAGATTAGTTAATCTCGATCTACTTAAAGTAAATGAGTTTAACAAAACCAAGTGTGAAGTTTGTGTTGAAGCAAAATTGGCTAAGCTGCCATTTCATTCTGTAGAAAGGAACACAAAACCTCTAGAACTCATTCACACTGACGTATGTGCTTAAAGTTTGTACAAACTAGAGGTGGGAAAAAGTATTTTATTACTTTTATTGATGACTGCACTAAGTATTGTACTTTTTATCTTTTAAGGAGTAAAGATGAGGCGATTGAAGCTTTTACTAACTTCAAAGCAGAAGCCGAAAACCAACTTGATTGTAAAATCAAAATGGTACGAAGTGATAGAGGTAGAGAATATGTAGCTCCTTTTGAAGAGTTATGTAAGACAAGTGGTATTATTCATCAAACTACTGTCCCCTATTCTCCTCAATCAAATGGTGTGGCTGAAAGGAAGAACCGGACTCTAAAGGAGATGATGAACGCCTTGTTGATAAGTTCTGGACTGCCCCAGAACATGTGGGGGGAAGCCGTCTTGACGGCTAACTACTTATTGAACAAAATACCTCTAAAAGGTAGAGATGTTACTCCTTACGAGTTGTGGAAAGGAAGGAAACCTTCCTATAAGTACCTCAAAGTGTGGGGGTGTTTGGCTAAGGTAGAAGTATCTTTGCCTAAGCAAGTTACAATCGGACCTAAGACTGTCGATTGTATCTTTATAGGATATGCACTGAATAGTAGTGCATATTGGTTTGTCATTCATAAGTCGACCGTGCCCGATATGAATGTTGAAACTACTATTGAGTCAAGGAATGCTATATTCTTTGAACATATCTATCCATGTAAAAAAGATGATAAAGTTGTGTCGAGCTCTAGTGGTGAAGCAAGAGAAGTTGCTAGTAGTTCTAGAAATGTGGGGGTAGAACCCGATACACGTAAAAGGCAAGCTAACGATCTTGAAACTTTAGAACCAAGACGTAGCACTAGAGCAAGAGTTACTAAGGACTTTGGTCCTGATTATGTTGTCTTTCTTTTGGATGAAGAACCGCGGTCTATAAAAGAAGCTCTTTCTAGACCTGATGGCCCACTTTGGCAAGAAGCTGTCCAAAGTGAAATTGATTCTATCATGCAGAATCACACTTGGGTCTTAACTGACTTACCTGAAGGTTGCAAGCCCTTAGGATGTAAATGGATCCTAAAAAGAAAGTATAAGGCAGATGGGTCAATTGACAAATATAAAGCTCGTTTAGTGGTTAAAGGTTTTAAGCAAATTGAAGGATATGATTTCTTCGATACTTATTCGCCTGTAACGAGGATTACGTCTATCCGTGTGCTTCTTGCGATTGCTGCTTTGCACAATCTTGAGATTCACCAAATGGACGTGAAAACTGTCTTTCTAAATGGAGTTTTAGAAGAGGAAATTTATATGGAACAACCTGAAGGGTTTATAGTACCTGGCCAAGAGCGAAAGTATGTAAGTTGGTGAAATCCCTATATGGGTTGAAACAAGCACCATTACAATGACACTTGAAATTCGACGAGGCTATATTGTCGAATGGTTTTAAGATTAATGAATATGACAAGTGTGTTTACATAAAGAATACAAAGAATGGTTTTGTAATTGTTTGTCTTTATGTAGACGACATGTTAATTATGGGACAAAACCTTCAAGTCATAAATGACACCAAACGTATGCTTAAGAGAACTTTCGATATGAAAGATATGGGAGTTGCTGACGTTATTCTTGGAGTGAAGATTCAAAGAACTCCCAGAGGGATTGTTTTGTCTCAATCTCATTATATTGAGAAAGTACTTAAGAGATTTAATGCCTTTGATAGTGCGCCGACAAAGACTCCTCTAGAAGTTAATGTTCACTTGAGCAAGAATAGGGGTGATCCTGTTGCTCAAGAGGATTATGCTAGAGTCATTGGTTGTCTTATGTACATCACGAATTGTACGAGGCTTGATCTAGCTTGTCCGGTGAACAAACCGAGTCGCTATACTAGTAATCCTAGTAGAGAGCATTGAAAATCTCTTGTAAGAGTTCTGAGGTATTTGAAATACACTCTTAACTTTGGGCTGCACTACTCGAGACATCCCCGGATTCTTGAAGGGTACTGTGATGCAAATTGGATATCCGACACTAAAGACTCGTTGTCTACTAGTGGTTATGTGTTCACTATAGGGGGAGGAGCTGTGTCGTGGAGATCCACGAAACAGACGTGCATAACCCGATCCACCATGGAATCAGAGTTCATTACTTTAGATAAGGCCGGTGAGGAGGTCGAATGACTACGTAATTTTCTTGAAGATATTCCATGTTGGACGAAACCCGTGCCACCTGTGATGATTCACTGTGATAGCCAAGCGGCTATTGGTAGGGCAAAGAGTAGGCTGTATAATGGTAAGTCGAGACATATTCGTCGTCGACATAATACCGTAAGACATTTGATCAAGAGTGGAGTTATCTCTGTAGACTATGTGAAGTCTATAGATAACCTAGCGGATCCGCTTACTAAGAGTTTGAATCGAGATCAAATGTATAAGCTCGTAGAGGGAATGAGAGTTAAATCCACAAGTTAAAGACGATTATAGTGGATACCCAACCTTGTAGATTGGAGATCCCATGAACTTGGTTCAATGGGAAAACTAAGCTATATGAGTCTGTTGATACCACACTCAAATAGTCTATTCCCTAAAAGAGCTCGAGAGTGTTGGTGAGCTGTCATGTGGTGAGGTTAAGTCTTTGACTTTTAATGATTCTTAGATGCCTTGAGAAGGTGGAGTATGACAAGATACTCGAGTAAGAATCACCTATCTAAGTGAGAAGTGATGACCGCTTCTATGTAACACTTATGAATCCAAAGAGGTTGTCCATGGCCTGTAAAGGACACAAACGTGAGAACGGACGAGGTTGAGACTTTATAGTGTTAGTGCTATTGTCTAGGTATACACTATGGAGGAATAGTTCAAGGCCACGTGTCCACTAGTCCGTCGGTATGCTCGATAGCACTGACTAAGGAAGGTTCAAGGTCACAAACCACCTACCCTGATGCTTTATTGTCTCTTGAGGACAGAGCTGTGTGTCTGCATGCATGCATTTGGCTATTTCCACTCATGTGGGGGATTGTTGGAAAAATCGTTAGTAAAATATTATATATATATATATATATATATTTGTTTTATGGAAATTTAATTAGCATTAAATGCTAATTGACTTGGGCAAAATTCAGCCCGTTTAATCGTCTTTTCGAGCCTCGATATATATCCGATTTATGAATTGAGATATATGATGTCGATCTACGTTTCGAGTAGATAATTATAGTGTGCTTAATTTCTCGATTCCAATTTTTGGTGAGTGAAAAATAGTGGCTCGAAGTTTGGGGGGACAAAACTAATATGTTACCTAAAGTGGAGAAACTTACCTAATTCGGGTTTTGGAGAGTTATTACATTAATCAATGTCCCACATTGATTAATGTGTAATGGTTTGTGTGGTATTTAAGTCTCTACCATTTAGTATGAGATAACAAAGTGACATGTAGTGGGCTTGGACCACACATGCTCATGCGCGTGAGCCTTTTCACCGACCGCCTCACAAGCGGTGCGGCGCGCCGCGCCGCACCGCGGCCGTGCCCGGCCCCGGTTCCGGTCCGTGTCCGTGTCCTTGGACTTGGACTTGGATCTTGGCAATTGGTCTGTGGGTGGTCCGTCGGGCTTGGCAGTTGGGCTTGGCAGTTGGGCTCGGTGGACTACGCGTGGGCTGGCCTAGTCGTTGGTGTAGTGCTCCTACTACACAGGATTACTCTCCTTGGTGTTGTGCTCCTGCCACACTGGAGTGCACGTTTTTGGAAGGTGTTGGAAGCAAACTCTTCAGCTGCCAACCTTCCATCTCTTCACTCCCCACTCCCATGGACACGTCAGCCTGCCTTAATTGACAGGAGTTAATCAGCAACCTTTCACCTGAGCTGGACTGCTTATAAATAGGATCAGTCTGCATGCTATTTCAACACACAACAACTCACAAGCATTCTTAGTTGCATTCTTAGCTCAAGTCTTCAACAGCTTCTGTCCTCGCCGGAAAGTCCAGTTCGCCGGAGCTCGAAGATCTTGCGGTGCTGCAATCCTCGAGACGTCGTCGTTTCATCTTTGGGGACGAAACGCCATAACCGAGAGCACTACCGGGGCGTTTTTCGTCTTGCGGAGAGAGGCCTTCCTCGACTCAACGGTTCTATTATTTGTTTTATTTTTTCCGACTTACGGTTTACTTGTAATAGCAGTTTGAATTTCAACAGTATTCGAGTACAATGTGAATTTCTCTCTTAGTTTTTTACTGTTGTCGAAAGCCAAAGACAAAACATAACTTCGAATTTAGATTTAAAATCTCAGCATTATCCAACTAATCACTTTAGTATACCTATTATATTAGATTAATTAGATGATTGAGTAAATATTTCCCCTTTTATTTAGATCATCTAATTTAAATCTATTATACTGACTATACATGTATAGTTCGTATTTCCACTTCTACCTAAATAATTAAATTAGGGTTAATTTAGTGTTCAATTTCCATTGGTGCAATTTAAATTAATAAATATTTTCTCCGTTTAAAATATAATGTTCAATTTTCATTTTTAGCATATTATTACACATAATTTTTTTAAGATTAATTTAATGTTCAATTCTCATTCATGCAATTTAAATTAATAAATATTATCTCCGTGACTTCGTCCTGTTAAATTTTCCTTTTTAATAAATTATTATACATAATTTTTTTTTAAGATCTACATCTTTATATATCTCTCAACTCACAACTATAAATCTAATTTAAATGGATTATGATTGGTATCGTAAAGCAATTCCACACGGACTATAGTTTGCGTCTTCCTCTTCCGTAGCGTGTCTTCGGAAACACAAACAACGCAGCAGAACACACACCTTATCCTCTCTCTCTCTCTCTCTCTCTCTCATATATATATATATATATATATATCAAATCTCAATCACACAGGTAAATAGAAGGAATTCAAGTTTAATGGAGTCTGCCATATCTTTCTCCACCGCTAGAATGTTTGTTCGGTCCCCTTTTCAGCTCTGCGGCCGCAGCCGATTCGGCCTCCTGTCCATTTACCCCCAATTTCGCCGCAATATCAATTTTGACCTGCCAAGATTTCCCCCCAAATCACACGGTCGTCACAACCTCCAGGTTTCCGCGTCCATAACTGCCAAGCCGTCCTCGGAGCTGCGGAAGAAGCCCCAAAACAAAAACTCCGACCACAACGGCAAGCTCGCCGCGCTACGCGAGCTTCTTATCAGGCCCGATGTCAACGTTGATGCCTATATCATTCCCTCGCAGGATGCTCATCAGGTCTTTTTTCTTTTCTATGATCAAGTATCTTCATCTCTTATGTGAAATTGTGATTAGTGCTCGCATTCAATATCAGAGCGAATTCATTGCTGATTGCTATGCAAGGAGAGCGTATATATCAGGATTTACCGGTAGTGCAGGAACTGCTGTTGTCACGAAAGATAAAGCAGCTCTTTGGACAGATGGTCGGTACTTCCTCCAGGTGCGTCATGTGGATAATTAACATCTCTCTCTTTCTCTCTCTCACTTCAACCAACTGTTGCTAGAATTAGTTTATGTTGCTAATTGATGCCTTTCCCTTGTTATTAATAGGCCGAGCAGCAGCTATCCTCCAGCTGGATTCTAATGAGGGCTGGTAATTTAGGAGTACCTACGACAAGCGAGTGGCTTAATGGAGTCCTGGCTCCGGGCAGCAGAGTTGGGATAGACCCTGTGAGTAAAGTTTTTTACTTCTCATGCCATGTTTTGTCATAGGACTATTTCAATTTCCACAGCTTGTCAGACAGAGTAATGGCTTTCTGCAACTGGGTATATTTGTTGGCTATAGGCTAGAAATTGTTAGTACTGATTTGCTTGTACTTTTTCCTCGTGTGCTCTTATATTTATTTTGCTTCCCTTTTTCTTTATTTTGACATCTATGTGTTCCGTTTCGTGTATATGTCAGTTACATCTATCTGATCCCAGTTTTCCATCCTCTCTTGGTTTTTGTGAAGGGTTCAGTTCCTGTTTTCTTCCGATTCTGCAGATGAACTGAAAGAGGCCATATCTCAGAAGAATCATGAGTTGGTATACTTGTATGATCTTAATCTCGTGGATGAGATTTGGAAAGAGTCCAGACCAATTCCTCCAAACAGACAAGTCAGAGTTCATGACCTGAAATATGCTGGTTTAGATGTTTCAGCTAAGCTGTCTTCATTGAGATCTGAACTAAGTGGTTTCAATTCATCTGCAATTGTTATCTCATTGCTGGATGAGATTGCATGGCTGTTGAACTTGGTACTTTTTAAGCCGTGTATTTTTCTGTCCTTAGTTTAATCTCATTTTGTCAACGAAAGCATAAGCGAGTACCCCTGGTAATGAAGAAACCATAAATATGTTAGAAAGCTTGCTTGTCTAAGTTCATGTCTCACTATTGTCTCCTTTGCACTGTTAACATGCGGATTCTATTTAACAGAGAGGTAGCGATATACCACATTCACCAGTCATGTATGCGTATTTAGTTGTGGAGATTGATGGAGCAAAATTGTTTATTGATGATGCCAAAATCAACCCTGATGTGATGCATTATCTGAAGAATGCTGGGATTGAGTTGAGACAGTATGGGTCTATTCTTTCTGAAATTGAAAGGTGCTGCATCTTTACCTCTTGTTTGACTTCATTTTGACATGTTGTCTGTAAATCTATTATAAATATACTATACGGTTTACTGTATCATAAACTTATTATTTTGTTTGTCTTTGTTTATTAATTCCTTCCCTTGCTCTTTTGTTTATTTATTCGAGCCACTCACATTGTCCAGTGAATATTGTCATTTGTGTTCCATTCTTCAGTTTTACTGCAAATCCATATTTCAGCCATAAATTGTACTCCCCCCGTCCCATTGATCTTGTCATCCTTTCTGGTTTGGGGTGTCTCACTACTCTTGTCCTCGTCCGAAAATGGCAAAAAATTACTAATCTTGTGGGGGAAAGAAATATAATAAAATAAATACTAATCTTTTGGGAGTTACAACTTTACGCAACACCTAACAACTCTCCTTAATAACTGTGTCGAAAAGAAGGAGGGCAAGATCAATGAGACGGAGGGAGTAATACTTAGTTGACCAGCATTCTGACTATCTGATATGGCATGTGTTTTAGTAGTTTTGCAATAATAATTTTATGTGAAATTAAATTGCAGGCGTCCTCATGAAGAGCAATTTGAAGTTTGAACACTCATTTTGCGCCTTCTAGTAAAGTATCTGTTTCGAGTAACTGTTAACTTGATTAGAATTTTTTCTTGCAGTTTGGCTGCAAAAGGGGCATGCCTTTGGTTGGACACATCATCTGTTAGTGCTGCAATTGGGAGTACTTACAAATCTGCCTGTGTTAAGTACTCTGGGACTGCTGGAGTTGTTAGTAAAAACAAAAGGACTGCGGCGAATGGTACAGGCAACAAATCACATGCACCTGATTCAGTTTATAAGAGCTCACCTATTCCTCTAGCTAAAGCTGTGAAAAATGAAGCTGAGTTAGAAGGAATGCGTAATTCTCATCTGAGGTAACTGCACTTGCTTGGTTGTTCTTTATGGATACTGTTTGCAATCCAGCTCTGCCATTGGCCATTCCCAATTGGGCATGCCTTTTATGTGGTTTTGCTCCAATTATACAGTGCAGGACAACGGATGATTTCTGACGCGATGGGCTTATTATCAATTATTTACATTTTTTTCCTTGCTTGTGAAGGGGGGAAACTACTAGTGCATACTTCCGTCACATTTCATGTTTATTAATCAACTAGCTATTTTCACATTTATCCCTAGCTTGAAAGGTCTGTTTCGTCTAAGTAATTTTAATTACATAATGCGCTAGACTGCTAGTACACTTTTGCATTTGATGCTAGAGAAAACCAAAATGACATCATGATTGAAAATACTTTGTTTTTTCCATCTGTCTCTATAAATATTTTTGCATTAGATGGGCAATTTTTGTTTGTAGAATTGTAAAGAAATCATAATTCGATTCTGGTTTAAGTGTGAAAAGCCTTTTTGCAGAGATGCTGCAGCTCTAGCCCAATTCTGGGCATGGCTGGAGGATGAAATCAGCAAAGGTGTCATTTTGACTGAAGTAGATGTTGCAGAGAAACTTCTTGAATTCCGATCTAGGCAAGATGGTTTTCTGGATACAAGTTTTGATACTATAAGTGGTACATAGTCATGAACTAATTTCCTTGTTTCTAGTTTGGGGCACTATGGTGCAACTGCGATACTGTCCTCTTCATTTGTTTACAAGTTTCTATAAGTATGAGATAGTAAGTCAAAAATCTATTTTTGTCCTACTCCGACTAAGCCAAAATGTTTACGTAGGTTCCGGTGCAAATGGTGCCATCATACACTACAAACCAGAGCCTATCAATTGCAGCGTGGTTGATCCTGGGAAACTCTTCCTACTGGACAGTGGAGCTCAATATATTGATGGAACAACTGACATTACTCGGACTGTCCATTTTGGCCAACCTTCTTCGTGGGAAAAAGAATGTTTTACCAGAGTTCTTCAGGTACGGTTCTTTTATCTGGTATTTGCTCACTTGACTAACTTTAGCACTTCCCTGTAAAAAGAATTATTTGCTTATAGATGAAAGGCCATTGTATGGTTGTGTCATCAATATTTGGCTATATTATAAACTAATAATAACTGGTCAACAATCTGTGGCAATTCTAAGCAATCCAAGCTACTTCATTTTACTCCTATATAGATATTGTGTGAATATATACTAACCATGCTCCATGATTTTGCCAGGGTCATATTGCACTGGATCAGGCTATCTTTCCTGAAAATTACCCTGGTTTTGTGTTAGATTCCTTTGCAAGATCATCACTGTGGAAGATTGGTCTTGATTACCGTCATGGTATTATCTCAGTAGCTCATTTTTTGCGTACTTGTCGCATAATCTTTGACCGCTTGTTTTAGTTTGAGCTGATCTGCTAAGTAATTGCTGCCATCCGAACTTTAGGTACCGGCCACGGTGTAGGAGCTGCACTAAATGTTCATGAAGGCCCTCAAAGTATTAGCTTTCGTTTTGGAAATATGACCCCGTTGCTGAAGGGCATGGTTGTCAGCAATGAACCTGGTTACTATGAAGACCATGCATTTGGCATTAGGATTGAAGTAAGTCCGTCTGTTTCTGGGACCATACTAAGGCATAAATAGCCTATTTTAGTTAAAACTTTGATTCTCCTTTCCCAACTATTTTCCCCATCCTCGTCCTTTAGAATCTCCTTTACGTGAAAGAGGCGAACACACCAAATCGCTTTGGAGGAATGGAATATTTGGGATTTGAAAAGCTCACATTTGTTCCTATTCAGGTATACTTTCACGTCGAAAATCATTTGAATGAAAACACCATTATTTAATAATCCTTGATACCATCATGCAGGCTAAAATGGTTGATTTGTCACTAGTCTCTACCTCGGAGATAAATTGGCTCAATGATTACCACAAGCAAGTCTGGGAGAAGGTGATATATTTTTAACCCAGCTGCTATCGTTGTCTTTATTAAAAATGGAATGATGACGGAAGAATTTGAATAGTTCTTGGGGTTAAACAATGACATGATGTTTTCAAAACTCTTATCATCTGCAGGTTTCTCCATTGCTGGAAGGTCCTGCGTATCAGTGGCTCAAGGATAATACAAGACCACTTCTGAAGCCTTAATACAGAAAAACTGCATCGTCAAAGAGTGTCTATATTTAACTTTGAACTCTGGCTGTTAGCTTTACAAGGCCAGTACTCGCCAGACGACGTGTTATGTTTGTATAGCCGTCTTGCTGATCAATAGAAACGACCGTTAGAGATTGTGAGGATCTTCTGCTGGTGGACAGAATATGCAGAAAAGGATGAAGATGATGGCAGTAGGAGGTCAAATTTGGTCAGCAATCTTGTGTACGTGATGTTCTGTTGTATCTTCACATAATAAACTACTTTATTTATTAATTATAAACCTTGGATTTAATTTTTCTTGTTAATACACCCATCTGTCTGCATTCCATAATTCATAACATGTTTCACTTTATGAAATACTCGCAAATGAAGTATTTCCAATTGGAACGACTTATTCTATTAGACCAAGTGATGGCACAAGAAAAATGCACAAAATGATATCATTCGAGAGAAAAATTCAGTTCTATGAAGATGATGGGCAATGAGTCTTGTACTGGGACATTGGGGGATGGGGGGGTCTTCGAACGTATCATGTCAGACAGTCAGAATGGTCACAAGATCTTCTGTGGAGCTCCGGCGGGATCAGACGTGGAGAGCTCCCTATACATGAGGGCTATTGCTTCCGCAAAATAAGCCTTGGCTTGGGGACGCTTTACCTGACATTTTTCACCAAGAATAATGATTCCAAACCAATATCAAACTTGTAAATATGTGAGAGCATATATACATACCTTAAATGTTGGGGTTAACAAGCCATTCTCCAGAGTGAATGGCTCAAGCACCAAGGTTACAGCTTTCACAAATTCAAAACCCCTCAACTGTGTCAACAACAACATTGCTTTACAAATCAAAGGTGGAGATTGAGTAAGATTTAGTAATCTATAATTACCTGAGCTTCTCTTCCCACAGCATCCATGTCAGCAAGTACAGCACCCCTTACTCTTGGATCAGAACAAAGTTGTCCCAAATCATCGTACTGCAAATATAAGTGTTTCGTTTCAGAAAATCACGGGGGGGCAATGAAGTTTTACCGACCGTTTACCAGGGGAAGCACCTTAATTACCTTGATGTTTTCTGATGCTGCCCATTCCTTTAACACATCAGGATCCACACACACCACAGCAACTAAATACGAGTTCAAGCTATCACCTACAAACATAAGGCTCGTCACATGAACGGAAAACTGAGAGCTTCACCTACTAAGTAATGTTTTCTTCGTACCGTACACAAAGCACTGTGCAACAAATTTACACTTAGCATACACATTCTCGATTTTCTCCGGTGCTATGTATTCACCCTGTGCCAACTTGAAAATGTTCTTCCTGTTGACCACAAGAATTATTTGACCCCATGTGGTAATAATGCACAAGATCTTAAGAGAATGTGCCTTCTCTTTCTTTGTGGAGCGGTTAGCAAATGATAGCGTACCTATCGATAATCTTAAGGCGCCCACCTGGTAGCCATAATCCAATATCTCCAGTATGCAGCCATCCTTCGTCATCGATCACTTCTCTCCTGCAGTTTGAATCAAGATGGAGGAATATTATAGCATCCAAAGAAAAAAAAAAGAAGGTTCTAAAATCGGTTAGAAAAGTACGTTTGAACTTCATCTCTGTAGTAGCCCTGGAAAACAATATGTCCTCTGACACAGATCTCCCCACGAGGATGAGGTCGATCTTCTGAGGTATAATTCATCTCAGGAACATTAACAAGCTTTATTTCTGGAGACACAAACAGTTCAACTTGTAATTGTAAGATTATAAATAACACCAAATTAAGTGATAGTGTGAAGCTCACTCTTTCTTGTTCCCTTTTTCCTAGATGATAAAAATCCTTGCAATTATAAAGGAATAAATACACAAATCTGTTTCAGCGACTCACCGCATGCAGGATTGGGAGAACCAACATGACCAGTTAAGTTATCACCCTCATCCATAGAGCTGATGACACACGAAGTTTCTGTCATGCCATAACCTTCAATTACTTGACAGCCAAAGCACCTAAGAGACAGCCATGTTTTTAGCTGAATGCATACTGAACGTTATCTGAGTCCATACTGACTACCAGAGTGAAATATATAGATAATTCCACTTACACCCTCAAGAACTCCATCACATCAGGAGAGAGCGGTGAAGCACCTGAAGTCAAGTAACGAACGCGGCCTCCAAGTTTGTCCTTTATCTTATTGAAAACCAGCCTATCCCACATGGGTGATGGTTTTCGACCTTACAAACAGGAAGTGACGACAAAGGTAAAGAAGAAAGTACTCAAATGGCATAAATTATCTTTTACTCAAATTTATATTCAATGTGTCCAGCATACCATTCATAACAGCTTGCCTCTTGGAATTGTAGGCTGCGTTAAATAACCTCTCTTTCAGACCACCTGAAGTCTTAACAGCATTAACTATTCTGGAAGAAACAAAAGTTTAGAAAACCATGATACCTTGACACTTGACCAGAAGAGTCCTGAATAGCTATTTATGGAACAACTTGGAATTATACCCTGCATATATTCTGTTGTAAAGACGAGGAACACTAGAAAATATAGTGGGCCTTAGAGCAGCTAAGTCATCCATCAATTTCATGTTATCCTGCAGATTCGGAAACAACTTCACATGTAAAGCTCCAAACCTGAATGATTAGCTCCAAACCCTGCACTGCATTTTTATAAACATAACCGAGGATTCAGGCAACATCTTTCGTTTAGGAATCACGTACCCCCTGGTAGAAGCCAACAGCAACTCCATAGTATGCTGACATGATTTGATTAGCTCGCTCATAGATGTGTGCCAAGGGAAGATAGGATATGTAACTGCTTAAAAAGTAAATTGAGCTATAATCTGGGATGAGAGTAAAAAATAACTTCATCATATTCCAAGACGAAACTCACACATCTGAGGAATAGAATTTGACAGAAGTGGTCATGCCAGCAACACTTGATACCAAGTTTCCATGGGATAGAACAACTCCCTATTGGGAAAAGAGCTATATTAGATTTAACAAAAATTTTTAATAGGTCTTAGAATATAGCAAATGAAGGCTGAAACACAAAGAGCTACCTTTGGTGTCCCAGTGGTGCCACTTGTATAGCATATAGTGGCTACATCTTCAGGTTTTGGAGGGCAAAATTGATGCATATTACTGCGACCCTGTTTAACGATATTTCAGGAAACTCCATTATAAATAGGGAAATATTTTTCCTCCAAAATCTGAATCGACTCTCATTAGGACAACTATTAAAGAATTTAACACCATGTCCCAGAAGTTGATTCAAGGATCAGATTTTATTTTCAGGAAATAGGAAATTAGCATCAGGAAAGAAAATGAAAAAATGGATACCTGACTAAGTAATCTTGTGTATGACAAAAGCTTTACTCCTGGAACAGAGGGTAGATGTTCATCTACCCCTCCAACTACCTATTTTATTTATAGATAAAGTACTAAATGTCAAAAGAACTGGAAAATATGGAATACAGTTTACAATAATATACGGCGCTAAAAGTTGTACATGGACATACCACTATTACACGTACAGAGGGAATCTCCGACAGAAAGCTCAATAGCTGCAATTTTTAGACAGAAACATTTAAGAGCAGGCTCCTGTACCGAACTACACCGAAATTACATGTTACATGCTATTTGTTTTCTCAGTGCAGCATGAGAAAAGACTCACAATGTTTAAGGTACTTGGCACACAAAAAATGGCTTGTATTTCAGCATGATTCACAATAAACTTAACAGCATCAGGACCTGCAAATGCATCAGAAGATTACAAAATCAATGGACTTGACTGAAGTAGACAAGGCTCAACAGAATTACAGGTACACACCAAGGGTGTCATATAACGGAACTGATATGTATGAAAATGCTGAACAGGCGTGATCCACAATCAACCATTCTGGCCTATTGATAAAATAAAGTCCAACACAAGCTCCCTGCTCCAGGAAAAATACACATCATTGTCTTGAAGAAAACAAGATTCAGGCACAAAAGATATTAATATGCAGTTAAAAACTTTTTCATAGAAGAAAAAGATGGATGGGTATTGTTGAATTATACACACTTAGAAAGAAGGGTACTTGTCATCTTTTCAAAACTAAGTCTAGGCACTGCAGTTTTTCTCCTTCCTACATTAAAGTATTTTGATATTGAAATTCTCTAAGTTGATGAATATAGATGCCAACTAGTACCTAAATGAGAGAAATGCTCACAAAGCCCAAAGAAAAAGCAACAAAGTTGGCTTACTGATTGTAATCCATGATGGCGAAGTCCCGAGCCTATTGCTGATCGAGCAGTACCAGCCTCTCCATAAGTCATCCATTTGTAACTGCAGATCATGAACAATAATAGATACATAAATGTTTTCTAGATTAAGTCCCATGGCTCATTTTATTTCCTTATGATCTGAGAAAGCAGACAGTTATACAAGAAACTTACTCTCCAACAGTCCCATCTATCCTTATACGCGTGCCCAAATATTTGTAGTCTTGGAAGCTTTCAACTGAGTGTCTGAAAGAACCAATAACATTATAAAGGAAAAACATTTTCTGCCAATTTGACTATGTTAAAGAATGAGTATCAGAATTTGGATAGGGCGGAGATATGAAACTAAGCAGGTATATTTAGTCAATGAAAACGAAACTCAAAGGTCAAGGGGTGGACATCTGTAGCATAGAGCATGGGAAAAGGGAAAACTTTCTCACACAAAGTTATCATGCAATGTGCTAATCTCTGGATGATCAGGGAATCTATCCACAAGCTTCAATGGAGAACGGGACGATCTACATTTGAGAAACAACGTATACATGTCAGGAACAGATTGACAGTGAATGGTATTAAGTCTGCCAAAAAAACAGATATTATGCATGCAGAAGGAAAAAGTAAATCTTCCACCTGTACACATTCCATTTCCCCGTTTGCAGTTTCTCAGGAAGAACTACGCTGTATCCCTGGCCTGTACAGTATTAAAATCTGTGATTCTCTTGAAATCAATAGAAGAATGCAGAAAATAATTAGCAGTAAAAAGGTACTCAGCAATACAACCAACTTTCCAGACCTTAGTAGATAACATATTTCTGTAGCTAACACGGAGGAGACTTATTAGATGTCAGCAAGTTAGGGACATTTTGATTCTTGATTTACTTACCAATGCGTAGCGAAGACATAAAATTGCCATTTGTCAAAGCACAAAAGAAAAGAAACTAATAATGAAGAACCTATTAACTTTGCAAACCGAGCATACCCATCACTTTCTGAACAATTTTACTGCAGCAGCATATTGCTTATTCTGGTAATATATAGTACTCCCTCAATCCCACTAAACAAGTCTCATTTTCTATTTCGGATTGTCCTACTAAATAAGTCTCATTACAAAACATAGAAAAAAATTACTGGACTACAATCACTCTAAACTAATGGGTTCACCCAGTGGCGGAACTAGAGCTATCGTGTTGGGGGTCGAAGTAGAGGAACAACGGTGGCCGAAGGCAGAGAAAAAATTCGAGAGTTCCTAAATATAGTTTTAAATGGTTCGAACACAAACACAATATGAAAGATATAATATATATTATTTCTTGTATTTGCGCTGAGAAAGATACTTATACAACTAATAGAAAAAAGAGAGAAAAAAATACTTATAACATGTGAGAGAGATGCATATATATTGAATTAATTATACAAATTCGAGATTTCCTAAATATAGTTTTAAATGATTCGAACACAAACACAATATAAAAGATATAATATATATTATTTCTTGTATTTGTTACGCTAAGAAAGATACTTGTACAACTAGTAGAAAAAAAAGAGAGAAAAAAATAATTATAACATGTGAGAGAGAGATGCATATATATTGAATTAATTATACATGTAATAAAACTAAAGAAAACTAAGTTTTAAATGATTTGAAAACAAACACAATATGAAAAATATAATATATATTATTTCTTGCATTTATTATGTCGAAAAAGATACTTATACAACCAGTAGAAAAAAGATAGAGAAAAATATTTATAACATGTGAGAGAGATGCATATATATTGAATTAATTATACTTGTAATAAAACTAAAGAAAATGAATAATTGAAAAGTCTAAAAATAGATGTCAAATGAGTGCATTGGGTTTCGAACATGAGACCTCAATTAAAAGAGACAAAGTCGTCATTAACCAACTCGTACTACAAACAAATAATTATTATTTACTAAAATTATCTATAGGCAATACCCTATTCAGTCGAAATTCCATCGGCCGGGGGGTCGGTCGACCCACCCGACCCCCCTCTAGTTCCGCCCCTGGGTCCACCACCTTATACTTTTACGGCACTTTTTCTTTTCCACCCACTTCCTAAATTTTCGTGCAAAAAAACAATGGGACTTAATTAGTGGGACGGAGACAGTAGCTTGATACAACTACAGTCTACAAGCAAACCTCAACCAAACAAGAAGGAATAAGTTCACCACTATGATTCAAAAACATAGAAACTATAAAAGACAAATAAAATGAGATTCTTTAGATCAGAAATAGAAAAAATAGATTATTCCCAGCACTGAATATCCATAAAGCTAAAACCTAACCAATAACTTTCCAAGAAAAATAAAACCTTTTGCACAGTACAAGAAGGTCCCATCAAACAAACAAGAAATGGAAAAAGCACCACAAAAGGCTAAAAAATGATCTGAAAAGACATTAAGAAACAACATACCACCGTGAAAGAATTCACCGGCGGTTGGGTTGGCAGAAATCGGCGACAACGAATCATCGTCATCGGCAAACAGATGACAACGAATCAATCTCAGCCGCCGTTCAATGCTCGACTCCATTCGACTACAGTGTTAATTTTTTTTTTCTCTCGCCAGCAAAAGAACTCCTGAGAGTACTTTTTTTTAGATACGTCCGAAATCGCCCGATTTGTGTGATTTTCGAATGTCGAAGTTGTGCAATAATAAATGTAAATGCCTATAAAAAGAATCAAAGGGAAATTATATAATTAATATTCATATTCATGGAGAATTAGAGTATTAATACTATATGCAGTAGGGAAGGTGGGCACGCTATTCAATTTTGAAGATAAAGAGCAGGTAGTAGGGTGTAGGATAAGGGTCGTTATTTTGGCAGAATAATGCTAAAAGCCTAAAACAAGATTTTCTTTTTTCTGCTTTTCCTCTAATTCCATTTCTATTATGATCCCCATAACATACAGAGGTGGTTTTGCTCCGCCACCGTCTCCATTTTCTCTTCATTTCTGTTTTAAGAGATTACTGTCCTTGTACGTATTCACACTACTATTTTTTTTGATTGTGTATAAAAAAACACTGATATTTAAAAATAATATTTTAATAATTTAATAAATTATATTTTTTCTATATCCGGCTATTAGGGATGACTCCAATCCTAAATCCATATTCCCAATTTTTTACTCGCCATGTAACTTTTCAAATTCACCAACTTTTTAACATTTTTAGCTTCAACTCCAAACCTATAAACCCAACCTTTTTACGGGTCCCACTAATAAATACATATAACTATTTATCTAGATATATATATATATATATATACTCACTATTTTTTATTAATAATAATAATAATATTTTTTAATTCATATAAGATTTAATTATAATTTATAATGTTACAATTTATAAACGTTAGTGTGAAGAATTAATGTTGGTTGTTATATTGTGAAGAATTCGAAAAACATTTAATGTTTAGAGAGAATTCGAAAAACATATTGTGAAGAATTTTAAGCTTCAGATCTTTAAATAAGCTTTTCCTTTTCCCTTTATTTTATTCAAAAAATATTTAATGTTTGGGAGAGAGATATTCTTGAATAAATAAATGAGTTAATTTGGGAGAGAGATATTTAATGGTTGTCTGTGGCCCCAACGCTCCAAAATATATCCGCGCGTCACTCGATGCATGCGCCAATTACGAGGCAGCATGCGTGCATGCACTTCGCTGTCCCAAAAACGAAAAGTAAAGAGTTGATTTTGCCATGTCACTCTCCTCACACCCATTCTAATGTTTATCATTTTTAAACCCAACTTTTTTAAATTTCCAAACCTCCTATTAGAGGCACCCTTTAAAGTCCTCTTTCTTTTTCATTACCGTAAGAAAAAAATTTAAGGAATAGTTGGTGGGAAGAAAAGAGAATTCATCCAAGTGCGCACTGGGTAAATCCCGCTCCTGTGCTCCGAGGTGCGCACTGGATAAATCTCGCTCATGTGCTCTGAAGTGTACACTGGGTAAACACCACTCCTGTGCTCTGAAGTTGCGACTGGGTAAACCCCGCTCCGATGCTCTAGCCTGCAAACAACATATGAGGGTTCAACTACCATAGGCTAACCATAAGTGACAGACTCACATATAGCCGCTTCGGTGAGTTTTGAATCCATGACCTTCCGACCACAAGCTGCCCACCTTAACCGCTATGCCATCCCACAGAATTCATCCAAATTTTATTAAGGTATAATTGAGGCAATTATTTTTTTTTCGTTTTCTTTCATGTTGTAATTGAATAAATAATTTAAAGTTTCCAAAAAGTGAAAAATTACAAATTTTTGAGTTCGGGTAGGAGCAAAATCATGTGAGAGATAAACTTTTGGAAAGAGAGTATAACAATATGGGGTTGTTAATGAGTAAGGAGAGACCCACTTCATTTTAAGATGTCCAGTCATTTTTTGCCACTTTAGGAAACAAAACATTAATAGAGGGAACCCAAAAAGTAATAGATTTCGTTAATAGCAGGAGGGACGGAGTCAGTGGCGAAGCCCCTGACAATTTTTTTTTGGATTTATAGTATAACAACGAGTATAAGGAAGACAAAAGTACAATAAGAACATCAAACATAATGAATATCAATAAAATACAAAACTCATCAAATAATGATATGTTTTTACTCCTTCCGTCCCTATTTTATGTATTCATTTGCTTTTTCACATAGATTAAGAAAAATTAATGATACGAAAGTTAAATAAATGTTGATATTGAAATTTGAGAAATTAAAGTAAATTACTAAAAAGTTAATGTCATAATTATGTTTGCTATTATAAAAGTTGGATAAAATAGTTTTTTACTATATTATCATATTAATTAGATCTATTAAAGTTGGTGAAAGATTTAGTTAAATACAAAACAATTGTTAATAGGCATATAGATTTGGGACAAACGAAAAAGGAAAGTAGCTATATATATTTAGGACGGAGGGAGTATTTCTTAGACATTTTAAAACCGTGGATCGACATTTTTTTCATTGACATTTCTAGAGATTGTCAGATTGGAGAAGAAAAAGACAACAAAAAATGAGAAGAGAAATAAAATATAAACTGCAAAAAATCTCAATTAGTAAAATATTGTCTTACATCTTTGCTCAAAATAAAGAAATAATAATTTATTTATTTTACCATTATTATTAAATTAGAGTTGATTGTCTACACTTCCGTTTTTATTTAAAATTAAAAAAATAATTGCTCACTTATTTTATTAATATGGAACATTAAATTAATGTGATCTAAATTATTAATTTATAAAATAACTTAATTAAAAAAAGAAAAAAAATATTTCTTGCTCAAATTTCGGTGGTGGCGGCCGCCCACACCAGCCACCACCTCCCTCCACCTATGGACGGAGTACTTTTTTATATTCCCTCCGTCCAGCTATTACTATCATACTTTCTTAATCGGGTTGTACCGCTATTACTGTCATTTTTTCTAAAATAGCAAAAACTACTCTTAAACAAAAAATGAAGTGAATCCCTCCTACTTAATACTCATCCCCACATTATCATATTCTCTCTCCAAAAATCTATCTCTCACACGATTTTCTTTTCACTCCGCACTCGAAAATTTATGATTTTTAACTTTTTGGAAACTTAATGTAGGGATATGAGTCAGGAGGTGATTTATAGTTCATAGTCCTTATAGGGGGAAATTGTAAGAATTTTCTAAATATATGAGTCAGTGTTACGGGGGAAATTGTAGGGAGATGATTCAATACCTCTGATGTTGAATTATTGTTATATGTTTAAAGATGAATTGAAGATCCCAAACCCCTGAGTGTGTGATGAACCGTCATGATGTAATAGACTAGACCTGCTTTGATCTTTCTAGATTATTTTGTCTAAGTCCATTAAGGGGTAAATTGTTGGACTGGACTTCAGTAGAGAAATTAAGGTTCCAGAACCCCATGTCATCGGTTCTGTAGAGCTCTCGGTAGTTGGAAGTACTCGCAGAAGATCGCCTTCACTGCCTCGCATACAAGAGCTCGCTTGTTTGTCTTCGAGTCAGTAGCTGGAAACACTCATTAGAAGATCACTCTTCAGCCGATTCAGAAAGAAGACTCAGTATGATCAGCCTTGATCTACTGAATGAACTGCGACTCAGTTGCAGACCGTATGAGGAAAATTGACAGCCTGACCTTTATCAGTCGGATATCAGCAGAGGAACACTTATGTCTGAGGTTCAAAGGAAGTCAACTCAGCTAGAAGATTGATGTCTGATAAGTTTCACCTACCGCCATACCTCGACCAATGAGAAGCAATCGAAGCTTACATGCTCTGACACAAAGCTGCTCTCATGCACAGAAAGCCAACCACCATCTGCAGCGACATTCAAATTATATGGTCGTTTTCCTTGGAGTCTTGTGACACGTGGCATGGTCCCCTCCAATGGATCTATGCATGGGTCACGACTATATAAAGAGATCATCTTGAAGAGTTCAAAAATGTTCAACACGAACCAACGAGGAACAGAAGCGAGAAATTCAAGCATACATTCTCAAAGCACTCTAGCAAACTCACTGTTACATCCAACGAAGAACTAGAAATCTTAGAGATGTCCTAGTAGTTCTTCACTCTAGAGTTGTTCCCCGATCTCTTTTCTAAGCTAACCTTGTTAGATCATACGCTTAGACACTTGAAGGAGTTCACTTTTAGTGAAACGTTCTTATTGTAAGAACTTCTTCCTAGTTGGAGAGAAAACCCTTCAAACTTCGGTTGATTTTGTAAAGTCGCTAAGGACTATAACTTAGAAGGTTCTGTCCAGTGCATAGAAACCTTGTTGAGGCTTACTCAGATAAATCAGCAAGACCTCCTATTTAGCAGGACCGTGGATGTAGGATCTTGCGTATCCGAACAACATTAAAAATTGCTCGTGTCATTTACTATTTTATTGCATATGTTGTCAACTGCTTGCGGTAAAAAAAAAATTGAAATTGCACTAGCCAAAACTGATTTGGTTTGCATAAAAGGTTTTTCAAAGAGACTAACATAAACTAGACCTACACATTTCCGCACTTATTCATCTACTGAGTTCATCAATACTGACATCAGTCAGTATAAAGGGTTCAATCGTTGAATCACTCTTCCCCGCGATCTAAAAGGCTTAACTGGCAACTGAACTCGTTCGCAGCGCACTCGCAATATACTGACCTTCGCGTTTGAGCAAAAACTTGGACTCAAGTGTATTCACCCCCCTCCCCTCTACACATGATACTCGTCTCTGGACCAACACTTAAGATTATTTCTTAAAATACAATATGAGAAAAAAACGAAAAAAAATCGATTGCCTCAACTATGCCCTGCAAAAATTTGAATAAATTTTCATTTCTTCCACCAACCACTCCTCGAAAATTATGATCATTTCTTAATATAATGAAAACTCATAAAATACCCACTTAAACAAAGTTTCTTAATCTCCGTGCCGAAATCAAAGGAGACAGTAATAGCGGGACAAAAGGAGTATTAATTTACATTATTTTTTTAACTTTCATATCGAAATTTTTGAGTTACTTCTAACGGGATGGAAGTAGTATTGTCAGAGGCGAAGATAGGGTGGAGCACCGTCTTTTAATATTTCTATTACTGTTTGTTGATCCGAGAGGTGGTTATAAATTATTTGTTGACTTCACCACCTTTGAAAAAAAAAATTGTATCCTAGCTCCGCCAATAAGTATCGTACTCCATTCATCTCATCTCACTTGTCCCGTTTCTTTCATATTCGGTTATTTAGACGAGTTGGTTTGGGTTGGTAAAAGTGTGAGACTCATATAATTAATTAATTAATTATGGTATGGTACCCTTATCATTATTTAAATTGTTTAGAGTTGGTAACGATTAGAGGTGACAAACAGACGGGTTGGTCGGCCAAACGGGCCAAGTTAGTTTTTCGGACTCGTCTATTCCCGCCCGACATCTTGCCGATTGTGAAATATGAAACCTAGCCCGAACCTAGGATTTTGAGCCGGGGGGGGGGTTGTTATCCATTTATTATTTATTTTTTTATTTATAAAATAATATTTTTTATTAAATAAATAAAAGAAATGTATATTTTTAACTTCAACATGCTAATATATCAATAAAGTATAAATTAGGAAGTAGTAAAATAAATCAAATGTGTTAATATTCCATTTTAGCCAAATCTGTTAAGCAAAATACAATTTTAGCCATGTTCTCAAAACTATATCTACAAAATATCCAGTTTGACTCAAATGCCCTTACTTTTTTCAATAAGAGAAAGCCATCAAATATTCACAGTTCCGAGAATCTCGCTGATACAAACGATGCCGGTAATAACTTCCCTTGCACTCGGCACAACCCCAGCCACAACTCTTGGCACGCTTCATAAAAACACACATTCTTGGCGCTGCTATCCTTCCGAATCCGTCTCGTGTCGTAAATCATTCACGGACCCGTCGCTTCCTCTCTGCTGATAAACCGCCTAAACCCCTCCGTTGAGTTCACCAAAACCCTCCGTGTCGCTGCCGCTCACCCGCCGAAACCACCGTCGTAGAAACCCCTCCGTGCCAATGTCGTCGTCTGAGTCTGCTGCACAGGTTAAGCAACGAGTTCCGACCTTTAGTTGTTAAAATGTGTTCAATTGTAATGTGGCTTGTTGAATACATGTATATCCATATGCCGGTGGCGAATTACAGACGTTATAACATGCTCTATCTCGAATTTGTGCTTAAATTGATTGAAGTGCTAGTCTTAGATGATGAATCATTAGTTTAATAAGGTAGAATTTGGTTTCAATTATGTCAATTTATCTGTGAATTGCTGTGAATTGTTGTGTTTTACTGTGCCGAGAGAAATGACCGAGAGCAATGATTTGCTCTCGGCACGGTCTCGACTGAGTCCACTAACTATTTTCTGCTTATCGACCGTCAGCTGTTTTTTTAGAATTTACTATGAGGGCCGTGCCGAGAGGAAGCCAAGATCTAGCCGAGGTTCATGAGTCTCCCTCAGCACGGTCTCAGCAACATGCTTTTTCTGTATTAGTTCTTGATACACAAAAATGTTTGATTTTTTTTAAATAATGAATTTATTCTTCATAAAGACCTTTTTTATTAATTATTTGTATTGTTCTACAATAAACAACCGACTTATATTCGATTAGCAGTAAGGGAAACACCCCTTAGAATTAAAACTTATTGGAAAGATTAGTTGCCCAAATGGATTAAGAAGTCTTTATTACGTCGGGGGGGTAATGAGTTAGTCCAACGGTTTATAAATGATCGGTTTGGCCACCTTCTACGGTGGAGGAGGGGAAGAGTGTCGCACATGCTTTGCATCGCTTGATGTGTTATGAGGTTCAATGCGAGCTTGGGGAGGTTCGTTTAGACATTTTTGGATGAGAGCTTAAATTTTCACTATTAGAGTATGCTCTCGTGATCAAACTGATATTTCGGCGATTTTACTTTTTAGTCCGAATGCACCGAGAGAGCCACTAGAGTCCGTAGTGTACGTGAGATTGAAACAAGGAAAACCGATATCCGGAGGTTATCCGTCGGGCATTGTTGAAAGATGATAAGCTCGAAGATTCAAGTGACGATTACTTAAAGGTTGCCAATGTAGTGGCTTTGATGGCCTTCTTCTTCGCACTGCGCAGATATGAAGAAGGTGGAGATATGGGTGCTGGGTTTGGCAGACGATGTTGATGCTTGGAACGCGTTTGTTGGTCCGGAGACGAGGGGGAGGGGTGAATACACATGAGTCCAAGTTTTTCCTCAAACGCGAAGGTCAGTCTTATACTGAGTTTTGCTACTGAACGGGTCCAAGCACCGCTAAGCCTTCCGATCGCGGGGCGAGTGATTCAAAGAATCGAGTTCTTTCTATTGACCGAGGTCGGTACTCGTAAGTTCAGCAGCGTAATATTGTGCGGATAAGTGTAGGGCCCAGCTTTAATTTCATCTCTTTAAAAAATGTTTTATGCAAACTAAAACAGCTTTGGCTAGTGCGCTTTCAAGTCTCTGCTTTTATCGAAAGTATGATTTTGCAAACAATTTAAACACAGATGCAATAAAACAGTAACTGACACAAGCAATTTTTAACGTAGTTCGAATACGCAAGATCCTACATCCACGGTCCTACTGAACAGGAGGTCTTGTTGATTTATCTGAGCAAGCCTCAACAAGGTTTCTGTGCACTGGACAGAACCTTTTAAGTTATAGTCCTTAGCGACTTTAAAGATTCAAACCGGAGTTTGAAGGATTTTCTTCAACAATGAAGGAGTTCTTACAATAAGAACGTTTCACTAAAAGTGAACTCCTTCGAAGGTTCTAAGCTTAAGAGCTTACAATGAATGCTTAGATAGAGAAGGAGAACTAAAGATTCTCTAGAGAGAAAAACTAAAAAGATATTCAATGAGCAAGTTCTTCGCTTTGTTTAGCTTTGAGTTTGCTAGAGATTGTTTGCTTGAAAGCTTGTGTTCCCTTCTATTCTTCTTTTTTTTTTCTTGCTTGAAGACTCTTCTCTATTTATAGTTGTGACCCAGGCATAGATCCGTTGGAGAGGACGATGCCACATGTCACAAGACTCCAAGGAAAACGGCCATATATTTTCGAAATGTCGCCGCAGAGTGGTTGACGTTCTGTGCATGAGAGCAGCTTTGTGTCAGAGCAGGTAAGCTTAACTTGCTTCTCATTGGTCGAGGTATGCGGCGGTAGGTGAGACTTTTCAAACATACGTCTTCTACCTGACTTGACTCTCTGAACCTCGGATACTAAGTGTTCTCTGCTGACATTCAACTGATAAAGGACAGGCAGTCGATTTTCCTTGTACGGTCTGCAACTGAGTTGCAGCCTTTCAGTAGATCAAAGCTGATCGTACTGAGTCTTCTTTCTGAGTCGACTAAAGAGGATCTTCTACTGAGGCTACTGAGCTCTACTGAACCAATAACTTGGGGTTCTGGAACTTTAACTTCTCTACTGAAGTTCGGTCGAACAATATACCCCTTACAGGACTTAGACAAAATAACCTATGACAATCAAAGCAAGTCTAGCTTATTACATCAAAACGGTTCATCACACACTCAGGGGTTAGGACAGGGGTTTTGGGATTTTCAATTTCTCATAACAACACAGTTCAATATCCCTACAATTTCCCCCAAACTATCACAATAGCGTCCCTACAATTCACATAAATTACTAACTCATAATACAAATACATCTACTGAGTCAAGTCCTATGTAACCCCCTAGCAATGCTCTACTTGACCACTGACTCATATCCCTACAATTTCCCCCAATTGATGATGCCAAAGCCACTAAGTACTAAACTACTAACCAAAAACTCAGTTGTTAACAATTGAAGGAATTAAACACAGGTTAACAACTAATTAAAGGCACATCAGAAGAAATCAGGACAATGAGTTTGTGTTGATCACTTTAGTGATCGGTCGTGTTAAAAATAAATGACACGCCCATAAAACAATGAGCGGTTGTCTGGCCAAGTGAAATACTGATTTTATAGATAGAGAATGTTACAGTATAATCAGTACTACACTAGAGAGAAAGGAGAGAGAAAGGCAAAGACACAAAGATAGGCTGAGTCTGCTATCTGAACTTCTGAATTTTGGATTTGAAGTTAGCACATTTGGCCTCAAGAGGATCAAGCCCATAAGATATGTAGATAGCTTTCCTCAGACGCTTGATATCTGGAAGATCTTGTGGCGAATGGGAGGAAAGATCATGGCGTTGCATGGCTATCTCCACCTTGTCCTCTATCTCCTTAGTGCAGATGGCTCCTTCAAGAGTATTAGCAGGGGTCAATTGACGGTATGCAGGCGCAACAAATGGCCTTTTTTCCTTGTATAGGAGCAATTTGATCTGTTGTATAAGAATTGATCGAACAATGGAGTTTTCCAGAGATGTGACTTCTGCCCACCGCGTCTATAGAACTTGGAAGTCCTTGGGATCTCTATGCTTTTGACTGGAACTGCTTCTCCGGTCGCTTTTCGCTTCTTGCGATATGCTCGCCGCCCGCCTTTTCTCGGCTCTTTCTCGGCTTCACTGTCGCCCTATCTCTCGGCTCAAGTCAAGGCCCATTTCAACTGCATCCCACATGGCTTTCTCCTCAACAATTTGTTCCACACTAAGCTTGGGAGTTTTCTTCTTCAGCCTTCAGAAAGTGGTAGGTTGTTAGTGTCGGAGTCTTCGGCACTCGTAAGCCGATTTTTCAGCAGGGTTTCTCGCTCGCTCGCCTTTTTAGGAGGTACTGGCTTCTGCTTCTGAATTTTCATTCGTTGAGCCTGACTCATTGACGACCTCGGCATTGGAACTTTTGGCTTTCTCTTCAGTTTGGCCTCTTCTTCGAGTCGGGCTTCATGATCTAGCTGAGCCTGCAGCTGCTGAGCTACGCATTCGTCATGCGCCTCTTGTTCCTTTTTCGATTTAAACTTAGGCGATGAGGGGGGAGAGCTTTTAGTAGCAATCTCCTTGCTAGGCCTCTTCGTCGGCGGAGGCTCAATGTCCTCTGTTCCCTCGACGAAATCTGCTATCTCATCAATATGTGCATGGGCAGAGGATCCTTCTCCTGATTCTCCAACTTGCACAGTCAGCTGCGCTATGATCTACTGAGGCTCTGCATGGCCTTTAGCTGAGGTTTTTTCTTTAGCCTTTTCTTCTTGGACTGAGGGGAGGGGGAGATAAATGAACTCTTCAATATCTACAGTTCCTTCCCCCTTATCTTGTTCCCCTTCCTTAACTTCTGACTTATCTTCCCCTTTAACTTCTTTCCCTTTATCTTCCCCCTTTTTCGCATCATCAGCCGAGGTCAGTAAGGTTTTAATGGCTGTTACTTCATCTTGAAGGTTGTAGACAAAACTTTTGATCTGGGTAGAAGTGGAATTGAAGTCCCCGACAGCATCGCAGTAGTGTTCCCATTCCCTTTCTTGATCACGTCGAATTTGCTTGATCTGGGACTCAAATTGGATTCTGTGCTACAGAATAGATGCTTCGAGTAACTCCTTGAAGTCGACCGGATGAGGTCTGGAGTTGTGGCTTCGAGTTTCAAGAGCTTTAGCCACACTAGTGATGGAATAATAGGAGAAGAATTATACCTTCCTCCACGTACGTTGTTGCAGCTTTAATTGTTGCTCGTGTTTGGAGTTTTTGGACTGTGTCCCGGCCCTTCCGCTCCTCCGTGTGGACAGAGATTTGAGAGGAATTAATTATCTGCTCTCGCACATTCTCATGGTTTCTGTGATAATGAAATATGAATTTTTCATTCTTCTGTTTCCTGAACGTGCGTATATTTATAATATAATATATATAACATTATATTATAATTGTGACCCATTAGTAATTATATTGCTAATGAACTTCTAATAAATTAATATTCAACCCATAATATAATTAATAATAACTGGGTCACTTATTTATCAATTAATTGGCCCAGCCAATTAATTCCAGTTAAATAATTTTTATATATTATTAATTTTTATCATTAATATATTAATATTATTTTCCGAGAGAGCAGAATAAATACTAGGCAACTAATTGAGCCATACCAGGGATCCAATTCAAGAAATTAAGTCGGACATCAAATTAATTAATTATCTATGCTCAGCCCATAGCAAAATTAATTAATAAACACATATTCATTTCACTAGAGAATTGTGCTGACTTACCCCTTTATCCCACCTTGAGCATGGACTTGTATTTTAGACTTAATTGATCTCCGTATTTAAGAAACAAAAACCCATTAATTAATTAAGCCCACTGACAGCTTAAATTAATAACATCTTATTATATTTTCGAGTAGTATCACTCGGTCTTATTAACACACCTGAACTTAATCAACCGATCGGGTTTAGTGTGATAATCCTTACGAGTCCCTCATGAGATATTGTCAACCCATTTTACTAGGATACGGCTGCAAGATACAGACAACCAGCCTAAGCCACAAATGACTACTAGCACTCAAGATACGTAGATCCTGGCCGCGATAACGTTCACCATAGTAGGCAAGTGGCGTAACTAGGAAATTGAGCTAGTGGGGGCAAAATTTATCGGTTTGAAGTTTTCTTTGTATGGGGGTTCGGGGGCGGAGCCCCCGAAATAAAAAAAATTAGCATATTTTTCTACTTATATCTAATTATACTTACTCTTTATGGCTTATTTAAAGATTATATTCTTCTTTCATGAATAACTCATATATTTTTTATATTTATTCAAAAAACATAGTACACAATCCTATTTTGAGATCACTCTAAATTTAGTTAAGAGGAAATTATGAAGAATAATAATATCTACTGTATGGAGCCACGAAAAGTACTATGATTTATGAATCACAAGATTATTGCTTCTTGTCGTTTATTGAACCCTCGAGGTGTCCAGCCGTCCAGGTCAGCTAGCTCTGTACAGTTTGGTAGGGGTGTTCACAGTTTGGTAGCTCTGTCCAGCCGTCGAGGCCTCATGCATATAGATAGGAAACATTTTATTATGTGATGTTGGCCTATTGTTATTCATAATAGGTGCAGTTGGGCCACCCGAAAAATTTTAAATTGAAAAACATATTTATAATATTAAATATATTAATAAATTTTATAATTAATTAGAAATTACGAAATTACCCCTAACAAATTCTCGAATTCCAGTGGGGGCATTGGCCCCCACTGCCCCCCTTGTGCCTACGCCACTGATAGTAGGTCAAAGTGATAGATAGTCAAATGCACCCAGCTGATGTCTTACCAAGCTTAAAACCAACTAAATCACCAAGATCTTGGTTCTCCACTAAGTTCAGTCAGGAGAACACATCTCTCCGTGATCCATCAATACACCACCTTAAGTGTACCAGTAAAGAGAAGCAGCCAAGACAAGCCACTTCTTATCTACACTGCAGCTTAAAACGACAACTCATCCTTAAGTTGTCTCAACTGTGATAACTGTTTATATCTTGTCAGTTCAACCAATTTGTGTAGTCTTCTATGATACCCGACACACTACAAAAATCTAAATTTTATTCAAGATAAAGGATTATATGTGCAAATATATATTTATCAGATAAGAGAATAAAATAGTGGTAGGGACAAAAAACACATTGTATACAAGCATAAAACTTGCTTCCAAAGACACAAAATTCCAACAATTCTCCCACTTATACTAAAGCAAACTTTTAGTATACAATGTGCCAGTTCTGGTACTAACTAGTACTCAACTATCTATCATATCTATCATTGCATCTTCTCTCACTTATACAAAAGTTTCTGCAGTCCTAAGTGGGGGGCATCTCTACCACTCTTAAGCTACGAACATGCTTCTAGGAAGCCGGAATTGGTAAGCCCTTCGTGAAAGGATTAACTATATTATCTTCAGTTCCAATTTTGTCAATCACCACGTCTCCTCAATTTACGAATTCTCATATAATGTGGTACTGTCTATCTATGTGTTTGGACGCCTTGTGAGATATGTGTTCCTTTAAATTTGTACTGCACCCGAGTTATCACAATAAATTGTGATAGTCTTAGGCAAATTCAGAATAATATCATGACCCATGAGGAAATTCTTGAGCTAAACTATCTCTTTCGAAGCTTCTGAAGCAGCCACATACTCTGCTTCCATGGTTGAGTCCGCAATGCATTTCTGCTTTGCTCTCTTCCATGAGATGACTCCACCTCCCAAGGTAAACACATAACCCAAGGTAGACTTCTTCTCGTCCCCGTCACTGAAATCCGAGTCCGTATAACCCAAAGGTACTGGGATCGTCTCGACCGGTAAACAAGCCTATACTCTCGAGTCCGTTTAGTACTTAAGAATATGCTTGACCGCAATCTACTGCTCCTTTCCAGGGTTAGACTGATATCTTGAGACCATGTCTACAACATATGAGATATCTGGTCTCGTACAAAGTATTGCATACATAAGGCTACCGACAACGGAAGCTTATGGTACTAGCCTTATACTTTCTATCTCTTTAGGCGTTTTAGGGCACTGATTCTTGGATAGAAAATGCCATGTCTGAAAGGTACTGAACCTCTCTCGACATTTTGCATGTTAAAACGAGCAATACCAATATTAATGTAGGACGCTTGTGACAAGCTTAACATCATTTTCTAGTGATCTCGGATAACCTTGATCCTAAGAATGTAAGCAGCTTCACCTAAGTCCTTCATTTGAAAATGCTCGGATAACCACGTCTTTACGCATGATAACACTTCAATATTGTTGCCAATGAGAAGGATGTCGTCTAAGTAAAGTGCAAGAAACACCACTAGCAATGGTACTACAACCAACATTGCGAGATCGAATTAAGGAAGCTCAAGAGAGTGATGGATTCTTACAAAAGATGAAGAGGGCCGAAGTGGGAAAGGATGTTGGGAGGTTTACATTGGCCCAAGATGGTACACTATTGTTTGTAGGAAGGTTATGTGTGCCTAAAAATAAAGAGTTGTTGAGAGATATTTTAGATGAAGCACATTGTACGACATATACGGCACACCCGACAAAGACCAAAATGTACCGAGATCTACGACAATTATTTTGGTGGAGAGGGATGAAGAGGTCGGTAGCAGAGTATGTGGAGAGGTGTATGACGTGTCAACAAGTTAAGGCCGAACATAAAAGACCGGCGGGATTACTAAACTCGTTGGACATACCGGAGTGGAAATGAGAACACATCACAATGGATTTTGTTGTGAGTCTTCCTAAGACATTGCGTGAACATGATGCTATTTGGGTTATTGTTGATAGGCTCACTAAAACGGCTCATTTTCTTCCCGTGAAAATGACTTTTTCGATGGATCAATTTGCTCAATTATATATTAAGGAGATCTTAAGGTTGCATGGAGTGCCTATTTCTATAGTGTCGATAGAGACTCGAGGTTTACCTCAAAGTTTTGGGATAGTTTTCAAAGAGCTATAGGAACTAAGTCGAAATTTTCAACCGCTTATCATCCTCAAACCGATGGGCAACCGGAAAGAACTATACAAACTTTAGGAGGATATGTTGAGGTCTTGTGTGCTAGATATTGGAGGGAATTGGGAGTCTCACCTACCTTTAGTTGATTTTGCTTACAACAACAAGCTTTTCATACGTCCATCGGGCATGGCACCATTTGAGGCGTTATATGGGAGAAAATGTAGATCGTCATTATATTGGGATGAGGTAGGCGAAAGGAAGATTTTGGATCTAGAGCTTGTGGAGAAGACTGTGGAAGTAGTTGAGAAGATAAGAGAAAGGATTAAGGTGGCGCAAGATAGACAAAAGTCATATGCTGACCGAATGCGAAGAGATTTATCTTTCGAGGTTGGAGACAAAGTTTTTCTCAAGGTGGCGCATATGAAAGGAGTGTTAAGATTTGGAAAGAAAGAGAAATTGAGGCCCCGTTTTATTGGGTCCATTTGAGATCTTGAAACGCATTGGTGATGTAGCATATCATTTGGCACTACCTCCGGAGTTGTCTTCTATTCACGATGTATTTCATGTAGCTATGCTATGGAAGTACCTACATGATCCGAGTCATGTCGTTCATCATGAGAACATTCAACTTGGCAAAGATCTCACTTATGAAGAGGAGCCTAGCGCTATTCTAGATAGAAATGTTTACATCTTAAGAAGTCGATAAATACATTTAATTAAGGTTCAATGGACTAGGCATGGACTCGGTGAAGCGACATGGGAGCGTGAGGAGGAAATTTTAGCTCGTTATCCTAACTTAGTACCAAGTAAGTTCAATTTTGAGGACGAAATTTCTTTAAGGGGGTAGGGTTGTCACAACCCGTCCAAAAGTAGTTCTATTTTAAAGTGATTTTATGTGCTTTTATTATTATTATGTATTAATATATATATTTTGAATATAGAGATTTAAGTAAGTCGAAGTTGCGCCCTTAGAATTTTAAAGTACAGTTTTATTTGTTAATTAGAGAAATAAAAGTATTTAGTTTCTTTAGTTTTTAAACCATACGTGTGTTGCATCGCTTTTGGTTAGAACCATAAATTACTCTATTCTTTTAAATGATTTCTTTATTTATAACTATGTATATAATAGAAATATTAGTAGTGGTCATTTATATTAAAGTCCCTTAAATTTATATTAAAGTCCCTTAAATTTCTACATAAGTGTGGATGTGTAACGTTTCATCGAATTAATGTTTGGCCAATATTTTTTTTTTTATAAAAACCTAGATATGCAGCGCCGTTTTCTTCCCAACTCCATGTAAAAAATAGTCTGAAATATAATCTTTCAAATTTCTCCAGTAAAGAATCTCATTTTCTTTTCCTTAAGCATCGTACAAGAATTCGGTTTCGGTTTCTAGATTTTCAATAAATTATGATTATAAATTTTCATGAGCATGCATGTTCATATGAGATTTAGATCAGTAGAAAACTAGACGACTAATTCTATCACCATGGTCTTTGGTTTAGAAATTTTAGGGAATCAGTTGAATGTGTGTGTTTAAGAATAATATGTATAGTGTAGGTTTTGGTTGTGAAAGGGATTGAGTTAATTTGTTATCATTTCGTTGTCGACGGAGGTTTTACGGTTGTCGGCGACTCGGTTTTTGATAGAGGGAGAAGTAGAGGTTGTCGGGAGATGGAGCCGAGAGGATGAGAGAGATTTGAGTTTAATTTTTTGTATTGCATTTCCTTACTCTCCTTTTTGTTATAATATATTCATTTCACAAAGTTTTAATATTATATTATAAAGTATGGTTATTAGATAATTTTTTTCCTTTAACTGCCACATGTTTGTTCCTCAAATTCACGGTATTATATATATATATATATATATAAACATGGTTTCGTGCTTGTGTTATATAGGTGTGAGCATATATATCAGTTTTTGGGTGTTGTCTTAATAGGATAGTAGATATGAATTATTTGGATAGAAGATATCAAAGCTCATGCATATCATGCATTCTTTGTACGAAATTTTATTTATAAGGCATAGTTCTTTGTTGACCGTTTAGGTGTGGCACGAGTAAGACACTAAATTATCTTATTTTGTTAAAGTCATTTTCACAATAGACTCAAGGTGTGTGGACTCTTACTTATGTCGTTGATTTATGATTATCCTTATTGATGTGATTGTCGACGAATATTATTTCATATTCATTATAAGATGGTTCTTGGATCAACTAGTGGTCATCCTTCATATTAACATCTCCGTGAGTTCTGGATTGACTATTTCTTTATCCTTCATATTAACCTTTTGTGAGTGTTCTTGTGTTGTGGATTAACTTTATAATTATCCTTCATATTTCTTTATCCTTCATATTAACCTTCATATTTCTTTATCCTTCATATTTATTATTTAGTCATCCTTCATTTTAACATTTCATGTGTTGTGGATTGACTTTATAATTATCCTTCATGTTAATCTCACGGTTGTGTACAACTTACCATTTCTCCGCCTTGGTGGCGATGTCATTTGTTGTCTTTGTGGTGACGTCATTATATTGTGATTTATTACTTTTGTTGCGCGATTATATCAGTTTGGGTAAATCATAGCATATGTCCCGCATTGAGTGTACTATGTATACTCATCCCTCACTAATCATTTCAGGATAATGAGCACGGAGGCATGTGGAAGATCGAATGACGCATTCATACTTTGCTTATAGACATTTTCTCTTAATTTAGTTATTTTGGTTAAATCTGAACCTATTTTTGATTTCCGCTGCTCAAGTTTTGGACATATTTTGAAGTACTACTTGGATTTTGAATAAAGATTTGCTACTCAGTTTTATTTATATGATTATTGGTTCTTCATTTTCAAAATAAAGAGTTATTTAAATTAGAGTGTTACAGATACGGTACACGCACACCTCGTTAGGACATGATACAAAATCATAGGATTTGACTACCTCGTCAAAACGCTGGTGCCATAATCGGGAAGCTTGCTTAAGTCCATAAATAGACTTCTTAAGCTTCCAAACTAGATTCTCTTTGCCCTCCTTCACATAACCTTCTGGCTGTTTCATGTAAATGTCTCTACCTTTTGTCAAGGTGCTCGTTTAGGAATGCGATCTTGACATCCATTTGTCAGATCTTTAGGTTCATGTGAGCTAATATGGTAAGGAGAATCCGAATGGACTTGATCATCAAGCATGCGAGAAGGTCTCTTCATAATCGATACCTTCTTTTTGGGTAAAACCCTTCACCACTAGCCTGACCTTAAATGTCACGATCTCTCCATTCGGTCCTCTCTTCTCTTGTATACCCACTTACTACCAATAGCTTTGTAGCCCTCATGTAGTTCTGTGATCTCGTATACATCCATATCAGTTATGGACTCAAATTTCGAGTCTATGGCGATTCGCCATGAATCTGCATCTACATCTCTCATTGCTTCGTTGTAAGTCCAGGGATCCACGGTATCTTGTTCATCTGCCGGGAGATTATCAAACGTCTCCCCAGTGAACATATACCGATCAGGTGTGAATATCACCCTCCCACTACGTCAAACAAGTGTCGACGTCGTGTTAACATATTGTGCGCTTACTCGTGGAGTACTATACATCTTGCACAACTGACTGTTCAAGTGGAACTCAACCACATTGTAATTTCTCAAGGATGATGTCGACTCGAGACTTGTGGTTACTAATGTAATCCTCTTCTAAGAACCGAGTGTTAATGCTAACAACGATCTTCTGTTCTTTAGGATCATAAAAGTATCCACCCTTCGTTTCATTCGGATACCCTATGAACAACATCACTTCTGAATGTGATTCCAATTTGTTGGCCTGCCTATTTAGCACATAAACAGGACAACTCCAAATCCTTAAGTGGTGCAAACTAGGCTTATGCCCATTCCATAACTCGAAAGGGGTCTTTTGTACCTACTTGGAAGTGTGCTGCAATCTCTAGTGGTATATCCTCAATAGGAAACCCGACAAAGTTGCATAATTTATCATCGACCGAACCATCTCTAAGAGAGTTCGGCTCCTTCTCTCCGACACACCATTCTCGCTGAGACGTGCCCGTCGCCGTCACCGGGATGTAATCCCACATTCTCGTCAAATAGTCCTTGAACTCGTTGGACGTGTATTCCCCACCATGATCGAGATCGCAGTGTTTTGATTTCTTTATCTAGCTTCTTCTCCACTTCGCCTTGAATTCCTTAAAGGTTTCAAAGCAATTCGAGTTGTGGCGAAGAGGGTAAACATATACATACCTCGAGTAATCGTCAATAAAAGTGACGAAGTACTCATACCCTTCACGAGCTTGTGTAGACATAGGCCCACACAAGTCTGAATGTATCAAACTTAATGCTTTTGTGGCTCTATAACCCTTTGCTTTGAAAGGCCTAGTCATCATCTTTCCTTCCAAGCGGGGGTTCGCAAGTTGGAAATGGTTCAACTTGGAGAGACTCCAATGATCCATATTCCACCAACCTTTGAATCCTGTTAAGATTGATGTGACATAGTCTTAGGTGCTACATGTAAGTTTGGTTTACCTTAGAAGATTCTTTCCTCTTCTTAGGATTTGATGATGAGGAAGCAATATTAACATAATTACGCGGTTTAGAAGTAATAGTATATAAAGATCCGTTTAATGGCCCCACCACAGATAAAATCATCGTCTTTCATGATAGAAACTTCACTATCAAAACTTGATTTATAACCATCCATGATGTAGTGTTTTGAAACAGGAATTATGTTTCGCCTAAACTCGTGCATATATAAAATATCTTTAAGTACTAAAACAAAACTATCAAAATATAGATGTAAATCTCCAATGGCAAATTGCAGGAACTCTTGATCCATTGCCCATTGAGACTACCACCTCGTCATCGCTCAATTGTCTTTTCTGCAAGAAACCTAGCAATGTGTAACAAACATGATATGTTGCCCCTGAATCCACTACCCATTCGTGGGTAGAAGAGGAAACCAGAAAAGTCTCAGTTACAAGAGCGACTCGCGTCTCTTTCTGCTTTGCCTCGACATCCGGATAACAATTCTTCTAGTGTCATTTCTTACCACACTTGAAGAACCTTCATTTCTTCTTTGACATTCGCATATCGCTAGTAAGGACCGTCTTCTTACTTTCATCGCTTCTTCTTGAAATGTCCACCCTTTATGCTCTTTTTTCTCGTTTCTCTCCTTTCGGAGGATTCCTTGAGCTACTGGTGATGTTCAAGACTTGAATACCCTTACCCTTTCCTTTAACCTCTTTGACCGCTACCAAATAATTGAGTAACTTACTCAGAGTAATCTCAATCTTAGACATAGTGGTCATAAAACAGAAGTTCTTATAAGACCTTGTAAGAGCATTTATTGGGACAATAAGATATCTCTTCCACTTTGTGAAATTATTTAAACCCGTTAGGGCTTGGTTGGTGAGACTGTTTAGAAACTCAATTTTTTTTCGAACAGACATATCTGAAAAATATAATTAAAAGCATGTAAGAAACTTATATTCGCACATAATTCGTAATTAACCATCATTGTAACCTTTTGAAAAACCAATGATGTTAAATACTCGAATAGCCCTAGAGATCACACTCGTAAGTCACTCAGGTTGACGTTTACGTGTGTACCCCTAGACCAAGCTATATACCTAACTCTTTAATTCCAATCCGCGCCTAGGTTCTTAAGACAAATGAAATTAATAATCCGATTATTCTGGACCATGTCAATTAATATTAAAACGCGGGAAGGGACTTCTCAGGAAGTTGTACTCGCGGTGACATCTAAGCTTTGACCATTAATTTGACCGAATTACTATAAAATTATCGAAATTGACATACTTACGAGAACCATACCGCATTCAATTTGATTTAATCAGCCGTCTTATTTAGGGGGTGTTTGGGATAGCTGAAGCTTATCGATAAGTGCTGAAAGTTGTTGAAAGTTGCCGAAAGTGGTCGAAAGTAGCAAAGTCGCCGATTTTGATAATTTGTAAGTGTTTGCAAAAAAGTGTTGAAAGTCAAAAATTAATATTTGAAAATATTAATAAAGTGGTATCTTATAGTAAAATGAAAATGTTATTTATTTCTCACTTATTAAACAAATTTAGAATTTTTACACAAATAAAATTTAAAATTTATTTCCAAATATATAAAATAGTATTTTAATAAAAAAAATATTAAAATAAAAATTAGAAAAAAATTAAGTATAATTAATATTATTAATTAAAATCAAGAATAAAAAAGATTATAAATTATATTAATAAAACAAATATTTACTTATTCTTTGTTAAATGACAATTAAAAATTATACATATAAATAAGCAATATCGATCATTAATTAAAAAAATAGTTATAAAATTATAATATAATGTATTAATTAAAAAGGTTAAAATTATAAAAGCTATAAGCTATCAGCTTCAGCTGCCCAATACCAGCTTACGAAAATTCTCTATCTTGGACCCAAATAGCTTTCAGCAGCTCCATAAACTAGATTTCCCAAACTCCAAATTCATTTACCGGGACGACTTTTCACTATAAAGCGCTTTCGCATAAACTATCACAAACACCCCTTAATTATTATCTCGCTAAAGTTGTCATGTTTATTGGACACGTAAGACACTCGCAAAGCGGACGTTTACGCCCGCTCACACTACCCAATAATAATTTTTTTTTTAAAAAACTTATCTCACAAAACTCGTAGTTCAAAAATACAAGCAAACCATTATGTGAACGTTTACTTATATAATTGTCCTACTTTTGTCTAGGATCCAATTAATAGAGTTCCTTAATATCCAATTTGATTAGAGTATAATTAAAGATTAATTTTTTTAAACAAGACTCTGACGCTTTCTATGCGAAGATTCGAAAACTAAAACAAAACATTTTCGGTGTGTAGTATTAATTTGAGCAAAGATTTCTTCGGTAAGAACCTCCGCCCTTCGGTCTTCTTCTCGTCATCCGAATCCAAACTCTTCTCTACTTCCTTTTTTTACCCGCCAACGCGCCCTCATCAGATGACCACGGGAGCCTCTCCTAATTGAACATCAGAGATAGTAACCTTTTAGTCAGGGTTGTGAATATGAGCCGCGGCGGCGCTGGCGCAGCTTCAGTATTCTACGCGGATACATATCATCCTATCCAAGCCGGAAGCATCGACGGAACCGACATTCTCCCCCACGACAACGGCGTCTACAGAGCCCTTCTCTGCTCCAAAGCCGCACTATGTAATCATTTCCTTCTACCTACCTATTCACCGTCATAATTAGGGTTTTTCTGTTAAATTGAAATCGAGTTCCGCAATCTTGCAGATGACCCCTTCGGCGACCCAAAAGTCACCGGCGATCCTTATTGCACTCTCTTTGTCGGCCGTCTCTCTCATCTCACCTACGAAGACACTCTCCGCAGGGTATATACGTAGATTGTGTGATTTTCATTGTAATTGCAAATTAAAATCTGAGTTTATTTTTTGGTTGCAATGAGCTTGATTTGTATTGTTGGTTCTTTTGTCAGGCTATGAGCGAATATGGGCGGGTCAAGAACTTGCGGCTGGTCAGGCACATAGGTAAAGTTGTTTGATTAAGAAATCTAGTTTTTTTTTAGTTAGAGAAAGCAACTTTCTTGATAATGAATCCCTTTTTAATTTCTAGGTATCAATAAACATCTGATAATTAATTCCATTTTGTTGTTCTTTTGATGTTGGCATGTGTATTGCATATAACTCTCCTTCTGATAGAGTCATAGAGAAGAACAAATAATTTTGTATTCCGTGTGTAGGCTGAATAATCATGTTTTACTTGTTTAAACATCAACCTTGGCCTTAACAAGGCTATAACTTTTTTCTTTTTTCTTTTTTGTTGTAAAAATGTAATCTACTTATGGAATGTGAATGTATCCTCATCTGGCTTCGAGAAAGATTATCAGTACAGCAACTGATAGAATGCTGGCTTAAGCAAATAGTTATCACTTACACAAACCATCTCGTTTTTTTCCTCCAAATAAATAAACATAGAGAATGGAAAGCGAACAATTGATCTTTCTTCTGTTCAATATGACACGTATATTACAAGTTTTTTTCTTTTTAAAAGAAATATCTTGAACAAGCTCATCTGATATTGTTTCTATGTAGTGACAGGTGCCTCACGTGGTTATGCATTTGTTGAGTTTGAAACTGAGAAGGAGATGCGTCGAGCTTACAAGGTGCTTAACTTTTGCTCTTTATCTGGACTTGGTTTCACTTCTCTAGATGTACATGTATACATGGATAGAGCTTTTGCATCCCCAACTCATCTTTCATCATTATTGTCTATCTTAGCGGCTTCTCATTAATGAGGGATATACATGTTTGGGAACTTGCACTATTGGCCCCTTGTAGTGTTTTTTGGACAGATTTTACTCCATTCTTTCATATAAAGGAGCTTAAGTCTAGATGCTCATGATTACTCGGAGTCGGTAGAACATTTAGTGAATAAACTTGTATCTAGATGCTCATGTTACTCAAGAGTATATGAGTATTGCTTACAGCCTTTCAGATGTTAATATGTAGATTTTTGTGTGATTTGACTAAAACAAACTGTTGATATGGACCTGTTATATAGATGTCAAGGTGTTCCACAACATTATGTTGTTATCCGTTGATCTTTATTTGAGATTTGGTGATGTTTACATATTCTCTCTTGTTCATAGGATGCCCATCATACTTTTATTGATGATTCTAAATCACAGTTGATTACAATAGGCAGCAATTGATGCCTGGGTGGATTCCGAGAAGGCTAGGTATGCAAAAGTTGTTTTCCGTTGGGTATTCTGGGGAGCTTAATTGTACCTTGTATGACAGGTGGTGGTCTTGGTGGCAAGAAAGAATCAGGGCAACTTCGATTTGGAGGACGAGAAAGACCATTCCGAGCTCCATTGTACTTTTATATATACTTGTTTGATGCAGTGAGATGAATGAAACTTATATAGACTTTTCTTTTTTGAGAGAACAGGAGACAAGTTCCATACGACGAGTTAAAGAGGCTTGGCATACCACCTCCTCCTGAAGGAAGATACATGTCCCGCTTTCAGGTTAGCAAAATAGGCCTTGAAAGAGAAGGAGTCTTTTGCGGTTGTGTGTGTTGATAAAAGTTGTTTATGTTTAGATCCCATCTCCACCAAGACGGAAAAGGAGCCGTTCTGAGTCGGATGAGAGAGAGAAACGAGATTGGCATGAGAAATCATCTAGTCCAGATGCTGGCCGTCGTCACAAACATTCTAGGACATCCCAAGAACGAGCTCGTGGGCGCTACCACGATTATTGACCTCCATAACCACAACGGCTAGCTAAGCTAGCTAGTAGATAGATGTTTAAATTGTGCTCTAGATCTAGTTAGTTAATGAGTTGGATTTTCTCTTATCAAATGAAAAAAAACCGTATTTTAGTATGAGAGGAATGTCAACACTATACATTTCAAACTTGGAAAATGCAAAACTATACATGATTTTCCATAATTGCAAAAATGTACAAATTAACCTACTTCACATGTAGTGTGTGTGTGCAGATAATTATTTGAGGTGAACAAAGGTCGAACCCAAGACCTCCGGAAATTTCCCAAGCTATGATAACATTGTGCCATTATCTATTATCGTAAAATTTTTAACCTTTTTATCTGTAGAAGATAAGTGTAGACTAAACAAAATAAAAAGAAAAGTCTGAACTGATTATTCGCGCTGAACAGGGTTCGAACCCGAGATCGACAAAAACTTTCCAGAATATGAAACTACTGTACCACTAGCCATTCTCATGAATTTACATAACTAATATCGTCTTTGTAACGTGAATCCGCCCCAGCTAGGATTCTTGAGTATTTACTAGTACCCCTTCTCTCTCTCTGATCTTGGAGACTTCTCTCTCTCTCTCTCTCTCTCTCTCTCTCTCTCTCTCTCGCTCGCTGAATCTCTCTCTCTCTTCTCTTTCTGCGCTGAAGAGTAGCATCAGATTTATTTTTTTAGAAAAAGAATACGTTCCCTACTTTTGCAACCTTCACGTGGTATTGAATGGTTATTTGTTTGCTTGTATTGGATATTTGTTTGCTTTATAGGATATTTCGGAATTAGTTGTAACAAAAAAGTTTGAAAATATATCTATTATCTCTCTCTTTATTTTACTAAGTTTTTGACCTTATTATTCCTACTTATTTACGGTAGATTTTGCTGTACCGAATTTATGATCATTAGGGAAATCCATTTCTATTCAAATTATCATGTTCAAAAATCTCAATCAATCCCAATAATTTGAGAAATTCAAGAATATATGGGATAAGATTTGACCTATAATTAGAAGATCATGATCAATATACTCGAAAATACCTTGGAAATAGTTCAAAAATAATGCGAAAAATAGTATTATCCTAATATCCACTATTTAATATATATTCTCCTAATATTCAAATTAAAGAGATAAAAAATATTAGGGTTTATAAAATAATTGAGATAAAGAATATGCGAAAAATAGATTAAAGAATATGCAAAAAATACATTGGAAATAATTCATAAATAATGTGAAAGGAATATTATCCAATATTCAAGATTATCCTATATACAATCATTCTAAGAAAGATGTTATACTTTATATTATGAAACCTAATATTCCCAATAATTGAGTACCGTAAATAGTGTTTCTACATTTTCAAACCCTATTAAAAGTAACAAATCTGAACCATTGGGTGAAAGCATGCTGAAAGAAATATATGGGAACTTGGTTTATTGACTGACGGTATTGAACTTCTTCACACCCCTTCTCTTATTCTTCACACCTCTTATGTTCTTCTTCACACTCCTTCTTCGTCGATCTTCACATTCATTCTCCCCTCGTTCACACCATAGCCATTCCTTGAAGAAGCGAGATTAGCTTCATATCCCTCTCACTAAAAGGCATCAATGAATTTTGATCCTAACAATGGACATGTCGCTTTAGTTTTGGTTTCTATATTTTGGTGTAGGATATTTCTAGAGCATGCTTATTGTAAATGCATTATACAAATATTTGATAGAAATATCGTAATTAGGTTAAGTATATGATTTTTTTAAATTTGGTGGTTAATTATAATTTTTTTTGGAGTTGTTTGAAGATATAATTGTGGAATTTCGTAAATTAAATTGTAATATTTTTGTAAATTTAATTTAGGGAATTTTGTCAATTTAATTTATGAAATTTCGTTAATTTAATTTATGGAATGTCGTAAATTTAATTTAGGGAATCTTGCTAATTTAATATAGGGAATCTTGCTAATTTAATTTAGGGAATTTCGTTAATTTAATTTAGGAAAATTCGTAATATTTAGGGACATAATGTTTGATAAAAATTTTGGAGCATAATATTCAGATGACCCAATTAGCGAAGTATATGTTTTCTAGAATGAACTTAATTACATTTATTAGGAAAAAAATAAAATTTAGGTTTGGTAGAAATTCGAATATTGTAAGAAGTTCAAGAAAAAAATAAAATAATTTAATTTAGATTACATTTAATTAGGATACCTTCATATGTAAAATAAAATATATAATGGAGATTACATTTAATTATATTTAGATGAGTTCCGTAAGTGTAGGTTTGCTAGAACTATTATTATTATTATTATAGATATTGATATTACTATGTACTGCGAGTAGCCGTAGGTTCATCCGGGGTAGCATGAATCCTTGTCAAATTGGTACGTTTGTTGATTAGGTTAATCTATATGTGAAGTCACGTGAATATATACTGGATAATATAATAATATATTTTAATATATACTTAATATATTAGGGGTAATAGATATATAAGTATGAGATTAACTTAATCTATATGTGAAGTCACGTGAATAACATAAAATAGTTAACTCACTAGTATAACTATGATTATATTATAGTTCTTTTGTTTAGGTATAAAACAAAGTAGTAAGATTTATTTGGGTAGTGTTAAGATAATTGTAAAAACACAAAAGCATCTTATGTATGAACAAGTCATTTACTGGAGAATAGTATGATTTCATTGCGTTTTACGTGTTCATATCAGCTTTATAGGGTTTGATTTCAAAAAAAACTAGGTTATTTATATTGCATTTGTAATACTAGTTTGTGGTTTATGAATAACCACAATATATAACTTCGAAACAGTTTGATTTGAAATAGTATAATGTACTGAGACTAAATATTACATTTTCTTTTGTTGGATTAGACTAAATAGTATATTGTACTGAGACAAAAAAAATTGGAGATTGCTAGAATTATTTCCGTAAGTGTGAGTATGATATAATTATTATTATTATAGAGATTGATATTACTAATAGAGATTGATATTAGCTTATTGTATATGTGAAGTCACATAAATAACATAAGGTAGTTAACTCACAGTATAACAATGAGTATATTATAGTTCTTCTGCTTTTTTAGAAAATGGAGTATTAAGATTTATTTGGATAGAGCTAAGATAATTTTAAAAACAAGAATATATCTTGTGTATGAACACGTCATTTACTAAAGAAAATGATTATTTCATTATTTTTTTCATGTTCATATCGACATTCTACGGTTTTGATTTCAAAAAACTAGGTTATTCATATGGTAATGTATTACTAGTTTGTGGTTCATGAATATCATGCCCTATAACTTCGACAGAGCCTGGTTTGAAATAGTATATTGTACTGATACAAAATATTACATTTTTTTGTTGGATTAGGTTCTGAATTTTTTCTTTCTTCACATAATACGTCGCAACATAAGGTTACGGTTTAGGAAGAAGTGTGAAGATGTATTTATATAGTGCTAACGCCTGTTAAAGTCTTAGTTTCTCTATCTCATTATTTTTAACCTACAGCAGGGTAATTGGAGGTGGGTTAGGTGCGATCGAGTGACGCCTCATCCAACCTTGAACACACATTGGAAGGATTTCATCATTGGGGATATTAGAGCAACGTTGCTTGCAATAGGTGGGCAGGAACTGGTTGATGAGTTTATTAGGACGAGTCCGTTTGGACACATCATATCATGGAAGGGTGGATGGACTGCTAGTAAAGCTCTCCATCAATTGATGCGCCGTGAGGTTACCGTATACGATGTGGTTGACGACTGCATCTGGTTCCAAATCAGCGGTGGACTGATTTCATTTGGTCCCTTCGAGTTTACACTAGTGTCCGGCTTGTGTATGGGTTCTTCATCCTTCGACCCCACCGCTGACCATGATTCATCGTGCATTACAGTGCGGTCTCTCTTCTGTGGTGAGAAAAGGCCTAGTGAGGAGGAGCTACATAAAGTGTTCAAGAGCCATATGGCCGAAAATGCATCGCCTTTAGACTACATCAAGGTGACTAATATTCTAATGCTTTACTTGATGATCATGGGCGTCCCGAAGCTAAAGTTGGTGGATAAGTTCGTCTGGGTGTTGGTGAATGACCTAGAGAGATGGAGTAGATTTCCATGGGGTGCATATGCATACCAAGCATTACTGCACTACTATAAGCAGCACATACCGTTGAGAAGAAGGGCGTGCGAGAGCAGCTACCATTTCGTCCGGCCCATATGGGCTATATAGGTAATTATGATTGAATTTTATCATATTAACGAAGTATACACTAATTACTGACACATTCTGTTGCAGGTTTGGGCATTTGAAGCTATCCCTTGACTTGGGGCCTGTGCCGGAAGCATTGTTAATGCAAATGCTATTCCCCGTTTGTTAAGGTGGTACTTTCCGTTACGGAAAGATCAATTTTGTGGCTTCTTTCGTACTTAGTGGATCGGAACAGAATCACGTTGGTATCTAAGCACCCAAATTGGACAACCACTTAGGGTACATTACCGTCGGCCTCAGACAATATTGTTTGGTTCTGAGGCTACGAGGGACATGGGAATCCCAAGGCCACGTGGTAGAGCAAGGGAAGTGTCCCCTCCGTTGTCACCACCGATAGGTACACGACGATCCATCCGTACAAAAGGAAAAAACACATGTGGAAGACAATGGCTCAGAGTCTCCTCCTGAGAGGCGACCTAAAGGTCGACGGACTGGCTCCAATTATCCTCCAAACTTCAATGAAGCAGAGTTTAGGAAGTGATGGGAATATTAGGAGAGGAAGAATTGTACCTTCCTCCACGTATGTTGTTGCCGCTCTGGTTGTTGCTTTTGTTCAGATCTTCTGATCTGTATCCCAGCCCTTTTCTCCCTCTGGGTGGTCAGAGAACTGAAGAAAATTAAGATTACCGTCTCTCACTCTCAAACATGTATAACGTGTTTGAGTATATGAATTTGTGTGTTCTGATTATGAACAAAATACTAATATATATATAGGTTTCAAAAGCCAATATAATATTAATATTTGTAGCCCATTAATTTAATTATATCCCTAATGGGATTCTACATAATTAGCCCATAATATAATTAATTTATCTATTGGGCTACTAATATTTTATCAATTAATTGGCCCAGCCAATTAATTCCAAATAAATAATATTATTAAATAATGTAAAAATACATTAATCGATTAATAATGATTTTCGAGAGACAATAAATAACTAGGCAACTAATTGGACCAGATCATGGATCTAATACAAGAAATAAAACATGGTCTCAAATTAATTAATCATCTATGCTCACCTCAGAGCAAAATTAATTAATAAACACGTATTCATTCCACTAGAGAATCTTGGTTGACTTACCCCCTTTATCCCAAATTGAGCAAGGGCTTATTTTAGACTTAATCGATCCCCGTATTTAAGAGGGGGAATATCCGTTAATTAATTAAGCTCACCGACGACTTAAATTAAATAACATCTTATTATGTTCCTGAGTAGTACCAGTGGACCTCATTAACACACCTGAACTTAATCAACCGGTCGGGTTTAGTGTGCTAATCTTTACGAGTTCCTCATGAGATATTATCAACCCATTTTACTAGGATACTGTTGCAAGATACAGATATTCAGTCTGAGCCACAAATAACTACTAACACCCAAGGTACGTAGATCCGGCCGCGATGACGTTCACCATAATAGGTCAAAGTGATAGATAGCCAAATGCACTCACCGAAATCTTACCAAGCTTGAGACACTAAGGTCAGTCAGGAGAACACATCTCACTGTGATCCATCAATACACCACCTTGAGTGTACCAGTAAAGACAAGCAGCCAAGATAAGCCACTTCTTACCTAAACTGCAGCTTAAACCGACAACTTATCCTTAAATTGTCTTAGCTCTGGTAACTGTTTATATCTTGTCAGTTCAACCAATTTGTGTAGTCTTCTGTGATACCCGACACACTACACAAATCTAAATTTTATACAAGATAAAGGATTACATGTGCAAATATATATATTTATCAGATAGGAGAATAAAAAAACCACATTGTATACAAGCATAAATCTTGCTTCCAGTACACAAAATCCCAACAAGAAGAAATGTGCAAAAGACGAGGAGAAAACTATCCTCCCAAAACTGAAGAGTTATCTGAATGGAGTGTTGAAGAGTATGGGGTTGAAGACAGGATCCACCTCACACCGAGTCGCTCCCGAGGGTTCAAGACGTTCCACATCACATCGAGCCGAGCCAGAGCCTTCCCGCCGCTCCTCCTCGCACCGAGCAGAGCCCGAGCCTTCCCACCGCTCCTCCTCGCACCGAGCATAGCCTAAGGGTTCCCGCCGCTCCTCTTCGCACCGAGCATAGCCTAAAGGTTCGAGACGCTCCACGTCACTTAGAGCCGAGCTAGAGGCTTCCCGCCACTCCTCCTCTTCGCACCGAGCAGCGCCCGAGCCTTTCCGCTACTTATCCTCTTCGCACCGAAATGAGCCCGACCCCGAGCTTCCCGCCACTCCTCCTCGCACTGAGCCGAGGCAAAGCTCGAGGGTTTCCGACACTCAACTGCTCACTAGGATGAATCAACTGCTAACTGGGACGATGATGTGGTATATTTGAACTTAGTCCTCTATCTTAATAACCTATTACTCCACATTCAACTCTAGAACTATATAAATTACTGAGTAATAACATAGTTTTATAAATCAATTGCAGGATCAGAATAGTCCACCAAGGAATTTCGAAGAGAGTCGTATTCCTGTAATGGAGCCAGACTTAGAACATATCATAAGAGTCTCACTCCAGCGAGTTCAATATCCAGAGGGATTTGTATATCCACTAGCCACCATGTTTGACAAGGGTAAGGCCCCTGCCAAGCGGGGACGAAAGAAGAAACAAACCTTGATCAATCCCACGGATGACAAGGATGAGTATATAGAAAAAAATATACAAGAATATAATGAGTGGCGCGAGGTGAATGTTATGGCGTACGTTAGGGTTCCTAAGTCTCTTTTCATATTGCACCAGAGTTTCTTCACCAAGGTTGAAAATGTCAAGGAAATGATAGACTCGAAGGTACAAGAATGAATTTATGTTTGTATACTGTACGACATCATTAGTTTTTAACATTGTTTTATGCAAATTTTGTGTAGATGACTATGAGACGCCATTTAGGGAAGGGGGAAGGCTTGTTCCCGAACATTAACCCAATTTCAACAATTTTGGTTGATATTGATTTTTTTGTAAGTATACTGTTTTAGTTGATAATATACAATGTGAATCTAACTTAGCTCGCCAATATAATAGCTTAACACTTCAAATAGTTTAGGCCGCACTCATGCAACAGTGGAGAAATAACTGCTGCAACCCGGAAACTTGAAGCTTTGATCCATATGCGGACTTTACTTTGTGGACTCCCCGGAGGGGCTCATTGACACAGCCACAAGATGGCGATGTGCGAGCTATGTAAGTTTCGGGAAACTTTTAAACCCTTGCAAACTATGTTGTCTTACAATTTGCATTGTGTTGTATACGTTATAGCAAGATGCCTCGTTCCTCGGACCATTGGGTGGTAACCGTCAGATCGCCTTGACGATTGGAAGGTTGAGTTATATAACTCAATGTGGCATAGTGGTACTCCGGATTACGGCTCTACAAGAATTGCAACTCTTATACCGTTGAACAAATTTTTGTACAAGCATCTGGAGCATGCGAGCATATGGGAGCACAAATATGGATGACCTCAATGTCCTTTTAGCCGCGACTGTCCTGCTAAGCTAGTTCCCGGTCCCCACTTCACTCAGTTTGACCGCATAAATTGCAGCATGTATGTATCCATGTATGTGGAGAAGCTGCTATTCGAGTATCCGACACCGACGATGATGTCTCGCCTATCCACGCTAATCGAGTACTGAAAAAGGATGGCAGCTATGATGTGGGATAGCGGTATCCTTAGTATTTCTATTTGATCTCAAGACATTACATTTGGGTTTGCTTGGACGTATCTCTGTTGGATATGAGTCAATAGATGATACTCAGCTGTTGTTTGGTTAATAGAAAATTGGGGGAAATCATAGTAGTACTATGGAATTGAAGATCCCAAAACCTAGCTGATATCAGTAGATTAGTGTGTCGTTAGGATTAGCTGATGTATAGGTTAGACTTGGTGTATTGTTTATTATTTTTGTCTAAGTCCTGTACGGGGTAATTGTTGAACTGATCTTCTGTTGAAGATACTTTTCAGAACCCCACGTCATCAGTGTAATCGCTTGTGTTCTTCAGTCAGCAGCTGATCCTCCACTCGGTCGAAGACAACACGACAAATCATCGCAGAAGACTACTCCCAACCGATAGTCATCGCGTAAGAACGAAACAAGCACGCACTTCGCTAGCCGCACCGACCTACGCAGTAGATGCCGTGTCACCGACTCACTGAAGAAGACAGAGACTTTTCGCCTATCGTATCCTACTGAAAGCGACCCAACTATTCAAGTCTTTTCGAAAAGTTCGCATAGAAGACATACGAGGTTGTTGAACGGTCAACTCGACATTCTCACCAACTACAAACCTCGACCAATGAGAAGCCGACAACACTTACCTACTCTACACAAGAAAGTCGCTTCTCATGAACAGACATTAACCGCCCCGCTCGCAACAAGTTCGAATTAATGGCCGTTTTCCTTGGAAGCTTGTGACACGTGGCATCGTCGTCTCCAACGGACATATGCCATAACTCACAACTATAAATAGAAAAGTTTTTAAAGCTCCAAAAAAACGGAATTTCAAAAGGGACAAGCTCAAGTTCATAAACGCTCTAGAGCACTCAAAGATCATCCAGAGGAAAACTTGCATACTTAGAAGATTTCTTAGTTTCTCTCTAGAGTTCTTACATCCCTTACTTCTCTAGACTAAGCTCATTGTCATATTTATAGCTTAGATTCGAAGGAGTTCACATTTAGTGAATTGTTCTTATTGTAAGAACTCCTTCTCAGTTGGAGAAAATTCCCTTCCCTTTCAGACTTAGGTTTGGATTGTAAAGTCGCTAAGGACTATAACTTAGAGGGAACCGTCCAGTCTTAAGATTCCCCGCTGAGGCTTGCTCGTAATAATCAACAAGTTCTCTCGCCTTGTTCAGGACCGTGGACGTAGGATCTTGGGTATCCGAACCACGTTAAATCGCTTGTGTTCTTTTCTTGTTTTATTGCATAGCATTAAACTGTCTTAAAAATTATAAGCTTGCATAAAACGTATTTTACAAAGCGCACAGCCAAAAGATTTAATTTGCTAAAACGTGTTTTCAAAAGAGACGAATTCCGGGCCCCACACTTTTCGCACAACAGCTCCGACCGATTCTCAAAGTACGACAACGGTCGGTAGGAGAGAGTTCAAGAGGCCGACTCACTCTATCCCGCGATCGAAGGCTTATTTGGCACTTGTTCATCGCTTGCATCATCGCCTCACCGACCTTCACCGAGAAAAAGAAACCGAGCTCGGGTGTATTCACCCCCCCTCTACACCCGACTTATCGTCTCCGGACCAACAATCTCTATTTCATTTTGCTTGGACATCTTTATTTAGGGTTTGAACTCTGTTTGGGAATATCTATGTAATTACTACTTGCATTTCGGTAACGTTTTTTATTTACTATATTTCTGCATTGGAGATGATTAAGCTTCGTGTTAATAAAATGCGCAAAAATAATATGTTCATTGAATAAATTAGCAATTACGAAATAATATGTACACTAATTTTTTCTATTTATCGAATTTGGGATAAAATGCGCAAAAATAATTCATACTTCGTTAATAAATTAGAAATTACGTGATAATAAATTAACAATTATGTAATAATTACGTAATTAGAATTTTTCTATTTATTATGTACATATTATTAACATGTACATATTATGTATGTAAAAAAATATTTAAAAATAATAATATAATTGAAAGAATTAATTACCTGAAGATTTAAAAGATCCAAAAATATTAAATGGATTGCATGCATGTTATGTAAAAATAAACACTGTTGTATGCATTTAATGTAAATAATTTAAGAAATTAATAGCCTTAAATAGTAAACAGATGTTCCTTCTTGTCTGCACATTGCTGCATGTAATTGTTTTAGATTGCATGCAATTTACGTAAATAATTGAAAGAATTAATTGTCTTAGATTGCATGCATGCATGTTATGTAAAGAGAGAGAGATATACAAAAGTCTAAATAACATAAGAGAGAGACATGAAAATTGATGTTTGAAAAATTTCCGAATTTACGAGTTCGGAAAAATTTCTTCTTTCCGAATTTACGAAACCTTCAATTTCTGGGTTTCTCCCGTTGTCTCTATTTATGCTACTTTTTTTTTTTCAGGGTAGATTTCTGCATGAATTAATTCAAGAGAGAAAGAGAGGAAACACATGCATGCATGTTAATTACGTAAAGAGAGAGAGAAAGGGAAACCATGCATTACGTTAAGAGAGAGATATAAGGTTTCATCACTTTTTCTATATCAACACATCACTATTCACGTTTTTTCTGCAAAAAATATGAGAAGAGAGAGATTGTTATAGCAGGCTAGGATGTAGGCTACTTTAGACCTTTAAAAAATATATATATATACATTTTTGCATTTTGAAAAATATATACACATTTTTGCATTTATGAGTATTTAATGTGCACATTCTTGCACGTCCCTTTTAGTATTGCTGGCATCCGTTTTCTTAAAATTTTATTAGCTTCAGTTTGTGAAATCATATTATTGTTTTTTTAATAATTAACTATTTTTTTTGAAATATTATATTTGGTAGTGGTAGAGTGGAAATTGGCGATTCGGAGACGTGTGAAGAGTGTTGGTTGCATGGGTGCAACGTGTTGGGATGAGACAGAAATTCATTTGACGTTGCACAACTAAACTAGTTTTCCTTCACGATCATCCCTTTGTCTCTCATCTTCGAGATTTTCTACAACAGAAAGTTTGTGTTCACAAATGGAGTTTTTCGGAGCTCGTTTTGCTTTTCTGCTGCTGCTCCATGCCTCCCTCTTGCTTCTATCGGTCCCAGTACATTCTGATGGTAACACACCTCTTCTCTCTCTCTCTCTCTCTCTCTCTCTCTCTCTCTCTCTCTGATATCTACATATGTAATATATGTATGTATTTCACTTTTACTATATGCATGTGCAGAAGAGGCGGATCTGCTTGCCGGAATCAACAGCTTCCGGCAGTCGGCAAAGGCTCCGGCCCTCACGAAGCACGACAAGGCCGACTGCATAGCCGATGAAATTGCGGACAAATTGGAAGACAAGAAGTGCGCGTCCAACGCCGCCTCAACCATCACCCAGTCGCAGCTGATCTCCGACTACTCGAGCGTGCTGAAGAAGTGCGATGTGGACGTGAACACGACGACCGACGGGATGATACTGCCGGTGTGCGTGCCTCGGCGGGTGACGACGCTGGTGCTCACCAACTACACACAGTCTCCGAACTCGAGGTACTTGAACAACTCGAGGTTCACCGGAGCTGGTATAGGGACCGAGGATGACTGGACAGTGCTGGTCTTGACCACCAACACGCAAGGCGGTAGCTTTGCAAGCAGAGCTCATCGGCGTCTAGCGAAGGCTTCCCTGCCGTCGGTTCTGTTGATGCTTTTTCTTGTCTTTGTGTATTGAACTTGCGCAATCTGTGTGTTTAGTGTGTAATTTAAGCAAGACAACTAGAGATATTAAATCTTGCAAGGTTTAAATCCGATCTGAACTTTCTGGGCTATTATTCTTCGTCTTCCTCGTACTCTTTCGTTGTCGATGCTGCTTCATTAGTCGGTATTAAAACTTTGTTAAAATTAAAATGAACTTATGAGCTTTTTATAATCAACCATCGCTTTTTTTATACTCGATTCTCTAAAAGGTACCAATATTTTAAGCATTTAGCATGTAATGCTAAGAAAACTTAGATTAAGGGCATCTTCAATAGGCACATTCCACATCTAACAGTAATCTTACTTTAACTCGTTTCTAAGCAATAATTCCATATGAAATATTTATTATTAAATAACTGAAAAAATAATAAATAAATAAAAATAATTAAATTATTCGTACATTAATTATAAAAAAATTACACAACTTATAAAAGAAATTACAATAAAAAAGATAGATCCGTGCATATTCTTTAAAGCAAATGAAGATTCAATCCTCGAAATTGGTACGCTTTGCCCACAAATGAGCTACTAACGCATTTCGAAGTTAATAATAACATTTTTGATCTCTTATATTATTGTAGCGACGAACATAATCATTCATTGAACTTCGTAATGACCTTTTTGATCTCTTATATCATTGATCATGTTCGAGCTCAATAAGAACATATTTATGCAAAAAGAGCTCAATAATCTGGTCAAGGAGATCCTTCTGCAACTGATTCATTTGCTCCTTATTTTTCTAACTTGAGATGAACAAATTTCGATTTACCACCTTATTATTAGATTATTACATTGAGTGGAATGTCAAAAATTTACCACCAAAAACCTTACATTTTTCACTTGATGTGATGATATGGTAGAAGATGCACACTTTTTATGATGATATGAATTCAATTAATATTATTATATTTTTTATTCAACGTAAAATTCATTCACAAGTACAACTAAATATTTTTTTTATTCAAGGTACACTTTATTCAGCATAAATAAATGACGTGAACCATCACATGCTGAATGTCTATAGAATTGCATGCATACTTTATTATCCTTCAGGTCATGACGTGCACGCTTGTGAGTCTACAAAAGTGAAAATTGAAACTTGGCTCAAACAAGGAGAGAGACAAAGGCTCGCATGTGGGTCAACTTATTCTAACTTGTTGTCGTAGTGCTTTACTTTTTTAGCGAAATAGGGATAAAATCGTCCAGTGACTACTTTTGCATTTATGAGATATAATTGACTATTTTTGTCATTCCATGTTGTAATCTGGTCATTTCTGCACTTCCCCCTTATTACATTATGGTAGTATCGTATCTTTTCTAATATTATTGTCGTAGGGTTTCCTTTTATCGACTATTTACTCCATTTCCTAGTAGTTTATATTATTATGGTTATTTTTAATGCAATTTCATTGTTTTGACCATGTTCTTTATTATTCCTACACTCTTTATTATTAAAATGGGCTCAAAGCATTTATTAAAATGGGCTCAAAGTATTTATTTTTAAAATGGGCTTAAAATATTTAAAATCCATAAAAATGAAAATAAAACCTAATAAAACAATTATATCTTCTTGTTTGGGCGGCGTGATATCGTCTTCTTCACCTTCTCCATTTTAGCACAAAACCTTCTTCTACGGTGGCACGAAAACTCTTCACCTTCACCATAAAAAAGTTGAAATCATGGCAAAATAAATGGAAAATATCAAAAAAGTTGATTATTGTGCAATATAAATCTTCAGTGGAATTTGCGGATGCTACAGTGGATCGCCATTTTTGCAGTAGGGAATAGAGAGAAAATTCTGTTTTCACCATTTTGCGATGCATTTCCGGTTCGGTTGGGGAGGAATTATTACCGCATACACCATTATGCAGCCGGTTGGAGATGGCCTAAAGTGTCATAACCTGCAATTTCGCAGATGCTATTGTGTATTATTTGACGATAGAATAGTACTTCCTTTGCCCCGTTTAAAGCGATATATTTCTTTTCTGCGTGGAAATTAAGAAAGTAGATAATAAAATATAAGAGAATGACAAATGATAAAGTAAGAGAGAGAAGATGATTGAGATTGTGAGAGAGTGAATGATAAAGTAGAAGAGAGAAAATGATATAGAGATTATAAAGTATAAGAGAGAAATGATAAAGTAGGAGAGATAAATGATAAAATAGAAGATAATTTGTACTTTTTTTTAGAAAGTTATTTCCTTTTTAGGAAACGCTGGCGTTTCAAATGGGACACTCGAAAGAAAAACGCGTCGCTTCAAATGAGACGGGGAGTAGATTTCTAGGAAATAAAAAAAATTAAGGTAATGTGTAATTTTTGACAACTAAATATGAAATTTTAAGTAAAAAAGAAAAATGGTTTTGGGGGGAAAAAATCATAAATTTGTCTGAATTTGCAATTTTAATACACATTTTAAAACTTGGTCAATTAAATCACAAAATTTTAATGTTTTGCAATTTTAAGATACGTTCGACCCCCTAATTTTTTCCGACACACTCGAATGCTTACTTGGACGTCCACGTGACCTGACCCCAAAACGACGTCGTTTTGAATATGAAATGTATTTGCAAATTAAATCACCCCCTTTTAAGTTTTTGCAAATCAAATCACCACATTTCAAGATCTTGCAAATTAAATCACCTTCTTTTCAAGTTTTTGCAATATAAGACATGTAAAAAAAAAAGGATTTAAACTCTACTCAATTTGAATTTAATACTCGATCGTGTGATGTTTCAAAATTTATTTATGATGTTTCTAAATCATATCAGATTCTATTTTATCTGTAGAAACATGAAATTGAGTAATGATAATTTTATTTGTCAATTAAAATTTAGTAAGGTTCATTTTTTCTTTTTCCTTGTCTTATAATGCAAAAACTTGAGAAATGATGATTTAATTTGCAAAAACTTGAACTGTGGTGATTTTATTTGCAAATACATTTCATATTCAAAACGACGTCGCCTTGGGCCGGCCACGTGGACGTCCAAGTGTGCAATCCGGTAAAAAAAAATTAGGGGTCGAACGTGTCTTAAATAGCAAAAAATTAAAATTTTGTGATTTAATTAACCAAAATTTAAAAAGCGTGTTAAAATTGTAAATTCAAACAAATTTAACTTCCATGAAAAAAACTTAGAATTGGGAGGGCGATCCTCCCGGTGAACTGACTGTACCCCAAACCGACACAGGTGAACAAGTAGAGTATACTAGGGCGCTTGAGAGAACCATGTCGAAGGAACTCGGCAAAATGACCCCGTAACTTCGGGAGAAGGGGGTGCTCTCCTATCTTTTGATTAGGAAAGCAAAGACATACCGGGGGGTAGCGACCGCTTATTGAAAACACGGGACTCGCTAAGTGGTAACACGATGTATAGAGTCCGAGACTTGCCCGGTGCTGGAAGGTCTCAAGGAGAAGTGTTAGTTGCTTTGAATGGTTTTTTTCCCAAAACCCCAAAGAAAAATGAGGTATGAATATATTCGAGCATCGTTCTTTTGATGTTATATCAACAAGAATAATTAAACTCGAAAACCGAACCTTTTTACTCTCCAACCAACATAATGACCATACGAGTTCTCTAAATTAGCCTATATTAGTCGGTTGGAACAAAATTAACCATGGCTTGCAAGGATTAAGACAGCTTGATCTCTTAGGTCTCGTTTGGCTTTGTTAAGAAAGTAAAGTTGTTGGACAATATAATTATGCGGAAAATGATTCGGGAAAGTAAAATTGTCAGTGAATGTAATTATGTGGAATATGAGTATGAGGAAAATAAATATTTTGCACCGTGTTTGATAAATATCAGGAATCTATATGGATTCTCAATTTTTTTAAAATTATTTTATCTAAAAAATTATAGTCACATTTAGTAAAGAACATGTTCTTATATGCATTTTAACAAACACGTAAGATGCATTCAACATGACAACCTCAAATATGATATTTTACATTTTGAATCTCCAAAGTGATGAATTAAACATAAATATAAGGTCAACATAAATTAATTTATTTTATTATTCACCATTATTGAACACATTAGCAATAAAACATCAACCAAGAACATATCCGACGAGATCGATACATGAAAAATAGATCCTTCATTCCTTCTTTGAATTTCGAGGAGACGAATCAAGCCACTGTAGCGTGCCCGCTTCGCAAATTTATAAACCGGTTGCGTGGACCGACTCTATTTTGCCGCCGCAGATGGAAACGACCTCGTCTTCTTCAGCCAATGATCCGTCGACTAGTCTCAACCTCTCTCTCCGAGTATCGAGTCAACTAATCATAAATCAGAGTCAATTAAATCAAATCCCATCCAATTGCTGCCAATTCCGACTCCGACTCCTCCGCCCACTCAACCACAAACCCTAGCTATTGCGGCGGCGCCGCAGTTCAGCGCAAAATTGATGATGGTGATGCAGGAGATGATCCACGCGGAGGTGAGGAGCTACATGATCGAATTAGGGCAGCAAAGCCGGTGGTGATAGCAATTCAAAATCGATTTTGCCATTAATTTTTTTCTATTAGCCACCATCAATTGAAGAGATATGGGAGAGGTGCAAACCTTCTACAAAAAATATTGATGATGGTGTTCTTTATGAGAATCGATGATTAAAATCCCATATGAGGGAAAAAGAATACCAACTAATAGTAGGGAAAAAGAATCGAAAAATATTATCATTTTCCTAATTTTTTGGATTATGAATACCATGATAAGTGCATTGCCTTGTACGTCTTGTCTTTTATTGAGACATTTCAAGGTGGTATATTGATGGATCACTGATGAAATGTGTTCTCCATCGACCTTAGTGGAGAACCAATATCTCGGTGACTTATCTAGTCTTAAGCTTGGTAAGACTTTAGTTGAACGCATTTGACTATCTATCACTTTGACTTACTATGCGTGAACATCATCATGAACCAGGATCTACGTATCTTGGGGGGTTAGTAGTAATTTGTGGCTCAGGCTGGTTGTCTGTATCTTGTAACTGTATCCTAGTAAAATGGGTTGATAATATCCCCTTAGGAACTCGTAAGGATTAGCATACTAAACTCGACTGGTTGATTAAGTTCAGGTGTGTTAATGAGAACTCGTAAGGATTAACATACTAAACCCGACCGGTTGATTAAGTTCAAGTGTGTTAATGAGGTCGAGTGGTACTACTTATGAATATAATAAGATGTTAATTAATTTAAGTCGTCTGTGAGCTTAATTAATTAATGGATATTTCTATCTTAAATACGGGATCGATTAAATCTAAAATACAAGCCCTTGCTCAATTTGGGATAAAGGGGTAAGTCAACACGAATTCTATAGTGGAATGAATCTGTGTTTATTAATTAATTTTGCTCTGGGCTGTGCATAGGTAATTAATTAATTAGAAGTTCAGCTTTATTTCTTGTATTAGATCCCCGATCTGACCCAATTAGTTGCCTAGTTATTTGTTATCTCTCAGAAATAATTATTAATAGATTAATGTATTTTATATTATTTAATAATATTATTTATCCTGAATTAATTGGGTCGTGCCAATTAATTGATAAATGTTAATGTAGCCCAATAGATTAATTAATTATATTATGGGTTAATTATGTAGAAGCCCATTAGGGATATAATTAAATTAATGAACTACAAATATTACTATAATATTGGGCTTTTGAAACCTATATATATTAGTATTCGTTCATAATCGTAACACACACATTCTCATACTCACAATATACACGCGAGTTTTGAGGGAGAGACGAAATATTATTTTCTCCAATTCTCTGACCACACATACGTGGAGGAAGGTATATTTCTTCCTCTCATATTTCCTTCAATCTATACTTTGTACATTTCTACAAAGTTATAGAATCTTCTACAAGCCCCCAAAGGGAAAAACCTGTGTCTCTACCCAACGCTATCTTCTAGTAAAACCCGACCCACTTGGCCCAACTCCTCCGCAACATGTCCGTTAGCCCCACTCGAACATGCAGCTCATGACATTCTCCCCCACTCAATTTGGCGACGTCCTCGTTGCATCCGTTTTGTATGCTTCGAGCTCGCTTCTTCTAAGCATCGGCCCCGCCTTCGCTAACTTTACCAACTCGTGTAGGTCTTCACTTGAGCAACCTTGAGCATCGCGGTCCCTCTGGTCAAGCTTTCGATTGTCCTCGCCACCCTCCTCAAGCCTTGCTTCGTTGTTCTACCCCCTAAGGGTGATGGACGTCCCGCCTCCCGTCGGAACTTTGTTGGCCCTCCCAATCTCGTGCATAATAGGTGCATCGCCGAGACACGCTTTGTCGAATATATCTCTTCCCTTGCTAACGGCACCACGCTCGGCTTGCCACTCTCCGTAATGAGCAAGATGTCGGCATAAGGAATCGGTATGGCCTTGACTTGATCCACGAACTCCATGTCAAGCACCATTGGATAATCGTCCATGGCCACAATGGAAAAGTTGACACGTCCACTCCACGTGCCGAGATCCACCTTGACGTCATAGTGCCCTGAAGTACCTCTCAAGGCTCCAAAGGAAGTTGTCCAACTCCTTTGCGTCCGTGACCCCTTGTACGCGCTCGGTTTTGGAACACCCTTGTTGAAAAGGATTAGTTCGTCCCTCACGTCTCTTAACTTCACTTGAGTTTTCTCCAAGTCGGTCCCCAACGAAATAAGCCTAGCCTCGTACATTTCCTCCAATGCCCCGACGCGATCCATAAGCTTAGTCAAGACCTCGTTCAAGGCACCTTGCATCTCTCCACGAAGTTCATCCCTTCCCTTGTCGAGATCCTCGATGCGTTGGTCCATCTCGTAGAACTTGTCTTGACCCTCGCCAACCGTTAGCTCGGCCCTCATGAGCCTAGAGTTGAGATCCGCCATCACGTCCCGAGAAGTTGCCAGCTTATTGTTACTTTTTAGAAGATATGTCTATTTTGCCCTTAGTGTTATTAATTCAATAAATAAGTAAAATTCAAAAAATATTCTTATTCTATATTTATTTTTTTTGCTTTATAATTTTAATCTAATATGATAAAATATTAAATTAATATAAATATTATATAATAGTATAATTGATAGAGGAAGAGGAAGAGGAAGAGACACGACTATTATGTTGAAAAAAAAAGAATTCTAATATATATTAGGGTTAGAGATATTTTTGAAATTAAATAAAACTTTTAAGGATAATTTAGTCCGAAAAAATCATAAGCGATAAAAGTCTAAGTTAGAAGAAAGTTTGGTGGTGGACTTGCACTTGCTTTTTTTTTAACTCAATTTTAGAGAATCTCAACTTTAAGCTGGATGTCGCAAACACCTCCACATTAGCTTAAAATTGAAAACAACTTTCAATAAGCTGTTCCTAACAGCGAGTAGTCAGTACTCTCAATTGGCCCAATAAGCATATGGTATTTCATAATACAACAGAGCGTGTGGGAACGCGCAGGTGGTGCGAGTAAGAAAGCAAACCCCCACCAACCAAAATCGGCCATCATTCAAAGTTACACAGCTCGTGAAAGTCTCCGCCATCGCAGCCCGCCATTTACACTCCGGTCTCATATAAATAAAAAATTTATGCGCATTACTGCTAAATTAATCTGAAGCAGCCGATCGATCCTAAACCAGGTAGAAGAGTATGGAGGTCAGAGCTAGAGCGCCTGGGAAAATCATACTATCCGGCGAGCACGCCGTCGTTCACGGTTCGACCGCCGTCGCCGCCGCCATTGATCTCTACACTTACGTCTCCCTCCGTTTCCCAACTCCCGAGGGTAATCTACTGATTAACCTCGCTCATGTTGTATTTTGGTTCATGATTGATGAAAATCTTAATTTTGGGGATTTTTTTACCTTCGTTTTGGTTTCATTAGGTCTTTGAACTGACATTGTGTATATTGGAGATTCTGCTGGCGTAATTGGGGGAGATTACTTAAATGAGCGGTAGATAACTAGCTTTGTGTGATTAATTTCGAAAATATACTTTAAGCTTGTTCTGAGCTTCGAAAACTTGACAGTATTTGGCCTACTTTAAGAAGTTAACCTAACTTGGACATAACTCTCTGTGCCAAGTCTTGGTGAATGCAAGTTCTTCGAAATTTTGAGGTATTAGTCCAGGATTCTATCATGTTTCAATAATTACTCGTGCAGAGCTTCTATTGATTGGAATAGTATGCATTGAGGTCCATGCTCGAGTGGTATACGCGCTAGTTTTGCTAGATACTAGTAATGAAATTGGAGTGATCAAAGTTCTAGGCATGATTAGTATGTGAATAAAATCTTGATAGCTTATGTTCCTGTTCGACTGCGCTCTTTTTCCATCCTAATGTTCAGCTAAGGTGAAACTGTAACAGGCAAGTGTATGCTTTCGAATCTGATCCGGTCTGCGGTTAAGCTTTCTCTATATTTGGAAATGTTGTGATCAGTATTAAACGTTAAGATTTTTCAGGTGATATCATGAGAAGTGGTTGCATAATATCATTATGAAGTAGATACGTGGAATTATATATGATTCAATGCCTGATTCTATTCTACCAAGGACCATTAGTAAAGTTGATGAACTGTGACTAAAAGGTTTATCTAAAGGATTTGACTTAGGTGCTTTCCTACTGTTAGCATTAGTATATTAGCAGTTTACTTGTTTCCCTTTCTTGATGATACCGGCTTGTATCTCTCTCTCTCTCTCTCTTACTTTCACTTCTTTGTGTAATAGATAATGATGGTACACTGAAACTTATTCTCAAGGATATGGACTTGGAGTTTTCTTGGCCAGTTGGAAAGATTAAGGAAGCTCTGCCTGAACTGGGCAGAAAACCTCCTTCCTCCCCTTCATCATGTTCTTTAGAAACCACAAAAGCAATTGCCTCTTTAGCTGAAGAAGTAAATCTACCAGAGGCTAACAGTGGACTTGCTTCAGGAATTTCAGCTTTCCTTTGGCTATATACTTCAATTCATGGGTATGCAATTGAACATTCTACATATTTGCAGTACTTGTTCTAAGCATGATTTTTTTTTTCCTTTATCAGTGATAAACCAGCTAAAGCTGTTGTAACTTCAGAGCTGCCATTAGGCTCTGGCCTGGGTTCCTCTGCTGCCTTATGTGTTGCACTCTCTGCTGCCCTCCTTGCACTATCTGATTATACGAAACTTGATTTTAACCGGCCAAGGTTGGCAAGTATTTGGGGACAGTGAACTAGACCTTGTAAACAAATGGGCTTTCGAAGGTGAAAAGATCATCCACGGGAGGCCATCCGGGATAGACAATACAGTAAGCACCTACGGTATGTTAAGACCCCATAGCCTTGACCTCTGTAACCGAAGAGAGAGAAACTTTATTTGAGCTAACAAAATCTCTTTCAGGGAACATGATAAAATTCAGGTCTGGCGAGCTGACATGTATCAAGACGAATATGCCTCTGAAGATGCTGATAACGAACACGAAAGTTGGAAGAAACACAAAGGCATTGGTAGGTGGTGTCTCAGAGAGGGCAATGAGACACGGTAGTGCCATGAATTCCGTCTTCAACGCTGTGGATTCAATCAGCAACGAGGTGGCTGCTATCATCCAGTCGCCAGTTTCTGATGATCTTGGTATAACAGAGAAAGAGGAGAAACTAGAGGAACTGATGGAGATGAATCAAGGGTTACTCCAATGCATGGGGGTCAGCCACGCTTCCATCGAGACTGTCATAAGAACTACTTTAAAATATAAACTATCCACGAAACTCACTGGAGCCGGTGGGGGAGGCTGCGTCCTCACACTACTACCTACACGTATCCTTTTTCCTCTGTTCCTATGAAGATCTATTATGCTAATACAGTATATTTAACATTATTTCCTTGACTAGATGACCTAGTATTAGCAGGAACAGTGGTTGATAAAGTAATCGCAGAGCTTGAAGAATGTGGGTTCCAATGTTTGATCGCCGGAATCGGTGGAAGAGGCATGGAGATTAGCTTCAACGGGTTTTCCTGACTTACATTGTAACACCCCAAAATTTTCGATATAAAATGCATTGCATATCTATTCATGCATATTATCAAGTGTTTTAGTTTTGTAAATCGTGCCTTAGAAATTTAAATAAAAATTAAAGCATCTATCTTATTTATCATTAAATCATTTTTATTATGTAAATTTATTTTGAAATTTGTATGTGTTTATTTATATCATATTATGATTATATTGTTTATTATTGAGATAGAAATAATGTTAGAATTATGAGGCAAAATAATATTTATTTGCCTAGGATTTCCTCATGAAATGATTGAATATTTTATATTTGTGTGAAATAATTAGGAGATAATTTTATATTATGTTTTATGATTAAAATAGATATTTTATGTGTGATATTCATGTTTAGGATCAATTTTAATTGTGTCTATATCCTAATCCATGATTGAATCTCTTATATGACAGGTGATAGACTAAATTCTATATAAATTATATAAGTACGAAAAATAAATATGGATAAAATATATTTGATACCTTATATGATTAGGGAACTTTAGATAATGATTTCTAGGCCTATAAAAACCCCTTAGTCGCTCATAATATAGCATCCCATAAAATTTTCGAAAATCTGCCAGCATATCTGCGAATTGTTTCAAGAATTATTTACACATCTTCCCGTCATCATATCTTCGTGAAAATTTAGGATCGTCTTCCTAGTTATGTCTAGTATACTCTATTATTTTTGTAGAATTTTTCAAGCATGCTAAGTATTTATTTAAAATTGTTATTTGTAACTCGCAGGTTTTTGACAAAGATGTTCATGAGCTTGATATTGTTTTTCATGTTTTCTTTATGTTATTTTTGACCATGTTGAATTTTAATGGGATATAATATATGTTAGGTCATTCATGTTAAAAATATAGAATTTTTAGGATACATTTGCTATTTATTTGTTAATTTGTTTCTTTGTGTGCCAGATTCTTTTGTCAATGTACATATATATTGAAAAAAAAAAGTTTTCAGGTTACTATTAAATGAATTATTGATCATGATAAGTTTTATTATGATGAAATAGGTAATATGTTGTTAATGTTAGAGATCTATAATTTTTAGGACAATACTTTTATGATTTCATTAATTTATTTCATGAGTTGCCGAATTACTCAGTGCACGAATAAATTGTCAATAAAAGTAAGATTATGTTTAATATACTTAAGTTGAAACCATTAAAGTTGCACGTTAATAAGTAGATTATGTATAATATACATTTTGGTTTGATTATTTTGATCTATGTCAATTTATGAATTATTGAAATTGTTGATGCATGCATGACATTCTATGTAGAGTCATTAAGATAAATTTTCATGTATAGGATCGCGCAGGACTTAAACATTGATATCCATTATTTTTCATCAAGTCAAGGTTAAGGTGGGGAATGATACCGTTTATCTTTATTATACATTGTACTCGATATTTCATGTGATTATGATATGCATGAAAGGAATGGTCGAAATTGGGCCCTAAGATCGAAATCGGATCATAAATGAAAGGAAGGGTCGAAATCGGACCCTAGGATTGAAATCGGATCCTCTATGAAAAATCGGTCAAAATCAGGTCGTCGGTCGAAATCGGACCGTTTGAAAAGTTCAAGTGGTCTGTGTGGCCAATATACAAGTTCATGTGGTCTTGTGGCCAAATTACAAGTTCATGTGGTCTATGTGGCCAAATTACAAGTTCATGTCACATGATTTAGTTATTCATGTTTATATTTGATATAATCTATGGTTTGGATAAATGCATTTTCCCACTGAGTAGTCGTATCCATCCCTATTATATTAACATTTTTCGGAAATGACTCAATCGATATGTAAGAGGTGTTGGTGGTGATGGCCACGAGGATAATTTATCGTATTAAAATTATTGCTTTTAGTTTATGAACTTTTCGTTGTTTTTTTTGAAATGTTAGAATTCTTAAATTTTTATTTAGGACTTTCGCTGAGTATGAAAATAACATGAGTTTTGCAATAATTCTTTTTCCTTGAAAATGTTTTGAAAGAGTTGATATATGCATGTTAAGTATGAAGTAGCGTCCCTTGTCAAGTTATGAAAATTGGGGCGTTACATATATACAAATGTAAGATCTGTACCTTAGTCTCGATACAATTTGCAGATTCAATCGATGTATCCTTTTAGCCTGTTGTTTCTGTGTGCTGCTTCCTTTTCTTGTTCTTGTTAAGGCTTGGGCAATGTTTTTTACTGGTTTGAACTATACCATTACGAAGCTGCTCCATTAAGATTTAACTACATGCCATGTCTATTCAGAGAAGCTGACTAGTAATTTTATTTAGATGAACCAGTTCAACTCGTTGCATTACACATAGATAACACACATATATTACCATTAACTATAGCAAAAAAAAGCTATATATAGGGTGGGTGTTGGTTGATCAGCCATTGATGATTGTTCCTCCATTGGGGTGGATGACCTGCCCAGTTATGTAAGACGAGTCGACGTTGCTTGCCAGGAACACATACGAGGGCGCCACTCAATCGGCTGCCTTGCCCTTCCCATCGGCACTTGTAACCTGAAGCTTGAGCTTTTCTCTTCGCTGAAGGAAGCTTGAATGAGAGATGGGGCCCGGCGCCACGCCGTTTACGCGTAACCCCTTCTGCACAAGCTGCAGGGCCAGCAGCCTCCGCGTGAACGCCACGATCGCCCACTTGGTGGATGTGTAGTCCAAAAGGGTGGCGGTGCCCTTGTATGGATTCACTGAGGTAGTGTTGATGATGGAGCTCCCCTCATTCATATGCTTAAGAGCATGCCTAAAATCCATGCAAACTCAGCTCCCCAGTTATTATTATATTATTATACAACAATAACAATAATATTCAAAGTGTCGGCCGCGTCTTTGTCCTCCTGTCCCTTCACATACGTAAATGCCACAGTGGCGCCCTCCAGCGAGAAACAGTGAGCCACGGTGCGGCCGATCCCGGAGTCGCCTCCCCGTTAACTAGAGCCACCTTACCCTGCAAAGACAAGAGCATGTACATCACCACCTTTGATTTAAATGAAGAAAGAACACGTGTTTTATATATACGTACCGCGAGCTTGTTAGATGGCTTGTAATCTTCGGTGGTGGCGCGTGGATTGGGATCCATGACGTTCTCTTTGCTGGGCTGAGCATCCTGCTTCTGGGGAGGGAATTGCTGGCCGCCGGAAGCCATTGATCGGATCAGGAAGTTGAAGAAAGTGGGGGGATTTGATTGTATGACTGGATAAGCAGAGCGGAAAGCGATGTAGTAACGAAGGAAAGAGCGAGTGGATATGGGAAGAAGACGAGCTGCAGAATATGTAGAATGCATGGCGATGGTGGAGATGATTGAGCGGTCGATTGAAATAAGGAGGTGGCAGAAACTGGGGGCAGGGAAAGCAGACACGTCGGCAGCGTTGCACGTAAGCCTAAAAAACTTGCCATGTCAATTGTCACGAGCTGCATGTTCGAGTGGGGCTAACAGACATGTTGCGGACAGTTGGGCCAAGTGGGCCGAGTTTTACTAGAAGATAGCGTTGGGCTAGGCTTCTAGGTTTTTCCCTTTGGTGGCTTGTAGAAGATTCTACAACTTTGTAGAAATGTACAAAGTATAGATAAGACCTAGATCAATACGAAAAGATCTAGGTGATTGATTTGATTGATAGATGATTGGTAGGTGATTGATTAGAAGATTGATTTGATTGATCACGGATTGATAGGAGCCCTTAGATCGAAATGATCTAAGTCGTTCATTGTAGGAGATGGGTTATAAATACCCAACTCCATTCATTTGTAAGTCATCAAAGTCTTGAGTAATATACAAGCATTCTCCAAGAGCTTCTCTCTCTACTTTCTCTCTCTAAAAGTGTGTTTGTTCGAGGGTAGGCTGACTAGAAAGTTTCGAGGCAACGTCAAGTTGCTAGTGCCGCACGTGAAATTCCGCGCACGTGACAGTTGGTATCAGAGATCCGGGGGGAGTACGGTTCGAGCACACGAGAGAAATGACGGGTTCGAGTGAAGCTGTGAATGTGGAGAACGTGGAGGTCATGAAGCAAGCTAAGACCAAGAGGGCATTATTTCAAACACTATTTTTTTCAATTTCAGCTGCTTTCAGCATTTATTTCCAAGCACTAACTAATTTTCAAATAAACTCGCTTTCACCGCTTTAAAAGCAGTCAAGATCTTATCAATAAAGCCCTTCACTTACTCCAAATACTCCCCTAAACTCCCTCATTTTCTTGTGTCCCATTCGTGTTCATCCGTCATTTTTAACGTAAGAATCTAGGTACTTACGATTTGAATTTTAGATTATCGTAAGCACCTAAGTCGCTTTGGTTAAAATGTAAGTGGACATGAAATAAAAACACAAAAAAGTGAACAAAGAACTCTCTAATAAGAAGGGGCCATTTGAACGACAGTGTCTATTCCATGTTCTTGTCTCATTTTATGGTCTATTAGTTCTGCACCCGTCTTTCGCACGAATGGTTCCCTTATATACTAATAAAAAAATGTACAGTTGCGTATTTGTTGGTGGATGTATGAAGACCATAAATTCGTTAACAACAAATGTATATTTAAATAGGAATATGAAATATACAATACATCCTTAATTAATTATGGTAATTAAATTCCATCATGAATAATAAATGAAATCAAGCTTGTTAGTTACTAAAGACTCCCACTCTGTTGAATCCATTTATCCACTTTATTTTATGTTCCGACTTTCACTTCCTATTAAGAGTAAAAATATGGACATAAAGATGATTATATAATAGTGGGAAATGGATCATACTGAAGAGGCTTAAAATAAAAAAATAAAAATAAAAAGTAGGAATATTAACCCTCCATTTTGCATATCTAAAGTAAATATTTACATATCTCAATTGATCCTATTCGCTTTCGATCTATTTGCCCTGAATGTCGGTGCGCAGCAGAAACAGCCTCTCCCATAGCATTTCATTTCACTTCCCTGTTGTCCCAATTCCTTCACCAAACAACATTCATGAAAATCCGTGATAGTTTTTTCATAAAGATACAACACGTCTACTTCATTCATCCCAACAGTTGACCCCAAACAATCTCATGGATCGTGAAACTGCACTGGCACAACCTGCACCAAATGCAATTCTTAAACCCAATCAATGAGTTAATTTTTTGACCTTCCGTGTTATATAGAACTTGGAATGGAATATTCAATTCAATTTACGAATCGGGATTTAAATACAGGATGGTGCTACGTGAAAAAGGTCGTTGTTTTGAAAGATAGGACAGGTGAAACAACAAAAAACGACAATTGTGAAGGGGGACTATCTAATGGTATTTCAACTAAATTGGCAAGGTTACTAAAGCAATGATGACAAACCGAAATCGTGAAGATGATAATGAGTGCACAAAGTTAGTTTAAGGATATCTACCAACTGCAGAAAGACATGAATTCAGGCTGCACGTAGTCACCCACCTAAAAATACGAAGAAAAATAAATGCAAAAAGCACAATTAGCAAAGGACAAAGAATCAAAGAAAATCTTTTGACCAACAGAAACAAAGAGTGAACTAATTCCGACCAAACTATTACAAAACTTGTATGAACAACGGCCTATTGCACTTGCTCACAATGGTTGCATAGCCTTTCCAATATCAGAAATGAATAATACTCCCTCCGTCCCAATTATCTTGTCCACTTTGCTTTTTGCGCGATTTTTAAGGAGAGTTGTTAGTTGTGTATAGAGTTGTGTAAAGTTGTGAGTCCCCAAAAAATTTGTGTGTAATGATTTGCCATATTTAGAAAGTGGACAATATATTTGGAAAACCTTAAAATACAAATACATACCTACCCAGAAACAAGGCTTCCTCAAGGGCACAAAAGACTGGATTCTTGGTCCATAAAACCCTTGCAAGAATCGTTGTTTCCCGTGGTAGTCAATGGCGGATATATAAACGAACAAATCTCCATATAGAATAACATACTCGATCAACTCTCCTGCGATGCGCAAAAAGCAAAAAACACACACAAAAAAAAAAAGAACAAGCACTAACGAACCGATGACCAAGTAAAAGAGTGTTATGATGTGGCTCAAATCATATTCCTTAAAGGAAATTGACTCCTATCCCACATCGAATAATTAATGAAGTTAATCATTAATTTCACCTATAAATAGATAGGTTCTTTAATTATTTTAAGTGTGCTTCTACGCATCATAACCCACATTTTATGGGATTAGTTAGTTGGACTAATTGACCATGTTTTGTAGGTATGTGTTTTTTGGGCTTAGGAACATATTCCGGAGGCCCATTTTGTATTATCCTATTTATTAGTGGATTGGTTCTCCGCCGCCCGTGGATGTAAGTCGATTAACCGAACCACATTAAATTTTGTGTGCCTATTTCTTCTCTTTGTGTTATTCTTTGTTATTGTCTCGGTTGGGTTCCGAGAACCCGTTCGTCACGTTTTTTGAGGGTCCGAAGATCCTAACAAATGATATCAGAGCCGAGGTTTGGCTCGTGTTGTGACAATAGCAATAACAAAGATTTTGATTCGAGAATTTTGAAGGCTTTTGAAGGAGGTGGAACATGTTTGAGGAGGAAGCACCATGACGTGAAGTTTCACGTTATCGGAGCACCGTTTTGCCAATGAAGATTCCAATTCTGAAGATTTAAATAATGGATGATCTTTGTTCGAGGGACGCTACGACTTTGTTGGTATTCTGATTTGGATTAAGCCCATTGAGACTTTTGCGGAGGCGGTGAAGCAAGATCATTCTGTGTTCGCAATTGGAGTTTTGGTCGATGTGGAGATTTGTTATGTTGGATTGGATATTGGAGTTTTCGTCACGGTGGAGATTATTATGATGTGGGTCAAATCATAATCCTTAAAGGAAATTGACTCTCATCCCACATCGGATAATTAATGAAGTTTATCATTAATTTCACCTATAAATAAACAGGTTCTCTAATTGTTTTATGTGTGCTTCTATGCATCACAACCCACATGTTATGGGATTAGTTAGTTGGACTAATTGACCATGTTTTTGTGGGTATGTGTTTTTGGGCCTAGGACCATATTTCGGAGGCCCATTTTGTATTATCCTCTTTATTAGTGGATTGTTTCTCCGCCGCCCGTGGATGTAGGTCGATTGACCGAACCACGTTAAATTTTGTGTGCATGTTTCTTTTCTCTCTGTGTTATTCTTTATTATTGTCTCGGTTGGGTTCTGAGAACCCGTTCTTTTATCCAATATATATTTTTTTGGGAACGTTAGTATCTATTTGCAATTATACTAAATACATAATAATGTTTTATCATTTTGTATACTACTTTAAAATATCAAAACTGGTAGGATTTTTATATTTTAAATAAATAGTTTGTTTTAAATATAAGTAAAAATTAGAAGATTTAGATCTTCAATAACATTTTTAATTTAAAACTAATTTATCTAATTCATTAGATATATGATATTTGACAATTTTAATAGGTGAAATTGTCGGTTTCATCCGGTTTGGAACCTATGGTTTGAAACCGGTGGTTTCACAGTTTGAAAAAGAGTAAACCGAAATCGAACCGCAAATCGACGGTTTACGGTTCAAGACGATTCCGATTTGCACCGATTCTGATTTATGACGGTTTCCGTTTCGATTTAAAACCCAGTTTGAACCGATTTCGATTTGAAAATAGACATGTCTACCTACAAGCATTAATGGTACCAAGATTTTCTTGCAAATACAACAGGAGGGGATGCGCGGACGGCGCGACAAATATAGTCCCCGTCGCTCCATGCCTCCTCATTAATGCACCGCATCAGGGGCGGATCTAGGATTACGAGAAAGGGGGGGCGAGATTTGAAAACTCGATTGAAAAGAGGACGAAGTATAGATTTCGAGGGGGCAAAAAAACAAAAATCCAAAATCACACATAAAAAATCGAGTTTCGACATGAATCGGGGGCGACCGGCGCCCTGGATCCGCCCCTGCACCGCATGTAATTACATCATTATTTCTTAGTTAAAAGAAAACCCTTTTAAAAAAAGCTACGAAAATAGGCGACTGTTCATCGATGACTTTTTCGTGTCTAACCCGAATTTAACTTCGTTTCCCGAATCAATCGGTTGAACAGGACGGCCAGACCTAAGGGTGTAACGGTTCGGTTCGGTTCAAATACATAGAAATAGTTCGGTTCGGTTCGGTTTGATGGATTTTTCAATATCAGAACCGAACCGAATTGAACTGCTTATAAATGGTTCGGTTTGGTTCATCGGTTCACTTTTTTATTTTTTTATTTATTTTTAAATCTTAAATAATGCAAGAATAATAGTTTATAAGATGTCACTCATTCTGAACTCATAAGTATAGAGTTGTTACTTCTTTCTCTTCATTTGTATAGAATATAATTGATCAAAACTTAAATCTAATATCTAAATCCAACAATATTCTCATATAAGAAAGACAAATATTAAATAAAAAAATTAAAAAATAGGATATTAGTTCAGTTCGAACCGATCAAAAATTCTTGAAACCGCGAACCGAACCGAATGTAAACGGTTTTTAAAAAAATAAACCGAACCAAACCGCAAACCGAACCGAATCATATTTTTCGGTTTGGTTCGGTTCCGGTCCGACCGATTTCGCAGTTCGGAGCGGAACCACTTACACCCCAAGCCGACCGATTTTCAAAAGATAGGTTGTAAAGTTAACCAATCCAAATTATCATCTACACTTGTAAAAAAATGTCACAATTCAATTGGTGATCATGGAATGAGACGAAAAACTAAGAATGATGATGATCTTCTATCTCTTTTCTTTCTTTTTTTTCTTTTTTTTCTCATTTATGACCCACTAATGGAATTATGACAAATGCCTCTTCAATAATTATCCTAGTTTGAATTTATTGACCACTAAGGATAAAAGGTCATTCTAGATTTTTAAGCTAATAAAAGACATATATCAACATTTTATTGGTAAATTTTGGAATGAAACGCAAGAAACGAGATAGAAGATTCTAATTATAAAAATCGGTGATAGAAGATCCTTATTGAAGGGACTCTACTCTGCTAATTTGGCATTAGAAAAAAATACAATCTTAAATTAATATGATGCCTATCTAATTTGAATAATAAAAAATATTTTTCTTAAATTAATATGACACTGTTAAAGACCTGAATAGGCCCAAGCACTCTTATGTGCCCGGGCCCGTCGGCGGTTGCCCTTGACCAGTGATTAATATTTATTTGTTCAGCCCGTCCGGCTTGATGCGTTTGAAACCGTCGCACGGTTTCATTGTCTGAACCGCTCCGCTTCTGTCTTGAACCGTTACTAAAACCTACCTATATAAGGGCGGCTTCGGTGTCTACCGTTCAATAGTGCGCAGCTTCAAATCTATCTTTATCTTCCTCCCTCTTTATACTTTGCGATTCTCTGAGTGATTCAGTGTATAAGAGTGAGGATTTGGTGTAATAGTTGTTTGGCCTGTTGGTGCTTAGAGTGTAGTGGTGTGGTGGTTGTATTCGGTGGTGCGAGCACTAATACATTCGATCTATATATTCGTTTATATATCTTGTGGCTTACGTCCGATCCTAACAAGTGGTATCGGAGCGGGTTTAATCTCCGCCAGACCACCGCTTTCTTGACTGCCTCGATTGTGAAAGGGCAGTTTACTGAGTTGTAACCCTAGATCAACGGCAGTCCACTCCTTAGGTAAGAACGAGGCTCAAATCTCCGAGCCTCGCTCAGGTAAAGCGGCTAAAACCTCTTGCTCTTTCTGTTTTCTAGATCTGCCGACTGGTGCAGTTAGGCTTGGGATTGTTTGCTGCTAGATCTGCCGACTGGTGCAGTTAGGACTCTGTGATCTAACTGTCTTTCTTTGTGCTGCGATTTATGCGTCTCTATTTTACTCTGTTTTTTATGCTTCCGCTGTTTTCTGTGATAAATCTGTGAGCTTGGAATCCTCTTGGTTGTCTCTGATCTGTACAGATCGGTACCGTTAACCGTATTCTACGGTTTTTCTTTTCTATCCTAGCAGTAGCTTGGGTGAACCCCTGCGCCCAGGACTTGATCCTGCGTTTTGTGAACTGGGAAATCCCCTTGCAAATATACTGTAAGATATCAACTCTTGAAAGAGTCAATATCTTGGTTTGTGTTACCATGGCTTTGGTATCCTCAAGTGGAATTGCCATATTCAATGGAAAAACTGATTTTAACTTGTGGAAGAAAAGAATGACTGCTATACTTGTGGAAAAACGTGTGTTTCCTGCTATTAATCATACTTATGAGACTGATTTATCTGAAAAGAAAAAAACTGAGATGAATGACCTTGCTCTATCTGCTATTACTCTGAATTTGTCTGATTCTGTGTTAAGAAAGGTAGAACACCTTGAGTCTCGCTAAGGAGGTTTGGGATAAGTTAAAAAGAACTTTACACTTGAAACATCTCTTCCCTAAAAAATGTATCTTCTCCGGAGCTTTTTTTAAATTTAGGTTAGACATGTCTAAGGACATAGATGAAAACCTTGATGAATTTAATAAGCTATTACGGTTAATCAAGCAAGCGGTGATACTAGTATAGATAACTATGCCCCTATAGCCTTCTTGAATTCCATTCCGAGACCTATAGTGATGTTCAATCTGCCATTAAGTATGGGAGGGACAAAATTGATCTTGAAACTGTGGTTAGTGCCCTAAAAAGTAAGGAAATGGATTTGAAATTCAGTAAAGAGGTTAGGATAGGAGAACATGGTACTTCCTACCAAGTAAGAGGTAGAACCCTTGAGAAATCCAGTCCTTCTTTTAGCTCGAGACAAAGGCCGGGAAGAAAAATACTTTCGAGACCTAGGTCTAAGTCTAGATCTAAGGGTAGGAAGTGCTTCAACCGTGGGGAATATGGTCATTATCAAAAGGATTGTACTTTACCTAGGAGAGGAAAACGAGAATGACCATAAGAGTGTGTCCAATGCTATTCTTGGTGATGATACTTGAACACAATGTGCTTGGCAAATATTTTATGGTTCTTGAACTCTGAAAATCTCTCTTATGTGAATTCTCCGTGAATTTTATGCAAATAAATGAATGGTTAATGGATTCGGGAAGTGCTTATCATGTTTCTCCATTCAAAGCATGTTTTTCAAACCCGAAACTTGGTGATTTTGGGTTTGTGATTGTTGCTAATAGGGATAAATGTTCTATGCTAGGGATAGGTGATATTTGCTTAAAATTTAAAACCGGTTTTCGATATACCATGAAAAATGTGAGATATGTTCTCGATGTGGCATGTAATCTACTTGTCTTTCTCGCCTTGGAAAATGATGGATTTGGGGGAAGTTGGGGGAATGGGTGGATGAAGGTTAAAAGAGGATCTTTGGTGGTGTTTAAGTCTAAAAGAACAAACAATTTGTATCCATTCAACTCTTTCGTACTGTCTTACCTGCATCAAATGTGAACACTGCTCTCCATGATAAAATTGTGTTGTGGCATTTAAGACTTGGGCATGCTAGTTCAAAGAATCCGTCTAGTTTAAACAAAACTGGTGTATTTGGAAATGATAAAATCTCGATTTACCATTCCGTGATTCATGCATTATTGGTAAACGACATAAGGTTTCTTTCCCTTGTTTCTACTTCTCCCGACAAACCTATTGCCTTTGATATTCTTGAGTATGTGCATGCGATGTGTGGGGGGCCCTCTAGTATTTCTACACATAGTGGTTGTAGGTTTTATTTGTCTATAATGGATGATTTTTCTAGAAAGACTTGGATTTTCCTTTTAAGGCAAAAATCAGAAGTTTTCAAAATGTTCTCTGAGTGGAAGGTGAGAGTAGAAAACCAAACTGGGAAGAAGATTAAGGTTCTTAGGACGGAGAATGGGCTTGAATTTTGCAATTTCCCTTTTGATAACTTATGTGTTAAGTCAGGTATTAGGAGGCACAAAACTGTACCTTACAACCCACAACAAAATGGAGTTGTGGAGAGGATGAATAGAACTCTATTGGACAAGGTTAGATGTATGCTAGAGACTGCTGGTTTACCTAGAACCTGCTGGGGAATTACTGCTTTAACTGCTATTTATCTTATAAATAGGCTGCCCTCTAGTCATCTTAAGGGCCAATGCCACGAAACTGTATTCTTGGAAAATCTCTAGACTTGTCTCACCTTAGAGTGTTTGGCTGTGCTGCCTTTGTTCATCAAAAGGGTGATAAATTAGGTCCTAGGTCTAAGAAATGTGTCTTCTTAGGTTATCCTGAAGGAGTCAAGGGTTATAGACTATGGGATAGGAGTGTCCCCGGCTTTAAAGTGATTATCGATAGAGATGTGGTGTTTAATGAGTGTGATTTTCCATGCTTACATGTTGTTCCTTCTCACGATCTTTGCTCCTCCGAGGTGGAGCCTGTTGATACTTTGCCTAAATCATTTACTTCGGAATTTGTGTCCGATAATTGTACGCGATGACTCTCTCTCCGACTCTTCCATTTACGTTAGTGAGTCCGATTCTCTATCCGATCCCGTGCATGATTCTTACGGTTCCGAGCACTCTCATCCGTGCGATTCAAATCAAAGTGATTATATGCTCTCTAGGGATAGAGTTAGGAGAACACCTCATATTCATTCTAAATATGATGATTATGTGATGCATGCTTTATGCGTACGTGAATCTTTAGATAATGAACCTACCGGCTATTCTGTCGCTATGAAATCCCCATCCTCTTCTAAGTGGTTAGAGGCTATGCGATCCCGAGATACATTCCTTGCATGTGAACAATACTTGGACTCTTGTCCCCAAACCTGTTTCATGTTCTCTTGTGGATTGTAAATGGCTTTTCAAACTTTAACCCGAGTCGGCCTACGTAAGGTATAAGGCTAAGTTAGTGGCCAAGGGTTTTACTCAAAAGGAGGGGGTAGACTATTCTGAAATCTTTGCCCCTGTTGTTAAACTCACTACTGTGCGTATTATGCTATCTTTGGTGGCTCAATTTAACTGGGAATTAAAGCAAATGGATGTTAAAACTGCTTTTCTTCATGGGGACTTAGATAGGCAGATTTATATGTCTCAACCTGAAGGTTTTGTGAATTCTACTAAACCTAATCATGTCTGTTTATTGAAGAAAGTCTTGTATGGTTTAAAACAATCACCTAGACAATGGAACAAGAAATTTGATCAGTGCATGCTTTCATTAAATTTCTGCAGGAGTTCTTTTGATCATTGTCTCTACTATACTAAGTCAGCCTCTGTCCCTGTATACTTGCTGATTTATGTTGATGATATGCTCATTGCCAGTCCTTGCATTAAGTCCATAAAGCATGTTCAGAAATGCCTATGTGAAAACTTTGAAATGAAGGACTTAGGAGATGCAAAAATGATTCTTGGCATGCATATAACTAGAGATAGGCAACATGATTCTCTCACTCTCAATCAGATTTCTTATGTAGAAAAGATTTTTGAGTAAATTTTCTATGTCTCTTGCTAAACATGTCATTGTCCCTCTTGCTTCACATGTATTGTTAAGTAAGGATCAGTCTCCAAAAACTGATTCTGAAATGTTTGATATGAAGAAGATCCCATATGCTAATGCAATAGGATCTGTGATGTATCTCATGGTATGTTCTAGACTTCGACATTGCATATACTGTTAGTTGTTTGAGCGGTACATGTCTAACCCCCGGTTTGGCTCATTGGAATGCTTTAAAGTGGTTGTTCGGATATATTTAAAATTCACTAAGCATGTGGGAATCTCGTTTTTCTAAACATCCTAAGAGCACTAGACTAGTGGGTTATGTGGATTCCAACTATGCAAATGATAGAGATAATAGGAAATCTACTACCTCATATGTTTTTACCTTACTGTGGCTCCCGCATAAGTTGGAAATCTCGGCTACAACCTATTGTTGCTTTATCTACCACCTGAAGCGGAATATGTTGCATTCTTTGAAGCTATGAAAGAAGTCTGTTTGGTTAAAAAGCTTGTCAGTCCGAACTTAATTTCTTGGATAAAAATGTGACTTTGTTATCGATAGTCAATCTGCTATCCAGGTTAAGTAAAAATCCTGTGTTTCATGATAGAACCAAGCATATTGATGTTAGGTTTCATTACATTAGAGACTTGGTTGACAAAGGGATAGTTGTTCTTGATAAAGTTCACACGATTTAAATCCTGTGCGATATGGGTACAAAACCCCTGAGTCCGGAAAAATTACGAGGCGTGTCTTAAGATACTAAACATTAGGTAATGTATCTATGTGTTTTTCCCCTTCTCCCCTGTTGTGTCCGCTTTTCTTTACGTTCCTTGCGGGTTGGTGAAGATGTTTGATGATGAAGGAGGAGGGTGGGCGATGATGACAAGATGTCGAATACAAATCTTCCCTTTCGGATAAGAGGGGGCACACCACATTGGGCCTAAGGTGGAGAATGTTAAAAGGCCGAATAGGCCCGAGCACTCTTATGTGCCCGGGCCCATCGCGGCATTGCCGGCCCACCATTTGCTTAATATTTATTTGTTCAGCCGTCACGGCTTGATCGTTTGAAACCGTCGCACGGTTTCCGCTGAACCGCTCCGCTTCTGTCTTTGAACCGTTACTAAAACCTACCTATATAAGGGCGGCTTCGTGTACTGTTCAATAGTGCGCAGCTTCAAATCTATCTTTATCTTCCTCCCTCTTTATACTTTGCGATTCTCTGAGTGATTCAGTGTATAAGAGTGAGGATTTGGTGTAATAGTTGTTTGGCCTGTTGGTGCTTAGAGTGTAGTGGTGTGGTGGTTGTATTCAGTGGTCTGAGCCTGTAATACATTCGATCTATATATTCGTTTATATATCTTGTGGCTTCTGTCTGATCCTAACAACACCTATATATATTGATATTATAAGAAGAATTCTTTATAAAATCTGAAGACTTTTTGGGTTCAACTTTGCACGATTTTTTTTGTAATATTTTTTTATTCTAATTGCTTCAGTTTGACGTACTAAAATATGCAGTTTTATCTAAAAGTACAATTGTCTTTTTAGCATTATTAATATTGCATGTTGATTATTTAATTTTACATTTTATTATGATACGGATGGAACATAATTATATTGGATGAGACTGGTTCCCCAGGAATTGAAAATCATATAACGTTATTACGTAAAGTAAAACCTATATATTGTTTACAACGTTACTAATCCGCTTCATTATAATAGTCTTGGTGGGTTCAAAACCCACCAAGACCGCTATGTGTGAGTCTGTCACCTATGGTTAAGTTAGGGTGGTTGAACCCTTCTGTGTTGTTTGCAGACTAGAGCATATGAGCGGGATTTACTCAATGCGCACATCGGTAGCGGTTGCGGGTTACCCTCGTCATCCAAAAAAAAAATATCGCTCAATATATCATATGATCCAAAAGCATAAAATAATAAATGCAAATGTTTCAACACAAAACATTAACTCTTGTAAATTGTAACATGAGGCCAAGTAAATTCTTTTTTACGAGCAACTTACATTTCATTTACGTACTGGATACATATTATTCATGTATAATATATTTTGTATAAAAAACATATCAAAATTATAAATCGTGCTAGACGAACCACGTGCAACAGTCTCGATCGAATTGCATAGTGAGTTACTTATTGGCAAGTGGAGGAGTAGTGAGACGCGTCTTGAGTTTGAATAGGAAATTAATGGGAAAAAACATGCATTTTCTTATAATTTGATTCATTAAAGTCAACTATATTGTTACTAAATGACCAATATCTTTTCAAAGTAAACCCCGACGTTCATGCTTAGCTGCTAACATTACAAAAAGTAAACTATCACTAAAACCATTTTTAGCGTTGTTTTTTGAAAAATAATAGCAATATTTTTACAATTAAATATCTAAATCAAGAATATATAAATTCTCATAGCCTAAAGATATTGTTTGACTTTAATCCTGAAGTTAAGGTTGGCCCAACGCCAGAAATTATCGACGAAAAATAATTTCTAAACTAATATTTTATTTTCTAAATATTCTGCGAAGACTAAGTAAACTGTATCAATTATTCTCTAGATCGTGGGTGAGTATGTTTTTAGACTATAAAACTAATTATTACTACTATACAAGTCTATAATTTTACGTACCCAAAATCAATTTGAAAAAATTCCCAAAAAATAAACAATAATTTAAATATGAAATAAAAACAAATATATTATGGAAAAAAGAATAAGAAGAAATAGAGTAAATGGAGGGAAGCTTCTCGTGAAGCGAGAAAGCAAACATTTTTATTTTGTACCAACTGCCTTAAACTATGAAAAGATCAACTAACGACTTTATAACTCCAATTATCTTATTCGATTCGCGAATATGAATTTGTCAATGATGATTTTTTTGATGATGATGATGATGATGATTTCTGCGTTGTCTTCTTCCATCTAGTACTACTCTGTAGTTGACTTGACCAGCCCCCTCTCTCATCGGTGCTCTCTCCCTCTCTCTCTCTCTAGACGTATATATACATGTCCGATACATGGCATTCTAATCACAATCTTTGTCTGAAGTAACGATGCATTTTAAGGATTCAGGCGTAGTTCTTGTGATTCTGTTGGTGTGTTGGATTAGTTTTAAGAGCGGTGCGGCGCATGGGCTTTTCGGTTTCGATGTTCATCACCGATACTCCGACACCGTTCAGGAATACTTGGACGTCGAGGGGCTGCCGGAGAAAGATAGCTGGGACTACTACGCCGCCATGGCCCACCGTGATCATCTCTCCAAAGCACGCCGCCTCGCCACCTCCCCCGCCTCCAGCCCCTTCCTCACTTTCTTAGGCGGCAACGAGACTTACCGCCTCAGTGGTCTCGGATTGTACGTTCTTTCTTTCCTATTTCTTTTACTATTTCTTCATTCTTTTCCTTCTTTTACTATCATTGAGTAATCATAATTATAGGGAAAAAGGAAAGAAATAAAATAAAATTACAAGCTACAAATGTGTAAAATTAATATGTGAAGTTAAAAAAATATTGTGAATTTCGAATGTTATCAACTAATTCATATTTTCAATCCATTAATTTGTCAAAATTATTCTTGAAGATATTTGAGATGATATTATATATCAAAATAAAAAAGTATTGTCCGGTCAGATTCCTAGTGTTTGGGATGAGTTAAATTTGACGGAAGGGATGCAACATTTTTAAGAAACATGGTATTTTCTGCCAAAAAAATAAAAATTATTTTACGCATTTTCACCAGAGTATTGAATACATGATAGTGTAAGTTAATAGATTCGTACAAAGTTCATATTGTTTGATTCTTAGTTGTTAGCAGGCTAACCACATGAGGGCTGGTGAAGGCCACTGCCCCCATTGAACTTTGAAAATTAATAAGTATGTACAATTGGTATTTAAGGATTCGCCAGTTTAGTGGTTAACGTATTTGATTTTTTAGTTGTTGATGCTGGTTATCTTTCAAATTTTTTTATTTCTTTCTCTTCTCATTTCTTAATTTTTCCCGTTATTTGCCTTTTTTCCCCTCAACTCTTATAAAATAATTTAAATCGAATATTCTTCTAAATCAAAACTTAACAAGACCATTTAGAAAATTCAAAATTATTATACTTAATTGAAAATCACTATAATAAGTTTTATTTGATCGAATTTAATTTAATAATTTGAATAAAAGAAGGATTGTGTTTATATTCTCTACTCGTATATTTCAAAAGATAATTTAATAATCTTTTACGTGCAATATAATGGACATGATACATTTCATAAAGTAGATATATATTTTAAATCCTACCAACAATTCTACAGTCCAAATTTTACTAGTTGATAATAAGTTTATTTTAGACTTAGTAGAATTTGAGTTTTTTAGCTTCATATTTAGAGATGTGGATTAAAATTTTATTCATACTCTTGTGGTAAAAATTCTAACATTATGTGCACATTGGTAATGTAAATAATAATATGCAATGCACGTCTAATAATATTTTTCAAGGAAGACTCTTACAAACACGTTTACTTGTTGGCCCTCACGGACCAATATCTCTGTCTATTCCACTGGTTAATTATGATGTTTCATGTTTGGGAATATTATTTGCAGTTTGCACTATTCCATTGTATCTGTGGGTACCCCTGCTGTGACATTTCTGGTGGCCCTCGACACCGGGAGCGACCTCTTCTGGTTACCATGCGACTGCAAGGACTGCGTGCGCCGCTTGAACTCCACTTCAGGCTCGGTATGTTCCTTTTATTCTAATAACCACTCTTTCAAAAATGGCCTTATATAACTCACTCATTGTCATTAAATTTGAATGAATTCCAGCCTTTGGAGCTCAACATGTACAGCCCTAATGCATCATCAACTAGCTCACTGGTCCCCTGCAATAGCACGATATGTGACCAGAGACGCGCATGTGCTCTCAGCCGTAATGCTTGTGCCTACCAAGAAGTGTACCTCTCCAGCAACACCTCGAGCACAGGGATACTAGTAGATGATGTTTTAGCCTTGGGGACTGATGAAGATCCTCAGAAACCAGTTGACGTCCCAATCACATTAGGGTATGTATATACATACGTTTCATTGTGTATGTTGCGTTCACAAATGTATATATATAGTATTTTTGTTCTTCTTCCTTTCAGATGTGGGATAATCCAAACCGGTGACTTCCTTGACGGTGCTGCTGTTAATGGCCTATTAGGACTTGGTTTGGACAATATCTCTATTCCAAGCATCCTAACCAACAAGGGACTTGCACCAAATTCTTTCTCCATGTGTTTTGGAAGTGATGGAATTGGAAGGATTGAGTTTGGTGACAAAGGAACTCCTGACCAGCATAAAACTCCAATCAATCTTGAATCTTCATTGTAAGCCATTCAAATCTCGTCAATAATCATTATCTTTTTGACATGTCTGACCATTTCTATGAATCTTTTCTGCAGTCCCTCCTATAATATCACAGTGAACAAAATAGATGTGGGGATAAACTCTATTGATGTGGAGTTCACAGCAATCTTTGACTCCGGAACCTCCTTCACATACTTGAACGATCCTGCATATTCCGTTATTGCAGAAGCTGTAAGTTGTACAACATCTTTCTAGTTTTTTGTCAAATTCTTAAACCATTTCTTCTTTGCAGTTTAATGCTCAAGTATCGGAGCCACGCTATCGGCCTACGAGGGCGCTTATCTTCAACTACTGCTACTCACTCGGGTCAGTTACTATCCATGCCGTTTTATGTTTGATACTACTAGGTTGTACGTCCTAATTGAGTTGTTTGGATTGTCTGCAGTGCAAATCAGACATCCTATCTTAGGCCGGACTTGAACTTCACGACCAAAGGTGGAGATATATTTGTTGTTAATAAACCAACGTTTGTGGTTCCACGAGAGGTGAGAAGAAGGATCCAGTGTTGTGAAATTTGCTGTAAAATTAAAAATGGGCTAAAGCTCTCTTCATTAATTTGCAGGATGGAACAGGATATGCATATTGTTTGGCTGTTGTCAAGAGTGAGGATATTAACATCATTGGACGTAAGTGCATGAATCATCCCACATCGAACTACTTAACGTTGTACCAAGATCGTGTTCTTGTCTAATTTTTTTTCGACTTTCCCCAGAAAATTTCATGACTGGCTACAGAATAGTCTTTGATCGCGAGGAGATGGTTTTGGGGTGGTCAGATGCCAACTGTAAGTCAGTTTACGATTCTCCTTTCTTCTTCATTTGGATCAGGGGTCCGTTTTTATCATAATATTTTTCGAAAATTTACTATTTCGCCTTCCTCCTCTAAAATTACATATTTCAACTCCTAATTTTAAATCTTCGATCTACTCCTAACTGCATAGTCTAATATTCTCTACGTCCCATCCCTTTAGTAGGGTACTCTTTCTTTTTTGCACGAAAATTAAAAAACATCATTTAAATATATAATTTATGAGTTTTAATTTTATTTAAAAAATAACATGATTTTCGTGGTTGGTAGGAGAAAATGAGAATTCATCCAATTTTTTTTTGAATTTTTTATGTTATAATTAAAGAAATAATCTAATGTTTTTTCAAAAAATTAAAAAGCATAATCTTTTTGAGTTTGGAACGGAGCGGAATCGTGTGAGATAGAAACTTTAGGAGAAAGAAAATATATAAAAATGCGGAGTAGATAGTGAGTAATGAATTATTCATCTCATTTTTTAATATAGAGTTAATATTATCATTTTTAAAAAAAGACATTAATAATGTCATACCCTAAAAAGAATAATGACACTTTTAATAGAATGGTGGGAATATATTACAATGAAAATTTGGTAATTCCCAAGAAATATGTAATCACGGATAATTTTTCAAAAAAGACACTAAGAAAATCGGAACTAGTGTATTTTTTTTTTTTTTTGATACGTGGAATCGCGGCTTACCGTTCAGGTAAACCCGGCTCCTGTGCGGACTAAACCACGGGGGAAGAGAGTTCAACACTAGGCTAACTGGGTAAACCCCGCTCCTTGGCGTGGCGAAATCACAAAGGAGAGTTCAACACCAGGCTAACATGGGGACGGTACCCCCATAAGATTGCCAGAGTGGATTCGAACCCAGGACCTATCGGTCCCGGGCCAACCACCTTCACCAACTTTGTCATCCCAAGGGGACGGAACTAGTCTATCTTGATTTTTTTCTTTTGATTACGTGGATTACCCTTGCTTGCATACTTTGCATTTCCTTTGGTGCGCATTGCGGTAAACCCGCTCCATGTGCGAGGGCTTAAACTACAGGAGGTCAACACAGTAACCATAGGGGGGGGTGGGAACCACCCCACTTGCTCCCATGGGACTAGTCTATCTTGATTTGATATGTATTGGTGTTTGTTTCAGGCTACGATGGTACGACAAGTGGATCGAACAGTCTACCTGTAGACAAGGGTAAAAATACGACTAATGCCCCCGGACCTTCGGTTTTGGATCCCGAAAAAACCACGCCCACGCCCACACCCGGGACCAGAAACCAGTCTTCTATATCGTCACCTCCGCCACCACTACCTACTGGTCTGCCTTTTGGAAGCGATGCTGCTCCAATCAACTCCGTGGTTCTGATGGTCGTAGTTTCTTTCTTTCTCCACCGTTTCATCCTTCTTTGTCCATGAAAGGGAGAATGATTTGATCGACAAATATACCACAGGTGTTCAAAGATTTTGTCAATTGTTATTTTATTTGTATTGAATAATTTTATGTATGTAGAGCATCTGGCTGTTACTTTTTACCATTTGTATCGATTCAAATACTTTTATATAATAAAAAAATACATTTGTGGAACATGGCCTTTAATTTTTCTGTAATGCATCTACCCAAAAATAAATGACGCGCCTTTTTAAATAACCACTTGGAATAACAAGAAAACAAAAATAATGATATGATAATAACATTCATAAAACGACTAATATATCTCACTTTTCCACTTATTTGATTTTTTTTTTACATGTTAAAAATAATAGGTCATAAATACCAACAAGATAGACACGTGCAGGGGCGGAGTTAGCGTTTTGCTATAGCACCCTGTGTTCTTAAAACCGGTCCGGTCATTGATCCGGAAAAATATTTTTTACCGGTTGAACTGGTCGAACCAGTTCAACCGGTGGGTTGACCCGGTGTGACGTCATAAATATATGATTATTAAATTATATAAATACATAGGTATTTTAATAATACTAATAAATATTAAAAATGACTTACAAATATATAAAATAAATATAAACATATTTACGACTCCCAACCGATGTGGGATGAGTGTAAGTAATTAGATGGAAAAAAAGTTGATGAAAGAGAAGAAGAAATCATCCCACATCGAATAGAGAAGAAAACCAAACAGAAAATTAACCTATAAATCTCTCCCTCCTTGTTTTAACAACCTGTCAACAGTTGGTAATAATAATTAGTCTACCAACATTAACATAAATGCAGTTTAAATTTATTAAACATTTCTTATTTATGAAAATAGGATTTTTCTTTCGGTTATCATACTAATTGAAACCGAACATGGATCGGTTATCGGCCTACAGAAAAAACCAATCGGTTTTGAATTTCTGAAATCGAACTGATTTGCAACCCTATTTTTTTCAATTTTGTTTTTTTTACATTCAAACCGAGTTACCGGCTCACATGTAGTGTAGTTGGTATTCCCACTTCTGCACAAGTGGTTGATCTTGTGTAAGGTCTTGAGTTCGATTCCCGTTAGGGACGATTTCTAATAAAAATTTCTTTAAAAAAAATAAAATAAAAAAATAAATTCAAACCGAGTTGACCCGGTTCACGGGTACCGGTTCAACCGGTCAAACCGGCTGGATCGCACCGGGTCGATAGCCAAAACAAGTCAGTACGTAACCCGGCCCGAATTTTTGACCGGGTCCGGGTTAAACCGGTTGAACCAGTCGGGCCGGGTCGGGTTTCAAAACATAGATATCACCTCTCCAATTTCTATAGCACCTTGGGTGTAGCTAGATTGGCTGTGTTCGAGCCTTTTATTTTTTTTTTCAAGAGAGAATAATATTATAAATTATTAAATACATTAAACTCTCAAATTATTATTTTTTTACACTTTATCCCTTAAATTATGAAAATGCGTATTTTAACCTTGGACTATTGACTTTATAAGTTTGGCTCTCTTAATTATGAAAATATGTAATTTGTCTATTAATTATCTAATTTATTACAAAAATAGTAAGATTTCGACAAAATTTTCCGTAACACTCAGACAAAGTTAGTGGTATTATCATCTTGAATTATCATAAAACTAATAATCCATAGGAAAAACAACACAAAAATAATAATCCAATGTAGCATTTCCACTAAATCTGCACGCATTACTGAACATATTTGTCAATATTTTACTTTCTTACAATAAATTAAATAATTCAGGGGTAAGTTGTAAATTTTTATAATTCTAGGATAAAATGCACAAATCTAATAATTCAAGGGCAAATTCTATGTTTTTATAGCTCAGGGAGCAAAGCGAAAAAAGTTAATAATCTATATATTTAAATCTACTATAAAATTCAAGTCAGACTTTTGGTTTAAGCTTTGCACGATCATTTTAATATATTAGCTAGCCTAAATTTATCTTTGGTTAAGAATTGTGTTTTGTGTAGTTGAAAGTATGCCATAATGGGACGGTACATGATATTGACTATTACATCAGTCTTCTATTAGTAATTTTTTTTTAAATTCTAAATGCTTTAGTTTGACGTGCTGAGAATATGCAGAATTTTCTCAAGTACAATTGTCTTTAGCAATATAATATTGCATGTTGGTTTTATTTTATTTACATTTTATCACGACGAGGATGCGGTATTTTATTGGATTTAAAATCCGTAAAATACATTTGGATAAGACTTGTTCTGCCGCAGTTGAAAATTATATGAAGCCATGGCGTAAAAATATAAGCAATTATTTTTATTATTATTATTTTTTTAAGAATAGTAATTCACAATTGTTATTTTATTTGCGTAGATAAAAATTCTATAATCACATAGAATCAAGTAAGGAATTAGTGAGACGCGTTTAAAGTTTAACGAGAAATTAATGAACAAAAAACATGCAGTTCATATAAAATAATACTCTATTTATTAATTACCTCTTTATAGTAATAAAAAATCGTGGTCCCAATTCGAGCTCAGAATAAACTCTACATTGTGATATTACGTATTATTTCTAGGTACATCCTTATCAATCAACCTCTATATAATTATAAAATAAAATGTTTTAATTTCAAAAATGTTCATAAAATAACTAAATGTTTTTGGTTAATATTGCATTATTTAAACTTGTGTGTTTCTAGTTACTATTCAACACAATCACCTTCTTTTAATTTATATATTTTAGAATATGAATGAACACATATGCATTTATTATAAATATATATATATATATATATATATATATATATATATATATAGATTTTTACGTTACTTATAGATAATGAATGAATCTTCTAAATTTAATATATACACAATGTCGTACATACATTTGTTTTTTGGGAATCATATATTTATATATTTTTCAAATTCCTATTTTAAACATGAATAAAATAATTTTCAATTGCTAAATAATATATTTAGTTATTTTAATATTTTTAAATTTTTATATGTGAACCTCTATAGTAAACACTTTATAGCAATACTTTTTTCAAGTCTCGAAAATATTACCGTATAGAAATTTTATTGTAATTTGATTCAATTAAAGTCAACTATATTGTTACTAAATTAATTGACCAATATCTTTTCAAAGTAAACCACGAGTCCACGATGTTTCTTGCTTATTGCTTAGCTGCTTCATTAGACATGCATCCCTACCTCTTTACACACACAAAAGATAATATAAATCATTAAAAATAATTAAATCAATAGCATCATTCAACATTAATTGATGAAAATTTAATTAATGTATGTTATCATCGTCGTTACAATTATTAAGTTGGTACAAGGACAACCCTGTATTAACTAATGTTCGGTAAATTCTAATTTTTTCTGATTTGTTTCCTCTTCATTTAACTATATAAATAAATAACTAACAAGCATTGACGAAGTCTAGGTAAACCGTATCAATTATTTATTTTCTAGAGTGTGCGTTGGTGTGTTTTCATTTATTTATATGATAATACCAATTTATTACTATAATATACGTTCAGAATTAATATGAATATTTCCTACAAAATTAGGAAATTAATTTGCACAAGAAAGGACAAATATATTAAGAGCATTGCATGATTAGAAATCCAATACAAAATACAGTAAATAGAGGTAAATTGCATGGCCCTTATAAGCATACATTATTACCAACTGTTTAAACTATGAAAAGGAAGAAGCAACACCACTTTTGTAATTCCAATTTATTATTTGGTATTATTATCTTTTACCCAATTTCGTATAACAAAAATCAAATTTACCCAATCCTTATATTTGCTACACAAAATACCCAACTTTATTTATACTATCCTTACTTTTTGAAAAAGTTGACTGACACCAATCATTTTCAGGTGTTTTCCTGAATTCGAGGCGAATTAGTTGAAGAAACAAACAAAAAAAACACGAACTTATATATACACATGAATCCCGCTCGAGTCTCGCTTACATAAAATCAAATCTCGCTCACACGAAATCAGTGTCGCCCTCCTTCGTAGTAAAATCCCGCTCACTTAAAATCAAATCCCGCTCGCAAATCAGTCTGCCAACAACCGAATCCCGCTTGACCGAGAGCCGAATCTCGCTCGGACGACAACGAATCCCGCTCGGCGACAACAACGGCGGCTGCCAACACAAATCCCGCTCGACGGACAGCAAATCCCGCTCGGCGAGCGGGATTCCAAGAGCGGGATTTGAGTTCAGATCTGGTTTTCAATCCCGCTCGGCTACCTCTCTCGTATTCAGTTTCTCTCATCTTTCTCTTCGTCGCCGAATCCCGCTCAAGACCGCTCGAGAACGCGATTTTGGAGTAGAATTCGACACCAAAACACAAGAATGGCCAACCATGTTAGTCCCGCTCGAATTTTATCCGTTAATTTGGCGCGAATCGTAATTGTTTTTCGAGCATGTTTTTTGAGAATTATTCGAATTTGAGCATGAATATTGTTTAGTTAGTTGAATTTTCTGAGAATTATTCGAATTTGGGTATGAATAATATTGTTTAATTCGTTGAATTTTCTGAGAATTATTCGAATTTGAGCATGAATTTTTTTAATTGGTTGAATTTTTGGAGCATGATTTTATGATTTTCGGAGCATGAATTTTCTGAATTTTTGGAGCATGAATGTTGGATTTTCGATCGATATCGTCGAAATCCCGCCGACGGACGTGACCGAGTGGGATTCCATTCGGGGGATTTGATTTTTTTAATTGTTATATTGTTTCGGTGCAACCCGTTTTTAAAAGAATTGGTCTTGTCGATGCGAATCCGAGGATAGACAGAATTTAACCCGAAGATTTTTGATATTATTATAAAAAAAAATAGGAGTTATCGGGGAATGTGAGTTAGTGAAGGAATTTAGGAATTATGTTTTTGGTAGCTTTATGGATTGGAGGGTGGGTAGGAATGTGGCCAGAGCTCTTCATATGTTGATGTGTCATGAGATTCAAACGGACGGAGATGATTCTGTTATTTGGTTTTCCGTGTCCGGGACGACTATCCGATTTTCTTGTTTAGATTACGCCCTTGTCACGGGTTTAAAGTTTGGATCCTGCAATTTTGATTCGCATGCTGAGCATGATCCCCGTTCCTCGATTGTGTACAGCATGTTAAATGGTTGTACACCAATAACGGGCAGAGATTTGGTGATAAGTTCGAGAAAGGAGATTTGAATTTGGACGAGTTGTGGTATTTGAAGGTGGCTCATGTTCTAGCCTTATTTTTCTTTTTTCTCGATTACAGCGACACGAGAGTGGTGGACACGTGGATTTGGGTAGTGGATGATCTACGAGCATTTGACCAATTCCCGTGGGGCTCCTACACTTACGGTGCTCTGAAGCACTATTGTAATTTTGTTCCGAGAACGGCGGAACAGATTTCGAAGAAATATCATTTCTATGGACCCGTTTGGGCACTCCAGGTGTGTATACTGATTTTATTAATTTAATTATTTGAATTATTGATATATATCATATACTAATCAATATTGATTTTAATGCATTGTAGATTTGGTCCTACGAGGCTATCCTAGATTTAAGAGCGATACGTGCAGAGAGGTTGTCTATAACTGGATTTCCTCGTTTGAAGAATTGGTTCTTTGGTGGAGGCCAACCCCGTAGGCTTAACAATTTCTGGCATCTTTAGGTAAAAATATTTAATTTAGAGTTGATTTAACATTCAAAATTTTAATGTTGTTTATATTATATATATATATATATATATATATATATATATTAATTTAATGTTGTTTAATAATAATTTTATTTAATGTAATTACAGCTTGTTGTCCGAGATGGTCTCACACCATCCAATGCGGAGAGACAAACTCTGTATTGACATAGTGTCATTGGGGACGATCGACTTCATGTATCCTATATTCCGGCTGAGAATCCGTTACAGCCCACGATCATAGAGGACCATAGGGCACGAGAGCTATACCGATTCGGACAGCAGACACAGCGTCCAACCAGTTCTAGAGGAACCGGACAGAAGCAATGCCGTTCCACTAAAGGTGGTAAGCGGGTTCGAACGGAGGCTGGACCGAGGGATCCCGATCAACACCAGATCTTAACCGTCGAAGACGTCCGTAAAGTCGTAAGGGAAGAACACCGGACCTTGCGGCAGGAAATAGTTCACGACGTGAAAAATCTATTTCGGTCGGTGTTTGGTCGATCTAGGAGCCGAGGCTTGGCTTCTACGTCCTCTCACACGGGCAGTAACCGTAGACCACACGGCCTTATGAGGAGTGAATTGGTGTCGATGAGACACCGTCGTGACCGAGATGAGGAGATGGGAGATAACTCTCCCGGGTTGAGGAGGAGAGAGCCGCCTCGGTGTACCACCCCAAGATTAACGAGAGAGCCGCCTTAGTGTACCTCCCGAGATTATGCGGATGGGGATAACTCCCCGGGTTGGCGAGAGAGCCGCCACGGTGTACCGCCACGAGGTTATGGAGGTGGATGACGAATCGGATAATGAGGAGGAGAAGCCGGTCATTCCACCGATGAAGGGTGGACACAACGTCTACGAGCGTGGCCGTTATGCTCCGAGTCGGTCCGGAGCATGTTTGACTATTACGACCACTGTTTACGGAGATTGTCCGCCTCGTCGAGCTGGTCCTACGGTGCACAACCCATGCACCCACTTCCTTTCGACGGTGGCAATGGCGTTAGTATTATGCTCCCCGATCGGGAGCACTCTTGGACACCGCCCCGAGGTTGGTGCATCGTCTGCGAACCCGGTACGGGTTGATCCGACCCTGTCGTCCGACCACAATTGGTTCGATGATTTTTTCATTGATTCAGTTTATCAGATATCGTATAATTTATAATTTTTATTTAATTTAGTTTATTAATTATAGCTTGTTTTTTTTAATTGAGATTATTTAATTTTAGGCATTGATGACTCCCGTGATAACCGTGGGGAGCCCCAATGATGACCGCTCCCATAGTCATTGAAATTATCGGTAGCACCTAGGCATCCGGACTATGATGTTTCACGTATGCTGCGAATTATCCTGTCCCCTAGAAACTATTCGATGAGCTCGAGGATCCTCATAAGGAGTTGGAGCAGGGGACCATGGATTTATACATAGGAGCACTGAGGAGGATGAAGAGCCTCGGGGGTATCGATGTGTTGGCTACGCCCTACTATCATCAGACTGTGATAGTCGATTCTCTTTTCTTTGTAAGTAATAATTATTTATTTCCGTTCCTTAATTTAAATAATTACTGACATTTTTTCCATTTATTTAACAGAACGTTCTTTACGCGAATTGGAAGAAATGCATTCTGGATCCGGATGCTGACATGCACGATGCGGACTTTAACTATCGGCATTTCTGGACGCCGAATGAAAGCCTCATGGCCTACATTGACGGTGCAAATTTGAAGGAAAATGCGCAAAAGTGGTATACTTCCAAATACGTAAGTATTTATATTAATTTTGCTTAGTTGTTTATTTATATATTATAAATTATTCATATTAATTATTTCTATTTTTTTTGAAGCTGTTACTGTCATGTCTCTGCTTCGATTACTAGGTCACTGTTCGGATTGACCTTTGTCATTGGAGGATTAAGGTTTATGAATCGCTTGACTGCGGTGAGTATACCCGAGTTCGTAGGATTCGGCAGTTAAGACTTCTGGTGAAGCTGATTGGTCCTTATTTGCAGTACGGCTCGTACTGGGTCCATAATGAATTCGGGTATCATGATCCCCAACCGCGGTCACCCACTGTGCAGATTATGCCTCGTGAGCAACAGTTGGTTCAGCACGACTCGAAGAGCTGTGGACCGATGGCCTGCATGGTAGTGGAGCGATTCATTTCCACTTACCCAACAGTCAAGTGGGGCTGCACCTCCGGCAATGTAGCTGTGTATCGTCGATTGATGGCTCAGAGGATCTTTGAGATGTGTTACACGAAGCCGGTTTTATGATGACTTATTTGATTTATATATTTGTATTACATTCATATATTTGATTTAGATTTATGACTTTTTATTTTTTTTCAATCTATTTCGAGTTTATGTTTTAGGGTATTTCGACTTATGACATAATTACAAATTAACATAATTACGAATTAATTGATTACTTTGACAATTACAAATTACGACATACTAAAATGCTTCCGACTCCGGTGAGTCCGGCACATCCGTTCCCTGGACACTTCCTCCTAGTAAGCCTAACCACACCACATATGATGCATTTTTTCGGACCACGTGTTCTCCCACTAGATGTACTTGCTTCGGCTCCGGAGGGTCGTCTACTATTCTTTGGTCTCCCTGCCTGCCGTGTAATTAATGGCAGCAACACAACCATTGAGGCCAAATCTTCCAGCACCCGCCAATTACGCATGGGGGTACCGGATACAGTGTTCCGGCATATATCATCTTCCAATTCTCAGTCTTGTATGCATCCGACACAAAGTCTAGTAGATTTAGTCTGGCAACCCTATAGACAAAAAACCTGTTAATACACAAGTCCGGAACAACACTATAGACGGAAAAACTATTATACCTGATAGCAGCACAAGCATGCGAACACGAGATCTCATCGAGTTGCCACTCACGACATTCACAAGCGTTTCTGCTGATTTAAACTCTCCATTGATACATTCCGTCGTGAACCTTTAATTTGTCTTCGTTCACGGACACAACAGTGAAGCGATGTGAACGGTCCTCCGACGGAGCTAACTTTAGCTCTGTAGCAATTGTCAGCGCATTATCTCGTGCCATGGATTTTGCTCGACGTTGGTCACACCACTGTTCCACCATGTGACCTATTGCCTCGATCATAGAGCATATCGGCAGATGTCGTGATGTGAGCAGCCTCGAGTTGATGGATTCAGCTATGTTTGAGGTTAGCTGACTGTACCGGCGAACGGGAGACTTTGATCTAGACCACTTTTTCGATCCGACATCCATTAACTTCTCGTATGCCTCAGGATAGGCTTGACGAATCTCTTCCATCGCACGATCAAAATCATACATCATATATGCATAGGCAACATCATGATACATCTTGATAAGCGTCTTACCATATCGTGTAAGCTTATTCTGAAGATGATATTAACAAGTGTCATGGGCTGCTTCCGGATAAACAACCTATACCGTGTTAGCTATGCTCCGATGTTGATCGGAGATGATCATTAAATTACTTGGCATCGTAAATACTTCTCTCAATCGGGACATGAACCACTTCCAATAGTAATCGTTCTCAATTGGACCCACACCAAAGGCTAGTGGAAATATTTGGTCGTTACCATCTATCGTAGCATCCACAAATAACACTCATTTATTCCTTCATTTCAAGTGAGTCGTGTCGACCACAATCAGATCTTAGAGGTTAAATACCCACGGGGCACGAGAAATATTAAAAGCAACGAATAATTGTTGGAAACGACCTTCTGAATCGACTTCGAGATCAGTCATTGTACCTGGATTCGTTGTTTTCAGTACATAGAGGTAACGAGGAGCATCTTGAAAAAATCTGAGTGTCCGCCAAAAATCATCGATGTTGGTCCGGAGACGAGAGTCAGGTGTAGAGGGGGGAGGGGGGGTGAATACACCTGAGTACTGTTTCTTTTTCTCAAACCGAAGGACAGCTGAGCTGTTTGGTGCAACTGATGAACAGTGCCAGATAATAACCTTAGATCACGGGTCAGAGAGTGAGTCAACTTCTGAGCTCTCCTACTGACTTTAGTCAGCACTTGAAACTCAGTCGAAAACTTTAGTGCGGAATAGTGTGGGGCCCGAAGATTCATCTCAATTTGAAAACGTGATTTTCACAAGTCAAATCATTTTGGCTAGTGCACTTTCTGAATACGTTTTATGCAAGATATGTTTTTGTAATCAGTTTGTATGCAGTCAAATAAAACATATAAACAACACAAGCAATTTTTAACGTGGTTCGGATACCCAAGATCCTACGTCCACGGTCCTGCTGAACAGGAGGTCTTGTTGATTTATCTGAGCAAGCCTCAGCAAGGAATCTGAGCACTGGACAAACCCTTCTAAGTTATAGTCCTTGGTAAGTCTCCTTTTCTTTGAGTGGGGGTGAGATTGGCTTTGTTGGAGCCTCAGATGCTCCGGCCTTGGTAAGTCTCCTTTTCTTGGGAGGGTCGGCACGAGGGGGCAGGTCAGTCGTTATCCTCTTTTGTGCGGCTGGCCCTCGTCCGACTGATTTCTCAGCAGCAGCTCTAGTCTTGAACTTTATGAGCTTGCTGTCAAAATATCTGGAATTAGCAAAAGCTGCGTGATTCGATACTGAGTCCTCTATCAATACGGACATCTTCGTCCCGTATAGTAGTTTGCCCACACTGATGAGTCTTCTCTCTTCAGTAGGTGTGGCAACAAACTTTTGCGCCTGAGCCTTCAGCTCAGCAACATAAAACTCGGTCCAGTTGACTTGGACTCCATCTTCCAAAACCATCATCAGCTGAATACGCGGCTTGGACAGCTGATCGAATGAACCAGCGGAGCTCGTCAGTATATGAGTGACGATGTAAGCGAGTCCGCGGTATTCTGGTAGGAGCTGGTTCTTTGGCAGCGCGGATTTGAAAGTAATGTCGTCTCTGCCGCAGAACCGGTTGACATAGGAGTTCAGCTCTTTCTCCTTGTATCTAATTGGGGAGATTCCGTGGGCCGGTAGGTCGAACGACGCTTGTAGAGCGGCCCGAATATCTATAGTATGGTGATCGGACTCCCACTTCTGAGGGGTCGTCTCCCTCACATAAGCAAACTGGGATACTTCGCCATCAGTATCCTCAACTGATCTCCAGTTGTAATACACTTCCGCAACTTGTCGAGGCAGATATGCCTTCGGATGCTTCGAGACAAGAAGCTCGAGTACGGACACTTCCAGAGCCGTGAAGATGGGCTCAAGATAAGGAAGTTCTGCCTGATGAAGAGCCATCGTCGGCTCGAACTGGATTCGCGACTTGATGATCTCATCAATTTGCGGTGGGGTCAGAACAATCACCATGAATATCTGCGAAAAACTCGTTAGCACTTGAAAATAGAGTAAGTCAGTAGAGATTTAAGCAGAGAATAAGGAAAGTTACCGTATTACACTGAGCTTGAGAGAAATGCAGAGCAGTTAATGAGGAAATGAAAAACTAAATGCAAAGAGAGCTCTTAAAATACGAAAATGGCGTAAAGTAGGATTAGGGCGAAAAACAAAAGATTTTAAAGGATATGCAAATCAATCGGTTTTAATCCAACGGCTGAAATTAATCTCGCGTTTTTATATGGACCGCTGTGATTAGATGTTATAAACAGAATGATTACATAGGCCGCCTCTAACCTAGACCCACGTAGGAAATGCGCAGTTAAAGTAAGGTGAGAAGACATGCATTAAATGCGTCGCAGGCACCATTAAAGTCTAAGTCTTTTAACTGAGAACGGTTTCCTACTGACTTAAACCTTAAAAATTAATGGCGGAAAATAAATGCTCATTAACGGCTGAGTGAAAACGACTGATATATTAAATGAGAGTATGCTTCTGATAAAAGTTCAGTATAAAAAACTACGCAAACCTCTTCAGCTGTCTTTATAATCAACTGGTTACCGTTAGACTCAGGAGGACATTTGATGTGCTGATGACCACATTCCCCCTTACTGTGTACTATCTGATTCACCCGACTGAATCAAGTATTGAGTCTTCTGACATGTCGTACTGTTTCCCACACTTGATACCAATTGTTGATTACTACTGATACCAATTGTTATTGATACGTTTTAGTAGGATCCAGTAGACCTAGATCAACTGATAATTCTCTGAATCTGTTCTCAGCTAGTGGTTTGGTCAGTATGTCTGCCCTTTGCTTGTCAGTATGGATTTTCTCCATTCTGATGTCCTTCTTCTCGACATGGTCTCTGATGAAGTGGTGTCGAATATCCACGTGCTTGCATCTCGTATGTAGAACTGGGTTCTGAGTTATGATAATTGCACTGGTGGAGTCATAGTAGATGGGCACTTCATCCTGAGATATACCATAATCTCGCAGTTGTTGTCAAAGCCAAAGGATCTGGGCACAGCAACTTCCAGCAGCCATGTACTCGTCTTCGGTAGTGGACGTTGCTACCCGAATGTTGTTTCTTTGATAACCAAGATATCGACTTGCTTGCCTAGGAACCGACAAGTTCCGAGTTGACTTTCGATCTATCCTGCATCCTGCATAATCAGCATCAGAATAACCTGTCAGTATAAGATTATCATCAGGATACCATAACCCTGCGTTAGGTGTTCCCTTTAGATATCGCAGAATCTTCTTTGTTGAGTCCATATGCTTGGGATTCGCTTGAAATCTTGCACATACACCTACAACATAAGTTATGTCGGTGCCGCTTGTCGTTAAATATAATAAAGAACCAAAAATAGCTCTATTATCGGTTGAGTTAACGAAGCTCCCTCTTTGTCTAGATCGATTTTGAAATTCGTGTTCATGGGGATCTTGGTAGGCTTGCTTAGTCGCAACCAAATTTCTTCGGGAGATCTCGAGTGTATTTGGGCTTGATTGATGAATATTCCTTCGAGACGATTGCTTTACTTGAAATCCAAGGAAGTAGTTCATCTCTCCCATCATAGACATCTCGAACTTCTCCTTCATTATTTTCTCGAATTGTTGACATATTGTCACGTTTACGCATCCGAAAATGATGTCGTCCACGTAGATTGGCACCAGATAGGATGTCATCTCCCGACTTTATCTTTGAACAAGGTGCGATCTCTTGTCCCCTTTTGAAAACCCCTCTCGAGGTAGAAAGTCCGATAAGGTATCGTACCAAGCCCCTGGGTGCTTGTTTTAACCCATACAAAGCTTTCAGAAGTACGTACATCTGATGTCCCCTGTCGAAAGTCGGGCGGTTGTTCCACATAGACTTCTTCCTTCAGCCGCCGTTCAGAAAAGCTGACTTTACATCCATTTGATATACTTTAAATCTCTGATGCGTTGCATAGGCTAGGAACAGACGAATGGCTTCCAATCTAGCGATTGGAGCGAACGTTTCATCAAAGTCTATCCTTTCGCTGACGCGTATCCCTTTAGCAACAAGTCGAGCTTTGTTTCGACAATGACATTATTTTCATCACGCTTGTTCTTTGAAGACCCACTTAGTGCCCGATCACGTGCTGATGTCTAGGTCTGTCAACAAGCTCACAAACTTCATTTCTAACGAACTGGTTCAGCTCCTCTTGCATAGCAATAATCCAGTCAGCATCATTGAGTGTGTCCTCTATTATATGAGGTTCTTCTGTAGACAAGAAACAAGAGTAAAGTGAGCTTTCTCCTTGACTTAATCTAGATCTTGTCCTGATAGTTGCTGATGGATCTCCTATGATAAGATCTGAAGAGTGAGCGTCGAGCCATGAACGTCTGAGTCTGGCTTCTTCTTCTGATACTACTTCCGCACGACAATAGGTGTATTAGGCATTTCGTTGTGTTGTTATGTGATTGCAGTGCTATTAGTAAGAAGGTTAGGATCTACCGAGTTTCCGTGTTCGGGGACATTTAGCCCGAGACGATGTAGTTGTTCCCCCCCGAGTTTATATTCTCGGTAGAGGTCTCGGTTACCACCGGGGCTTCCTCATCGACCGTTGTTACCTGTTGTTGATTCTGTTGAGTAGAATTAACCAGGTCAGCTACATTGCTTGTGGGATGGGTATGAGTTTCCTCATCGTCTGACTCATCATCCCAACAATACTAATCTTTTTGGCTTTGTAGTTTAGTGCGAGATCCCGTAGGCCGGCCGACATCTTCGCATTTGTCTTTGAAGATTTCCTCGTTCTCGGATAACAAACTCATCAAATACAACAAGGCTTTCCTCCACGCATAGAGTCCGATAGTTAAAGACTCTGAAAGCTTTACTGACTCGAGAGTATCTTAAGAATACTCCTTGATCAGATTTGCTATCAAAGACCTTCAACTGATCTTTCCCGTTATTGTGGATAAAGCAATGACAGCCAAAAATATGAAAATGAGAAATAGAAGGAATTCTCCTTTTCCATAATTTGTAAGGTGTCTTCATGTGTAAGCAGTGAGCGATTTTGAGTGTAGCAGGCGGTGTCAGTAGCATCTGCCCAGAACATAGAGGGTAGTCCGGAGTCTGCTAGGAGCGTTCTTGCTGCTTCTTTAAGTGTTATGTTTTTGCGTTCAGCAAGTCCGTTCTGCTGAGGGGTGCGAGCTGCTGATGTCTCGTGCTTAATTCCCTCCTTTTCGCAGTACTCCTTAACTACTGAGTTGACAAATTTTGTTCCTCTGTCTGAGCGAATTCTCTGAATCTTGATGTCCTTTTCCACACTGAGCTTCTTCAGTAGTTTTGGTAACTCAGTTATGACATCAGATTTGTTGGCTATGAAGATGACCCACGTATATCTGGAATAATCGTCAATAACGACGAGGGCATACTTCCTCTTATAGTCACTGGAGAGACTGGCCCGAATAAGTCCATGTGCAGCAGTTGAAGGATTCCATCAGTGGAGGGTGACGGAATTAGTGGATTGTTGTTCTTTGTCTGCTTTACCTTCAAACATGCTTCACAGTTTTTGTCTTTGATAAACGATTCATTTGGCAGTCCTCTGACTTTAGAGTTCTTGGCTAGCTTGTTCATAGTCTTGAAGTACAGGTGGCTGAGCCTCTTGTGCCATAGCCATCCTGCCTTGTCACTAGATTTTGTCTGTGAAGCAAGCAAGCCTCAGGTTCTGCGGTTTTCCAGTTTGCAGCATAGATATTCTTCCTACGCGAGCCTGACAACATTTTTTCCCTGTAGATTTGTCAAAAACATCACAGAAACTAGCGTCAAACATAACTCTATTCAGATTGTCACAGGATTGACTGACAGAAAGGAGATTATGTTGAAGTCCTTCAACATAAGTTACTCTTGGAACTGAAGCAATCCCAATATTCAGTGTTCCATATCCCCTTGTGTAGCCTTTTGAGTTGTCACCAAACTCAATTCTGGGACCATCTTCTTGTACGTAGTTGGTCAGCAGGCTCTTTTGATAGGTCATGTGTCTCGAGCAGCCGCTGTCCACTATTCAAGGGTCCTTATGCACTCGCAAAAAACAAAAGCGTTTTAGGTACCCTTTGGTTCAGTTTGGGTCCTTAGGTGTTAGTGGGTGATTTCGGAACCCAGATTTGTCTCGTGGCCTTAGAAGTCTGAGATTTCTTCTTCTGAACCTTGTCAGTTTTCTTCTCCATATGACTTGGAGATACTGACTTTCTGGCCGTTTTGGGCTCAAGAGCTTTCTTCTTCTTATGATGTGTTCTCCTCCTGTCCCTGGGCTCATAGTAGTACGAACCATACTGTGTTGGATGTTCATATAGTGGTTCACTGTACTGCTCTGCCCATCTAACCTTCTTGGTTCCCCATGAGTTTGATCGTGGTGTCCTGGGGCTGGAACCTCTGGTCAGTAGCTTCTTGTTGCTCGGCTGAGGTGAAATCATCTTCTATTTATTCTTCGCTTGAGGTGTTGAGTCAGTAGCCTGAACCTTCCCTCTGACGAACCTATCAGCCAGTATTTCTGAGCTTTTTGACGTTGAAGTGGAAGCTTCATGATTGTAGCCAAGTCCTTCTTTCATGACAGTTGGCCTTTTGAGCTCTAAGCATGCTTTCCAACTTCTCCTTAGCTCCTAGGTACTGTTCAGTCATCAGTCCTCGCCAGACCTCATCACTTCTTCGAAGTGACTCATAATCCTTTTCAACCTCTGCGAGCTTCTGACTGAGTCGGGCTATCTTAGTATCTTTCTCAGAATTGTCCTTGGTCAGAACTGATATTTGAGTTTCTTGAAGCTGAGACTTAGTCATAAGAGATTTAATCTCTTCCTTGAGTCTCACAACAAGATTCTTTGACTCAAGAGAGACTCGACAATCGAAGAGAAGTCTCGATTTTCAGCCTTTACCTGTTCCAGTTCCTGAATGGTTATGCTGAACTCTCTGCTCAGCTGAATCTGCTCCTCTAGTAGATCATCATAGGCTTGTACTACATCTAGAGGTTCATCTGTGACCGAGCACGTGTCGTGTGTGCTATGTGAAGAAGAGGTTATATTAATTTTAGAATTTACCTCAGCTTCTTCTCCGGCCATCAGACAATATTCTGCAGTTGCTTCAGGATCTGTCTCTCCGATCTCAACAGCAACAAATGCAGCTTCGTCCTCAGAAGAATACATGAATGTATCTTCCTCGATTGAGTCATCGGATATCTCTCTGGCTATGTAGGCCTGCCTCCTTCGAGCAAATTTCTCGTCGTCGCTTTTCTGCTCTTTGAGCAGCTGAGAGTTCGGGACAGTCGTACTGATAATGTCCCTCTTTCTTGCAGTTGTAACACACAGTCGATCTGCTGCTCTTTCCAGCTGAGTCATTGGATGGACTAGCAGCAGGCTCTGTGTTCCTGCAATCAGTAGTTGATTTAGATTCTTCCCTTTTTCGATAATCTTTCTTACCTGAGGGAGAATCTCTGTGGTATTTCTTCAGCTTTCTGACTCTCTCCTTTTCTCTTTGATATTTGAGAGCCATCAGTGCTAGTTGGTCAGTACGCGATGTCTCTGTGGACTTTGCTTCTGTCGTGGCTACTGCCTTTGCTGGAAGAAATGGGTTTAACTCCAGTTTTGCTGACTGTTGCTTTAAAAGCATGGTCAATCTGTGTGTCAGCTGGAGCACTTGAACATCGTTGGGGTAGGCTGTGCTCAAATTCCTCTATCTTTAGTTCTGAAAAGATAACATCAGGAGTTAGAGCATTAAGATCTGAGCGACGTAAATAAGTAGCAAAAGGAAGCCACTTCAGTCGAGGTAGTGCTCTCAGAATCTTTGTGTTCATCTCTTTATTGGTGAACGTCCTCCCCAGCCCGTTGATCACATTGATTTGATTTGTGAATCTGACGCTTAGCTCGTCAATGGTCTCGTTGGGCTCCATGGTAAGGGCATCGAACTTTTGTAGCTCTAGTTCGAGCTTGTTTTCCTTGATCTGCGGGGTTCCTTGGCTCAGTACAGCCAGGGCATCCCAAAGTTATTTTGCCGTCTTGCACCCTCCCGAGGTGTGAATCGTTGAGCGTAGTCGGGATTGCATTACGCGCAACTCGGTCGAGGTTGTGCGGCTTTTTTCTCTTCTAGCGTGAAGGCGGATTTATCTTTTGCAACTTTAGCACCGATGCGTGCTCCTACACCTCCCGCGGCAAAGAAATTGTACGCTATCTATCATGGGAATGATGGGTCCTGTCTCAAGGACATCCGTCATGCTGTCATGCAGCGATGTTAGGTGCGCCTCCATTCTCACGCGCCATACCATATAGTTCTCTATCGAGAACATCGGCACCATCCTAATACCTGACATATCAGACATTGTGAACGAGAGTATAAGGATGTATGAAGAGATGCTTGTGCAGTGAAAAACGTTTTCAAGATCTATTCGAGAAGACCAGTAGTTAAAGAACCGATGATCAGAAGAACACCGTTGCTCGATACCAATTGTTGGTCCGGAGACGAGAGTCGAGTGTAGAGGGGGGTGAATACACTCGAGTGCATTGCTTTTTCTCAAACCGAAGGACAGTGAGCTATTTGGTGCAACCGATGAACAAGTGCCAGGATAATAACCTTCGATCACGGGTCGAGAGTAAGTCAACTATCGAGCTCTCCTACGACTTTAGTCAACACTTGAAACTCGATCGAAAACTTTAGTGCGGAATAGTGTGGGGCCCGGAGATTCGTCTCAGTTTGAAAACGTGATTTTAACAAGTCAAATCATTTTGGCTAGTGCACTTTCTGAATACGTTTTATGCAAGATATGTTTTTGTAATCAGTTTGTATGCAGTGCAATAAAACAATAAACAACACAAGCAATTTTTAACGTGGTTCGGATACGAAAGATCCTACGTCCACGGTCCTGCTGAACAGGAGGTCTTGTTGATTTATCTAAGCAAGCCTCAGCAAGGAATCTATGCACTGGACAGACCCTTCTAAGTTATAGTCTTTAGCGACTTTACAAATCAAACCGAGGTTTGAAGGGGAGGGGAATTTCTCCAACTAGAAGGAGTTCTTACAATAAGAACAATCACTAAAACTGAACTCCTTCGAATTTCTAAGCTATAGATATGTCGTTGAGCTTAGCTAGAGAAGATGGATCTAAAGAACTCTAGAGAGAAGAACTAAGAGTATTCTATTGAGCAAGTTCTTCGCTGGATTTTCTCTTGGATGTGCTAGAGTGTTTGAGTGTTTGAGCATTTTATCCCTTGATATCCCGTGCGTGGAGCTCGAAGATCCTTCTCTATTTATAGTTGTGACCTAGGCATATGTCTGTTGGAGACGATGATGCCACGTGTCACAAGCTTCCAAGGAAAACGGCCATAAATTCGAATTGTTGCAGCAGAGTTGATGATCACCGTACATGAGAGCAGCTTTAGTTGGTCGAGTAGATAATGCGTTGACGGCTTCTCATTGGTCGAGGTTTGTGGTAGATGAGATGTGTCGGACATCGGAGTTGACTCTCACTTATCCTCATATGACATTCTCCGCTAACTTTTGATTGACATGAATAGTGGGTCGTTTCTCGGTCTGATACGTAGACTTGAAGTAGTCTCTGTCTTCTTCGTCTGAGTCGGCTGATAAGATATTCTACTGAGTGTAATCTATTGTTAACTTCGAAGGTACTGAGCTTTGTAAGGTTCTTCTACTGATGTCTGTCAGCTGATAAAGTGTCTTCTACTCGAGGTGAAGATCGGTCGATGACTTAAGAACACAAGCTCTTACAACGATGACGTGGGGTTCGGAAAGTAACTTCCCTGCCGAAGATCAGTCCAACATTTTACCCCGTACAGGACATAGACACGAAAGATAGAAAATCAAAACAGTCTAGCCTATTACATCATCTAGTTCTATCGACACTACACTACTGATATCAGTTAGGTTTTGGGATCTTTAATTCCATAGTGCACTTACTACGATTTCCCCCAATATTATTTTAACCCGATAATCTGCTAAGTATCATCTACTGACTCATAGCCCAACAATCGCCATAGTACAATTACGGGCTCGTAGAGCAACACTATAGCTTGCTTGAAAGCCGAATTCCCCCTGGATAGCTGCCATAATTTATTTCGGTTTTAGGATGAATTTTTTGACCCCTTGAAAGTAGCGAGCGCCTTTGCACGAACCCTTCTTTGACAAGTCTGCAAAAAAATCTCGATTACAAGTGTGTTCAGCATGCAAGCAGTTTACAATCCACAACACATCTCTGCGAAACGATGCCCGTAGAAAAAATGGGCAATCACGACTCTGTCTGCATTTATACTCAACCCGACCACTTTAAGAATGAGCCACCCTAAAATCGAGACCTTGATCCATGTGCTGAAGTGCTACAGCAGCAAACAAATCCGCCTTCTCCCAAAATGTCGCACCTTCACGAAATGGATAGTCCACAACCTGATCCAGATCTCGAACCATAGGTGAGTCCGATGCATCGAGAGGAACAAGTGGAAGTAAACCATCACTTACTTCTTCGCCGCTACCATATATTATTTCGTTGCATGGAAGGACACGGTTGTCCGACATGAGCATAGATATCAGTTGATTCACACCACCTCCTCGTCGGATCCATGCCGCAAAGTCGCCAAACGTACATTGATTTAATGCACCAGGCACCTCATCGTATTCTTCGTCGGATGAACTATCCAAAATATTTTTTTCATCACTGTCGGACACAACATGGGTATCCTCTTCGCGAAAATTCTCAGCCCGATTTCTACCACCCGCTTTATCTTCAAAATTGAACATTGAACCATATTGTTCAACAACATCGGGTGTATGATAAGATTGAACATTGGAGTGCTCAAGAAATAAATTCGGCTCGATTTGTGTACTACAAAGATGAAGTAGGTCCATATCGGTCGCGAGAATGGACCTAAGCATCATACAATGACGAGAAATGTAGGTGTAATAAATTTCATAATTTGACGAATGTGAAAAGAGATTAAGATTGTATTGAATGAACCATCGTAAAATAGGGATAAAAACACTGTTCCCATGAATGCAGACAACTCTAACTTCACCGCCAATATACTCAGACAAATTGTTAAATTGCCCATTAAAATGAACAATAATATTATACCAACTTTCCATTTTTTTTATGGAACGAGGAAGCAAAATTCTACAAAATTATTTTGTAATTGAAAATGAAATGAAAGAGGAGTGAGTGTGTTCGATTTTGGACTTCAATCATGGTATTAATAGATAAAATTTCATGATATGTACTAGGAATGAAACGAGCGGGACTAGATCGATCGGGACTTCAAAGGGCCGAGCGGGACTGAGTGAGCGGGATTCTGCTCGGCCTGCCAAGTCAAAAAAGCCGAGCGGGACTGGGCAGGCAAAGCGGGATTCCGCGAGCGGGAATATGCTCCCCCGCATGTCCAAAAGCCAAGCGGGACTTGGCAGGTGGAGCGGATTTCTCGAGCGGGATTCTGCTCCCTGCCAAGTCATCGCTCGAGCGGGATTTGTCCGGGCCGAGTGGGTTTTCGAGCAGGATTTAGTGATCGGAATTCGGTACTTTTTGGAGCGAGATTCGGCGGCGTAGCGGGATTGAGCATGATACGAGCGGGATTCCGCGTTAATCATTTACGCACGGAACGAAGCAAAATAACGAATTTGACAGGCTGACAAGTCTGAAAAGTTGGAATATTTAAGTAAAGTTGGGTATTTTGTGTAACAATTATAAGGATTGGGTAAATTTGACTTTTGTTATACGAATTTGGGTATTTAAGAAATTCCCCCCATTTATTATTCTATTCGTGAATACGAATTTGTCAATGAATTTAAACTAGCATGCATACGTGATTAAATTTCAATGAAAAATAATTTAGAGCTAAACACATACAGCCCTAATGCATCATCAAGTAGCTCACTGGTCCCCTACAATAGCACCAGATGTGACCGGAGACGCGCATGTGCTCTCAGCCGTAACGCTTGTGCCTACCAAGAAGTGTACCTCTCCACCAACACCTTGAGCACAGGGATATTAGTAGACGATGTTTTAGCTTTGGGAATTGATGAAGATCCTCAAAAACCGGTTGACGTCCCAATCACATTAGGGTAAGTATATATATATATATATATATATATATATATATATATATATATAATACACATTTCATTGAGTATGTTGCATTCACAAATGTATATGTATATAGTATTTTTGTTCTTCCTCATTTCGGATGTGGGATAATCCAAACCCGGTGACTTCCTTGATGGTGCTGTTGTTAATGACCTATTAGGACTTAGTTTGGACAACATATCTATTCCTAGCATCCTTGCCAACATAGGGCTTGCACCAAACTCTTGTTGGATAGAAAGTTGCTATTACAAAGTAAACCGGTAAGTCGGAAAAAGAAACAAACAAAAAAAATGTCTAAAAGAAAACTTCGTCGAGTCGAGGAAGGCCTCTATCCGCAAGACGAAATACGCCCCGGTAGTGCTCTTGGTTTTTGGCGTATCGTCCCCAAAGATAAAATGACAACATCTCGAGAATTGCAGCACCGCAAGATCTTTGAGCTCCGACGAACTAGACGGAAGACGAGGACTTGAGCTAGATGAACTAACTAATATGAAATGTATGAAGATGCTTGTGTTGGTGTGTTTCAAATGAACTCTACATTCTCCTATTTATATGTGTAAATCCACTCATGAAAGGTCCATGAATTGATGATAGCAATCAAGACACCATCGGTTACAAATGTACTTCAAGTGGGATACAACAAGAATTTGAAACACTTTAAATTCTTGTTCACGTAACATACATATATATATATACATAATATATTACATATATATATATATATATATATATATTATCTATATCAAAATATGATATAGATTAAGTCCAGATTCGTTCAAGCCAATTAAGTCGGCCCGACGAACAAATCTCAACGATTAACACTTTAACTCCCACTTCTCATGCACCAATTTCGCGCACCTATTCTCACTCACCGAAAATCGGAATCGAGAAATTAAGCACACTAAAATTATCTACTCGAAACGTAGATCGACATCATATATCTCAATTCATAAATCGGATATGTATCGAGGCACGAAAATGCTATTAAACGGGCTGAGTATACATATATACTATTACCATTTTTCCAAACCTATTACTGATTTTTCTAAACTTATTACAGGTTTTTCCAAACCTATTACCGATGGCTCGAGAAGATGATTAAACAAACATATTCCCGATTTTCCCAAACCTATTACAGGTTTTTCCAAACCTATTATCGATTTTCCAACAATCACCGACATGAGTGGAAATAGCATAAATGCATGCATGCAGACACACAGCTCTGTCCTCCAGAGACAATAAAGCATTAGGGTAGGTGGCTTGTGACCTTGAACCTTCCTTAGTCAGTGCTATCGGGCATACCGGCGGATTAGTTGACATGTGGCCTTGAACTATTCCTCCATGGTGTATACTTAGACAATAGCACTAACACTATAAAGTCTCAACCTCGTCCGTTCTCACGTTTGTGTCCTTTACAGGCCATGGACAACCTCTTTGGATTTATAAGTATTACATAGAAGCGGCCCTCGCTTCTCACTTACATAGGTGATTCTTACTCGAGTATCCTGCCATACTCTACCTTCTCAAGGCATCCAAGAATCATTAAAAGTCAAAAACTTAACCTCACCACTTGACAGGTCACCAACACTCTCGAGCTCTTTTAGGGAATAGACTAATTGAGTATGGTATCAACAGACTCATATAGCTTAGTTTTCCCATTGAACCAAGTCATGGGATCTCCAATCTACAAGGTTGGGTATCCACTATAATCGTCTTTAATTTGTGGATTTAACTCTCATTCCCTCTACGAGCTTATACATTTGATCTCGATTCAAACTCTTTGTAAGCGGATCTGCTAGGTTATCTATAGACTTGACATAGTCTACAGAGATAACCCCACTCGTGATCAAATGTCTTACGGTATTATGTCGATGACGAATATGTCTCGACTTATCATTATACAACCCACTCTTGGCCCTACCAATAGCCGCTTGGCTATCATAGTGAATCATCACAGGTGGCACGGGTTTCGTCCAACATGGAACGTCTTCAAGAAAATTACGTAGCCATTCGGCCTCCTCACCGGCCTTATCTAAAGCAATAAATTCAGATTCCATAGTAGATCGGACTATGCACGTCTGTTTTGTGGATCTCCACGACACAGCTCCTCCCCCTATAGTGAACACATAACCACTAGTAGACAACGAGTCTCTAGTATCGGATATCCAATTTGCATCACAGTACCCTTCAAGTACTAGGGGATGTCCCGAGTAGTGCAGCCTAAAGTTAAGAGTGTATTTAAAATACCTCGAACTCTTACAAGAGATTTCCAATGCTCTCTACTAGGATTACTAGTATAGCGACTCAGTTTGTTCACCGGACAAGCAAGATCGGGCCTCGTACAATTCATGATGTACATAAGACAACCAATGACTCTAGCATAATCCTCTTGAGCAACAGGATCACCCCTATTCTTGCTCAAGTGAACATTAACTTCTAGAGGAGTCTTTGTCAGCGCACTATCAAAGGCATTAAACCTCTTAAGTACTTTCTCAATATAGTGAGATTGAGACAAAACAATCCCTTTGGGAGTTCTTTGAATCTTCACGTCAGCAACTCCCATATCTTTCATATCGAAAGTTCTCTTAAGCATACGCTTGGTGTCATTTATGACTTGGAGGTTTTGTCCCATAATTAACATGTCGTCTACATAAAGACAAACAATTACAAAATCATTCTTTGTATTCTTTATGTAAACACACTTGTCACATTCATTAATCTTAAAACCATTCGACAACATAGCCTCGTCAAATTTCAAGTGGCATTGTAATGGTGCTTGTTTCAACCCATATAGGGATTTCACCAACTTACATACCTTTCGCTCTTGGCCAGGTACTACAAACCCTTCAGGTTGTTCCATATAAATTTCTTCTACTAAATCTCTATTTAGAAATGCAGTTTTCACGTCCATTTGGTGAATCTCAAGATTGTGCAAAGCAGCAATCGCGAGAAGCACACGGATAGACGTAATTCTCGTTACAGGCGAATAAGTATCGAAGAAATCATATCCTTCAATTTGCTTAAAACCTTTAACCACTAAACGAGCTTTATATTTATCAATTGACCCATCTGCCTTATACTTTCTTTTTAGGATCCATTTACATCCTAAGGGCTTGCAACCTTCAGGTAAGTCAGTTAAGACCCAAGTGTGATTCTGCATGATGGAATCAATTTCACTTTGGACGGCTTCTTACCAAAGTGGGCCATCGGGTCTAGAAAGAGCTTATTTTATAGATCGTGGTTCTTCACCCAGAAGAAGAACTACATAATCAAGACCGAAGTCCTTAGCAACTCTTGCTCTAGTGCTACGTCTTGGTTCTAAAGTTTTAAGATCGGCAGCTTGCCTTTTACGCGTAGAGGGTTCTACCCTCACATTTCTAGAACTACTAGCAGCTTCTCTTACTTCACTACTAGAGCCCGACTCAACTTTATCATCCTTTTTACAGGGATAGATATGTTCAAAGAATATAGCATTCCTTGACTCAATAGTAGTTCCAACATTCATATCGGGCACATCCGACTTATGAATGACAAATCGATATGCACTACTATTCAGTGCATATCCTATAAACATACAATCGATGGTCTTAGGTCCGATTGCAACTTGCTTAGGCAAAGGCACTTCTACCTTAGCCAAACACCCCCACACTTTGAGGTATTTATAGGAAGGTTTCCTTCCTTTCCACAACTCGTAAGGAGTAACATCTCTACCTTTTAGAGCTATTTTGTTCAATAAGTAGTTAGCCGTCAAAACGGCTTCCCCCCACATGTTCTGGGGCAGTCCAGAACTTATTAACAAGGCGTTCATCATCTCCTTTAAAGTTCGGTTCTTCCTTTCAGCTACACCATTTGATTGAGGCGAATAGGGGGCAGTGGTTTGATGAATAATACCACTTGTCTTACACAACTCTTCAAAAGGAGCTACATACTCTCCACCTCTATCACTTCGTACCATTTTGATTTTACAATCAAGTTGGTTTTCGGCTTCTGCTTTGAAGTTAGTAAAAGCTTTAATCGCCTCATCTTTACTCCTTAAAAGATAAAGAGTACAATACTTAGTGCAGTCATCAATAAAAGTAATAAAATACTTTTTCCCACCTCTAGTTTGTACAAACTTTAAGTCACATACATCAGTGTGAATGAGTTCTAGAGGTTTTGTGTTCCTTTCTACAGAATGAAATGGCATCTTGGCCAATTTTGCTTCAACACAAACTTCACACTTGGTTTTGTTAAACTCATTTACTTTAAGTAGATCGAGATTAACTAATCTTTTTATCGCATTTAGATTAATATGTCCTAATCTAGAATGCCATATATCAGAACACTCAATCAAGTAGGAGGAAGTAGCTTCGTTCTTATTATCCTTTCCCTCAAGGGGCTCTTGGCGAATTGCCATTACAGATAATTTGAAAAGACCCTCAGACAGGTAACCTTTTCCTAGGAACATACCAAATTTTGACAAGATAAATTTGTCAGACTCAAAAACTAGTCTAAAACCTCTCTTGACTAGTACAGAGCCGGGCACAAGATTTTTCCGAATGTCGGGGACATGCAGCACCTCTCCAAGAGTAAGGTTCTTCCCGGAGCTCAACCTTAGCACCACAGTACCATAGCCAACTACCTCAGATGAGGTTTGATTCCCCATATTAAGCTTCCTCCCTTGGCAACTCTTGTACTTGGTGAAATGGCTTCGGTCACCACAAACATGTGTCGTGGCAGCGGTATCAATATACCACTTCCCCTTATTCTCCACGACATTAGCTTCTTCGGTGACAACGGCCGCAAGGTCGGCTTGATCATCTCCAACATGTTGGCTTGATGAGCCCTTTTCTTCTTCGGCTTACGACGAGTCCTTCGACATGTGGCCGGACTTGCCACGGTTGTAGCAATCCCCTTCAAACTTTCGGGATTGAGCCTTGCCCTTCCCTTTGGGGTTGATGTTTGGACGCCCTCTCTTGACATTGTTGGAGTTTCCACCTTTCTCAACAAGGTTGACTCTTGGTTCCACGGGTGCTTTGCCCTTCCCATCTCGAGTCCTCATATCGGTCTCGATGCGGAGCTTGACAACAAGATCTTCAAGCGTCATTTCCTTTCGCTTGTGCTCGGGTAGCTTTTGAAGTCCTTCCGGCTCGGGGGGAAGCTTTTCTATCACGGTTGCCACAATGAAAGCATCCGGCAAAAGCATTCCTTCGGGCGTGGACGTCATGGACAATGAGTTGGAACTCTTGCACTTGGTCCATGACCGATCGAGAGTCCACCATTTTGTAGTCCAAGAACTTGGCGACTACAAACTTCTTGGTTCTCTGCATCGTCGCATGCAGGTATTTTCTTTCAAGTGTCTCCCAAATTGCCTTGGAGGTCTTTACATTTGCATATACACCGTACGGACTCATCATCTAGTCCACTAAGCAAGAAGTTTTTACAAAAGTAGTCGAAGTTAGCCAATTTTCGTAGGCTATGTGGACTTCCATGTTCTCTTCGTTGTCACTTGGAGGGGCGGGTGCATTCTCCAACAGCACGGTTGTAAACCCTAATGTTGTCAAGTAGAACAACATCTTTTGCTGCCACCTTTTGAAGTCGACTCCTCCAAACTTTGCCGGCTTCTCAGCAGCGGGCAGCACTCTAGACGAGTGCATAGGTGCCATCAGGGTCGAGTTCGAGCCCCCCACCACACTATGGTGGTTCATACTCCCAAAAGGGACATTGTTCTGCAAAGCAGAAGACATCGCAATAAAGTTGAATGCCGAGTTAGTAGCATTAGCACGGTTAAGTGCGATCCTTGCATCGGTGGCGGCGGACATGGCAGCAAGGGTTGGATTAGCAAAAGTCGAGGTCACAATCGGGACAGACACCGGCGGGACCACATTACCGGAGGTGGCGACAACGTTGGAGGTGGATGAGATGGCGGCGTCGGATAGAGCAGCAGATGAAGAAGACATTTTTCAGTTACTCGAAGCAGCTTAGGTACAAATATTTCGTCTTGCGATTGTTGGATACAAAGCTGCTATTACAAAGTAAACCGGTAAGTCGGAAAAAGAAACAAACAAAAAAAATGTCTAAAAGAAAACTTCGTCGAGTCGAGGAAGGCCTCTATCCGCAAGACGAAATACGCCCCGGTAGTGCTCTCGGTTTTTGGCGTATCGTCCCCAAAGATAAAATGACGACGTCTCGAGGATTGCAGCACCGCAAGATCTTCGAGCTCCGGCGAACTAGACGGAAGACGAAGACTTGAGCTAGATGAACTAACTAATATGAAATGTATGAAGATGCTTGTGTTGGTGTGTTTCAAATGAACTCCACATGCTCCTATTTATAGGTGTAAATCCACTCATGAAAGGTCCATGAATTGATGATAGCAATCAAGACACCATCGATTACAAATGTACTTCAAGTGGGATACAACAAGAATTTGAAACACTTCAAATTCTTGTTCACGTAACATACATATATATATATATTATCTATATCAAAATATGATATAGATTAAGTCCAAATTCGTTCAAGCCAATTAAGTCGGCCCGACGAACAAATCTCAACGATTAACACTTTAACTCCCACTTCTCGTGCACCAATTTCGCGCACCTATTTCTCACTCACCGAAAATCGGATCAAGAAATTAAGCACACTAAAATTATCTACTCGAAACGTAGATCGACATCATATATCTCAATTCATAAATCGGATATGTATCGAGGCACGAAAATGCGATTAAACGGGCTGAGTATACATATATACTATTACCATTTTTCCAAACCTATTATTGATTTTTCCAAGCCTATTACAGGTTTTTCCAAACCTATTACCGATGGCTTGAGAAGATGATTAAACAAACCTATTCCCGATTTTTCCAAACCTATTACAGGTTTTTCCAAACCTATTACCGATTTTCCAACAACTCTTTCTCCATGTGTTTTGGGAGTGACGGAATTGGAAGGATTGAGTTTGGTGACAAAGGAACTCCTGACCAGCATAAAACTCCAATCAATCTTGAATCTTCATTGTAAGCCATTCAAATCTCTTCATTAATCATCATCTTTTTGACATTTTCTGACCACTTTTATGAATCTTAATTTTCTATAGTCCCACCTACAACATCACAGTGAAAAAAGTAAATTCTAGTGATGTGGAGTTCACAGCAATCTTCGACTCTTGCACCTCCTTCACATACTTGAACGATCCAGCCTATTCCGTTATTGCAGAGGGTGTAAGTCGTACAACACTACGTAGAAATCCTCTTCTTGTCGAAGTCTGAAATGTTCTGATCTTCCCTTTAATTTGCAGTTCAATTCACAAGTATCCGAGCCACGTACATTATCAGCCTACGAGAAGCCTTATCTTCGACTACTGCTATTCACTCAGGTCAGTTGAACTTTTCACATGTTCCTAGCTTTTTTTACTCGTAGCTGTCCTAATTAACCTCATTGTCTACAGTTCAACTCAGAGAAGCTATTTTGCTCCGGACTTGAACTTGACGATGAAAGGTGGAGATACATTATTTGCTATGCACCAACAATTGTGATTCGGCAATAGGATGGATTGGGATTATCATATTGTTTGTCTCTTGTCAAAAGTGAGGATGTTAACATCATAGGACGTAAGTACATTAGACTAGTTAACTTTTCCTTCTTGGGTCTAAAAAAAAAGCATCTAAATTTGTTTATCTTTCTAAATTTTCCCAGAAACTTTCATGACTGGCTACGAAATTGTCTTCGATCGTGAGGAGATGGTTCTGGGCTGGTCAGAGTTCAAATGTAAGTCAGTTTATCATTCTCTTTTGTTCTTCATATCTATAATTTTCATTTATGTGCTTCTTCTTAATTAGGTTTCTGTTATATTATATGACTCAAATTCTAATCTTTATCCCACATCAAATAATTAATGAAGTTTATTATTAATTTTACCTATAAGTAGATAGGTTCTCTAATTGTTTTAAGTGTGCTTGTACGCATCATAACCCACATGTTATGAGATTAGTTAGTTGGGCTAATTGACCATGTTTTATGGGTATGTGCTTTTGGGTCTAGGACAATATTCCGGAGTCTCATTTTGTATTCTCCTCTTTATTAGTTAGATTGTTTCTTCGCCGCCCGTAGATGTAAGTCGATTGACCGAACCACGTTAAATTCTCTGTGTCTATTTCTTTTTCTCTTTGTGTTATTCTTTGTTATTGTCTCTGTTGGGTTCCAAAGATCATAACAAGTGGTATTAGAGCCAAGATTTGGCTCGTATTGTGACAATAGCAATAACAAAGATTTTGGTTAGAGAAATTTGAAGGCTTTTGAAGGAGGTGGAGCATGTTTGAGGAGGAAGCACCATGACGTGAAGTTTCACATTATCGGGGTACCGTTTTGCTAAGGAAGATTCCAGTTCTGAAAATTTAAATGATGGATGATCCTTGTTCGAGGGACGCTGCGACTTTGTTGGTAATCTGATTTGGATTAAGCCCATTGAGGCTTTTGCGGAGGCGGTGGAGCAAGATCGTTCTGTGTTCGCGATTGAAGTTTTGGTTGATGTGGAGATTTGTTATGTTGGATCGGATATTGGAATTTCAGCCACGGTGGAGATTGTTATGATGAGGCTCAAATCATAATCCTTAAAGGAAATTGAGTCTTATCCCACATCGGATAATTAATGAAAGTTATCATTAATTTCACCTATAAATAAATAGGTTCTTTAATTGTTTTATGTGTGCTTCTACGCATCATAGCCCATATGCTATGGGGTTAGTTAGTTGGACTAATTGACCATGTTTTGTGGGTATGTGTTTTTGGGTCTAGGACCATATTCGGAAACCCATTTTTATTATCCTCTTTATTAGTAGATTGTTTCTCCGCCGCCCGTGGATGTAGGTCGATTGACCAGATCTACGTTTAAAAAATTCTCGGTGCCTATTTCTTTTTCTCCTTGTTTATTCTTTGTTATTGTCTCAGTTGGTTTCCAAGAATGCGTTCGTCGATTTTTGGAGGGTCCGAAGATCCTAACGGTTAAGATGGTACTACTTCTGGTTCGACCACTCTACCCGTAAACAAGGGCAACAACACGAGTGATGCCCCGGGGCCTTCGATTTTAGACCCCGAAAAAACCACGCCCACGCCAACGCCCATGCCCGGGACCAGAAACCAGTCTCCTGTATCATCACCTCCGCCGCCACCACCACTACCTACTGGTCTGCCTTTTGGAAGCGGTGCTGCTCCACTCAACTCCGTGGTTCTGATGGTCGTAGTTTCTTTGTTTCTCCACCATTTCATCATTCTTTCTTCGTGAAAGGTAGAGATGACAATTGGAACTGGACCTATCGGACCCGACCAACCCCGTCTCGTGATGGGGCGGGTTATACCCAGACCCGTAGAAGTACGGGGCAAGTCTAATTTCTCTACCCGCCCTTCCCCAACCAACCCTGTTTCGAACCCGCATTATTAATTTTATTTATTTATTTTATTATGTAATTTTATTTTATGTTATTTGAATTTTCTTGTTCTTCAATTCATACTGTTAGACACTAATAACTGACAACTATAATGAAAAAATTCGAACAAAAAACCTTCCACCAACGAAAATTAATAATTAAAAAATAAGATAATTCAAAATAAGCAATTGAAACCGTACCAACGGGTCTGGGCCCGGGTAGATTCCCCCGTGCGGGTTCAGGGTTGGTCCAGAGTTTCTAAACCCGTACAGATCAGGGTCTGAATATGGGTCTCTGAGTCCAACTTGCGTGACGAATCCGGGTACTATATTACCCAGTCCCGACCCGCAAAATTGTCATTTCTAATGAAAGGGAGCCATCCCTTTTGAGAATATACCACAGGCTAAATTGAAAAGTTTTGCCAAATGTTATGTTTTTTTTTAATGTTGTGTATAATATGATAAGTTTGTGTATGTGGAGTATTTTGGCTGTTATTTTTACTACATATTTACAACACTATCTGTTTTTAAAGACTTGTATGCAAATTCGTAAAATTCAAAATATGAGATGGTGTTGTTCCACGCACGATTTTAAGCCCAATTAGAATTGATTAGCCCGTTACAGGATACGTGTGGGTTGGTTATTACCGAACATTAGGGAGAGAGAGAGAGATGCGTGTGGAGAAGCGTTCAAACCCATTTGGCCCCTTGATAGCGTCAATTAGACCATGCCACCCTCGCCGTGAACCTCGCCCAATTCCCCCAACCCCAAAACCTACCTAACTCATGGCTTCCGCCGACCTGCCCGCCTCCGCCGCCCCCAACATCTTCAACGAAGACGAGGACCTCCTCGACGATGACGACGATGACGAAAGCTTCGACCACTACGACGATGATTCCGCTTCCTCCGCTCCTGGCGCCGTCGATCGCCCTCCTCCTACTCTTTCCGCCGCTCAAGTCACCATCGCAGTCCCTGGCGTACCCGATCCCCACCTTTCGCAGCAAATCCAGCCGGAAACTGCCGTCGCCGCAAAGAAGCCGGCGGCGCTCGACGAATCGCGGAAGCTGTTCCAGCGTCTGTGGACGGATGAGGATGAAATTGAGCTGTTGCAGGGGTTTCTCGACTATACGACCCAGCGATGCGGCCCTCACAGCTCGTCGCAGCACCACCATGATACGACCGCGTTTTACGACCAGATCAGGAGTAAATTCCAGTTGGATTTCAATAAGAACCAGCTCGTTGAGAAGCTGCGCCGCCTGAAGAAGAAGTACCGGAATGTTTTAGCTAAATTCGATGCCGGCAAGGAATATACGTTTAAGAGCCCTCATGAGCAGGCCACCTTCGAAATCTCTTCCAAAATCTGGGGCAACGCTGCCGTCAACGGCGCCTCAGCCTATCGTGGGGCGCCTGCTCCGATTGACGACGACGACGACGGAATTAACAACCCTAATTTCAATAATTTCGTCGATTACCAGAGCCCTAACCCGAATGGCATTGATATAAACTCCAAAATTCCACGCTCCAGAAAGAGGAGCCGAGTTGGAGCGGTGAAAATGGAGGAGAAACAACTCCACATCCCTAATATTACTTTCAGCAACGGTCAGCCGGTGCTGATGCCGGCGCCGGCGCCGGCGCCTCCTCGGGCAGTGTCTCCGGTGATGGGCGTGGGTATAACAGGACCATTGTCCAGCGTGATTGAAGAGACTGTGAAGAGCTGTTTGTCGCCCATATTCAAGGAGCTATTATGCAATTCGATGAGCCCCAATCTGAACAGCAACGGGTCGTGCTGTGGGAATCGAAGCCTCATACCCTTCTGTTTCGGGGCATCCATTACCGGAGATAAAGTGTCGAACGATCGATGGAGGAAACAGAAAATACTGGAGTTGGAGGTGTTTTCCAAGCGGTTGGAGCTGGTCCAAGATCAGATCAGAGAGCAACTGCAGGAGCTTAGGTCCATGCCCAATTGATTCATTCCTTCCAACTTCCTTCAGCACAGTAAGTAGTATTCCTTGTTTTCATATTTCTTTTTTCTGTAACTCCATTGTCTTGTATGTAGATTATTGGATTTGGATGGTTGTTGATAGCTGATAATTGTGAAACTCCATTACGATTGATGAATAACCAGATGGGATTGGTCATGTTCTTGATTTTTCTTGTTATATGTAATCCGGATCTATTTCTTTATGATATGAGTAGTTTTAAAGAAATAACTTGTTTCTTGTAGCTCGCTCAGCATCCTCTGTCCCAACATTCGGTGGCCCACCAATCACGCCCCGCCACGCGTGCATTGGTGGGCCACCCTTTTATAACTAAAATAGTTTTTATTGCTAACACACATGCTAGTGCGCCGCGTGATTGGTGGGCCACCGAGTGGGATACGAATTTTGGGTCAGAGGATCCGGATTGTGTATGTAGGCCTCCGGTTTAGAATTGTTCGTCGATCTTTTCTTTGCTTGGTATAACTTGTAAAAGCATGTGTTTTCTTGAACTATGCAGGGTCTTTGTAAAGACTGTTAAGAAGAGGTAGCTTCATAGATGAGACAGCTGAATGTGGAGGGAGGGAGGTATCATCATCATATATAGACGTTATTTACTGTGATTCTGTCTAGACTACATTGCTTCTAAAATTTTTATGTAGTGTTTATCAGTACAAGGAGTAGTTGTGCAAGGTTCGCAATCTTATTAATAGCTGCCAATAGTTTGATGAAAGCTTGCTTGCAGTAAAGAAATAAACATATACTACTATAGTTGAATCATTAAGCATTAGGTTGGTGGATGTAGATTTCATATGGAGATTGCAATTTGCAGGCCCCAAATATTATATATATATATTTGTACATGCGACTCGAATCTTGATCTTTCCCATAAATTTCATCGGCTGTTCCTCCATTTCTTTTTGGGGCGACATGCGCACGGGTTAAAAACCTCGCTCATATGTAAACCACTCTACGCTTCTAAAAAGGCCATTGCTTTTGCCAATATTTCATTCAATATGTTGCGTGGAAACAATGCAACTGAGCATAAACCATAAGATTCCAACGTCATTGCAATGAGGGAGGGATTGATCCAGAATTAAGAATTTAGAGAAATCTAGAATTTCAAAATAGAACACATTACACCACTTTCGGGTAAAATGGTAATAGAAATTTTTGATAAGAAGATTTAAGATTCTACACTATTTAAGCTTCATTAGCAGCCTTAGGATCCACCACTAACATTAATTACTTCCTCCGTCCCATAGAAAGTGTCTACTTTCTATGGAGCACGGAGATTAAGAAATTTGTATTGTGTATGTTGTTTGACTTTTGACTTGTTAATTTTGGTCCACATATTCTTTATTTTTTTATAAACAAGAAACTTTTTATAGGACAATCCAAAACGAAAAACAAGATTTTTTCTGTGAGACGGGGGAGTATTATTTATGCATGTGGCAACATAATATTCTTTGTTTCATCATTCTTGTCTTAATATTATGGGGGCGGTTGAAAATCAAAGTGTATTTTTTGATAAAAAGATTTGAGATTCTATATTATTTAAGGTTCATTAGTAGAGTTAGATCCACCACTAATTGACATTTATTTTCAATTAAAAGAAAGTTAAATAGAATTACAAACAATGATATTATTATTTATTTATGTGGCAAAATAATATTCTCTATTTCATCATTCTTGTCTTAGACTATGATTATGGCAATCAAAATCAACTCGGTGGGTTGAATTTGGTATTTTTAACAAATAAAAAAATTTCCAAATACGTGAGAGAGGAGAGAGAAAATGGTGACCAATGTAGGAATTGATCACAAAAGCTACCATATGGTTACATATGTCTTGACTAATGGGGTGTTGTCACTTAGTACCATTGACTCTTAATATTTATTTTATCTAAATAGAAAAATAAGTCTATCTTATATTATATAGATTATAAAATTATATAAAAATCATGATTTTTCATTCTCTATAAATAGAGCTCAATATTGCTATATTTATTCACATCTTAAAAAATCTTCATTTTCTCTCATTCCATTATTTACTATAAATCTCAATCTCTCTTTTAATTATCATAGATTCACAGAATAACAACTTCTCCAATTTTCCAAATTTTCCTTACTCTCAAGATTACTATCACAGTTACGAAAATTTCTAAAATTCCAAGGAATTCGCATCACCGATGTTTGATTTGAATTTGTAATTTTCACAAAATCCCACTCAAAACACCCCTCTAACCTAAGTTGAAAATCCTCATAAAAAATTAGTCAACACTTCAAATAATCATCAAGGTTGGAAAGAGATAGAAGACATGATTCTAATGTCTTCTTATTGTCATGTTAGTAGAAATCTAATTATTGGCACCAACCAAAGTAATGTCACGTAATGGAAGAAGGTGAAAAAGTGTATGATAACACTCGAGCTGAAAACACGCTAATGTCCAAAGAGAAGTCAGTAGAGTCACTTAGAGGAAGTTACAAACGCATTATAATATATATTATACGAAAGAAAAATATAATTGGTGGGGCATGGTTGGGGTCGCTGGGGATCTTACGGCATACTTTCAGGTGGGCCGATTTGGTGGTCCACCAATCGAAATGACGCCGCGTGCGTTGGTGGGCGACCTTTATTATAACTCTAATATTAATTTATTAGGTTTGGGGCGTCACCAATGCGAGTGGCGCCGCGTGATTGATGGGCCATTGGTCCCATGAAATGGTAGAAGATCCGGACCGGATTGGGGTGGTTAGGGATAAATGATAAAAACGTGAGAGTGTATTAAAGGGGTGAAATTACTCTTAAATTAATTATGATCCAATAATTTTTATTTATTTTTAAATGAAAGACAAAAATAACAAGATATGAAAAGTAAAACTAAAACAAAACAAACAATATCTTAAACAAATTTGAGAGTTTGGGATGAGTCGGGTCCACGGGGACCCTTATTTTGTTGACATTTATGTGCAAGAAAGTTTGGTAGAATTACAAACAAGCTACAATTTTTTACTATAATTTATTAATTTTCTTATGACAATGTTAAAACATACACCTCGTTACTATTGAAATAAAAGAAAAATAAAGTTAATGCATCAGGAAAAATATAAAAATAAGAGAGAGGGGATGGCAGAGTGGTTGAGGTGAGGTTTTTCGGGTCATAGGTTCAATCCTCACTCTCAAAAAAAAAAAAAAAAAAAAAAGTCGGTCAAGAAAACATCGCCTAAGGAATTGCGTACAAATTTGTCTTTGCAAATGATTCTCGTGTTTACCGTGTGATCGATCAACTTGTTTTTCTTTCTAAAACGTCAACTTCTGAACTTTTTCCACCGCCACCAACGCCGCCCTCTTCAGGGGTCACCACCATGGGCCTTTCCTGGAGTAAAAGGCACCGCCGTCAAAATCACCAGCAGCATCTCCAGACCCCACCTACCTCCTCCCCTGCCCCCCCTTCTCCCCTCCCCCTCCCCCCGCCAACATCAACCCCGACGCTCCAACAACCACCGTCGCCGCCGCGCGATCCCAACCCACAACGACCGAGCTATGCTTTCGCGGCCAACGCCCATCATCCAACTACCCAACCCCCCGCGCAACATCCTTATACTGCGCTCCCCCCTTATGGCCCTCCCCGGCCGCCGCCCCCTCCGCTTCCGCCAGCCTACAACTACAGTTACAACTTCTCCGGATACCACTCGAGGCCCGTCAATATGATGGGTCATTACAACTACCGCCCGTATTATCCTCCCCAGATCAGCGGGTGGGGCCCTTTCGCCGCCCCTCCTCCGCAGCAGCCGGCGTTGCAGCAGCTCGCGCCGTATGTGGATCACCAGAGTGCGAAGAAGGTCAAGAATGATGTGAATGTCCACAAGGATAGCATTAGGCTTCAATTGGATGACTTGAATCCTGATTGCCACCTGGTTGCCTTCACTTTTGATGCCTTGGTTGATGGAAGGTATTGCCTTTCAACTTCAATTATTACGGATTGGGAGACTCCAATTTTTTGTTTAAGTTCGTCTCTCTACTTCGGAATTGTGTGATTGCTATTGAAAATGATTAGTTTAATGTCTCTTTGGTTTGCTATATGCTAAGAATTTTTATATGTAAGATTGGTCGATAGAAACAGACTTCAGAACTTGATCCCAGTGGCTTTCAGTTGTAGAATCACTTGTAGCTGTTGGCATTTAGAGCATATATGCAAAATGGTTCGAACAGATATGATCCGAAGTAGGATTAGCATTGCAAATACTCTGATCATTTGAAATGCATTGTTGCCAGTTGATGATTTTGTAGTAGTTATTTCTATCAGTAGTTATTGCTGCTGATGCTTATGCATTTGTTTATAGTAATTGTGACCTAGGACTAAAAAAATTAAGTTGTTTAACTTAACTATAGTGTTTATGTCCAATATTAGACGATTTAACATGATAGATATGTATTTTTTGATATCATCGTTATGTAGACCCTCGATATCTCATCAATTCCTATTTGCATTTATGATTAGCTACTATTCTGAAATCAAGTGACTCAAAGTTCATTAAGAAGATGGTAAGTAAATTTAACTTTTCCACACTGAAGTCTGAACTAAGCCTTCAGTTGATTTTCTTTGCATATTTAGGAATTCTGAGGTCAAATTGATATGATCTGTGGGTCTAAATTTACTACCAGATATCCCAGTTACTTATCCATGGCTACATTATATAGTAATGAACTAATGATGATAAGCGGATACTGGTTGTTGCAGCTATCATTCACCTTGCTATGCTTGAACCTTTTTTTTCATCTCCGAATAGCATGGAAAGAGTTATGTTGCAAAACCGAATAGGTGTATGTATTGATGCAAAAATGATACATAATTACATTTGGCTGCTGTCTCGGATTTAAGCATGCTTTCTGCATCTTATGGGGAGTATTAGATATTCATTCGTGAATAATCTATTTTTTCACTCTCACTGCAGAATCACTATTTTCTATTTTGCCAAGGAGGGAGAAAGCTGTAAATTCACACCAGTTTATCCAGATATTGTGCCGGTTAAAATCCCATTTCAAAAAGGACTAGGACAGAAATTCTCCCAGACTTCCGGAACCGGCTTGGACTTGGGCTTCTTCGATATTGATGACCTTTCAAAGCCTGCTCCAGGAGAAGATATTTACCCTCTTGTAATAGTAGCAGAGTCATATCTAGAATCCACACCTACGGATGAGGATTCGAAAGAGGAAGTTCTAGAAGCATCTTCTCACGCTCCTCATGCTCAGATCACGCAGGCTGTATTAGAGAAGGAGGGTGATGGGAATTTTAAAGCGAAAGTAATAAAGCAGATTTTATCAATTGATGGCGCCCGCTACGAGTTGCGTGAGATTTTTGGGATTAGTGATTCGGATGAAGCTACCGTGAGTGAGATGGAATCGGGAAAAGAATGCATCATCTGCTTGACTGAGGCCAAGAACACAGCTGTCTTACCCTGTAGGCACATGGTAATTTCCTTAAACTTCAACCTTTTTTTGTTTGTGAATAGTTGATATGCATATAATTGGATAAGAAACAATTAAAGTTGATCTAGTTTATGTGTATACAACTAGTTTCTAGTCAAATAGTCTGCAAATTTGATACAAAACTGGATCAATTATAATGGAATTTGTAATTTTATATCGTTAGATTAGGGTAATAGCCCTATATATTAGGGTAAACTTCAGCGCCTTCTTTTGTTTGTGGATCGTGAATAGTGATATCCATATTATTGGAATAGTTTGATCGAAAAGAAATTGAATCTAGTTTACATTGGTACAGCGAGTTCCTGGTCGAATAGCTATGTGATAAGAATAGTCCGTGATCGCTCTATAAGTCTTCTTGAGCCGCCACCATTATGCAGTCCTACTCTTTTGTATCAGTTTGAATCCAACTATTTTTGTAACATGACTTGAAGGTTAATGATATTGTTCACCACCGTCATTTACTTATGTGTGTTGCTCTGCAGTGTTTGTGCAGTGACTGTGCCAAAGAGTTGAGGGTCCAATCGAACAAGTGTCCGGTATGCCGGCAGCCCATTGAGGAACTTTTGGAGATCAAGGTTGATGAAGGTAACAGCTCCAAACATACATAAAAACACAAAGAAAACCACTAAACCCTATTTTCTTTCTTGATTTTTTTTGTCTTTGTGCCTTACAATGTTATATATATCATTTATAATGAAGTTTGTATAGTATTTGATTTTGGTATAGTAATTTTGTTTTGCCTTCTTTCTTGATCTAATTTTTTTTCAGTCACAAATATGCAAAAATCACTCTCTTATCAATATCATTCACTCTTATCTATAGTAACGATCATCTATTCTACTCCTTCCGTTCTACTCCATTAGTCCACTTTCTTTTCGGCACGAAGATTAAGAAAGTTGTTTGTTGTGTGTAAAATAGTACTCCCTCCGTCCCATTGGAAACGACGCGTTTTCACTGGGCGCGGGAATTAAGAAAGTAGATAAAGTAGATGAGAGAAATGATAAAGTAGGTGAGAGAAATGATAAAATATGATAAAGTAGGTGAGAGAAATGATAAAGTAGTTGAGAGAAAATAATTAATATAATGAAAGTAGATAAAGTAGGTGAGAGAAATGATAAAATATGATAAAGTTATTTCCTTTTTTGGAAACGTATCGTTTTCAGTGGGACGGCCCGAAAAGGAAAACGTGTCGTTTCCAGTGGGACGGAGGGAGTATAAAGTAGTGGGGTCCACTAGAATATATAAGAGTGTTATTTTAAGTTAAAAAAGGAAAGTGGACTAATGAAGTGAAACGACCCAAAAAGGAAAACTGGACTAATGGAGTGGAACGGAGGAAGTATTTTTTGTGTTCTCATTTCATAGCTCACCAATGAAATGGTAACACGTATTTTTTTAATAATTTTATATCCTAGTTGGATTTGTTAACTCTAGGGGGTGGAGTTATTTTAGGTTAAAAATTGACACATTTTATAATTCTATTGGTGGATCATGGAATATGACAAAAAAAAAAAAGATAAGAGAATTTCTAGTGCCGTATCCGACTCATTAGTCCCATGGTATTGTGTTTTTGAACTACTTGTGGTAAGGAAACATGAATTAGTCGTAGAATGAATAGTTCATATTAAGCGTCATTCTATTGGTGGACTACAAAATACGATAAAAAGTAAGAGAATATCTAGTGCTTTATCCGACTCATTAGTCCCGTGGTTATTGTGTTTTTAAATTAGTTGTGGTAGGGCTATATTCTCTCCGTCCCGCTATTACCGTCTTACTTTCTTAATTAGTTTGTCCCGTTATTACTGTCATCTTTCTTAAAATAGTAAAAACTGTTTTTAAACAAAAAATGAAGTGGGTCCTTCCTATTTAATATTCATCCTCACATTATCGTATTTTCTCTTTCCAAAAATCTATCTCTCAAACGATTTTCGTTCAACTCTGTTCTCGTAAATTTATGATTTTTAATTTCTTGGAAATTTAAGATTATTTCTTAAAATACAATATAAAAAAAATCGATTGCATTAACTATGCTTTGTAAAAATTTGGATAAATTCTCATTTCTTCCACCGGTTACTTCTCGAGAGTTGTGCTCATTTCTTAATATAATTAAAACTCATAAAAACACATTTAAATAAAGTTTCTTAATCTCCGTGTCGAAATTTAAAGGGACAGTAATAGCGGAATGGAGGGAATATGAACTAGTCGTAGAATAATTTGTTCGTTCGTATTAGGCGCGGATTCAGGAATTTGAATTAGTGATTTCAGGGGTGGTATAACTTCTTTCTATCTCTACAAAATAGAGTAATAAAAAGACCAAGATGTCCTGGATCCGCCAATATGATACTCTACTGGGTAGGTTTTCACTTTTTGTTGAGGGGTGACGCAAAGTTGAGTGTTTGCATTATCATCATCATATTTATGAATTAGCTTAAATTATCCAACTCAATAGAATTTCGGACAAAATGTATTGACAAATTGTTTCTGTAGAAGTGAACTGTTGTGCCCTCAAATCCCAGCAGTTATAACTGATCCAAGCTTGGGAAATTATTCATGGGCCTACAAGTAGCATTATGTAAAATATATTTCATCTGTCTCATTATTTATGTTTCATTATGACTGGCCACGAAAATTAAGATAGTGAATTCTACTTGTTTAAAATGATTGTTGTACACTCATTTATTTTGTTATTTCATGTGGAACATAAATAACGGGTGGACTTTTATGTCCCACTTTCATTCTCCCTACCATATCACACTAATGAAAATTTGACATGTGGCTAAGAAAATTAACTATAGTTAAGTTTTATAATTGATAAGATTCACGGTATTTCTCTCTCTCATCCCCTTTCCTTCTTCCTTCTCAATCCATTGCGCCAAAATTAAACCTAATTCGTTGATCTTTTTCCTTCTCAATCCATTGCGCCAAAATTAGACCTAATTCGTTATCTTTTTCTCAATTGACGAGAAACAAAATTCGTTTTTCATCAAACAAAACATCAATTAAAGGGATCTCTTCCCTCTCAATCTCATATTGCGTCTTGCGTCAAAGTTGATATTAAACTCCAATGCTAAGGTAGCACAAACCTCCATTCTTTTCCTTTATGAATTGTTATTTATCAGACCAAATTCATTCTCCTTTGTCAGTTACATAAACTAAATTTCGCTTTTTATCCAGACAAAAAAATTAATTAAAGGATTTTTTTTAATGTGTTTTGCAGTGATTGATAATGATCAACCAAGCTCCAGTTTCACACAAAATCATATTGATGAAAATCAAAGTCAAGGTGTTCGTAGAAATACTTTAAAGAGAATAAATTATAGTTTATTCTGTACATCTTTAACTTTTTAGTTGAGGTAATTTTTTAATATTATATATTCATTAGTTTATTGAAATTGTGCTCTGGGGTTACACATATATATAATATACTTATGTTATTCAATAGTTTAATTAATTCAGAGAAGAATCCCGTGAGCTCTAAGTGTAATATTAATTTGAATATATAGGTATGTTCGTAGATGTTTTCTTCCGTGGTATAGATTTTGGATGGAATTCTAGATTATTTGTTGTCTTTTATTTGTAATTGTAGATGGACGCGAGCGAAAATTTAAATGGTGGACGAGATCCATATCGTAGACTTGACTTTGAAGATGATGATAATATTCCAAGGCATGACAATATTGGAGGCATAGAAGTGATTCATTCACGGATACCAGAAGAGCTAATTCCTAAAGTCGATATGCAATTTGAAAGTTTAGACCGTGCCTACGAATTTTATCTAACATATGCAAAAGCGGTTGGATTTGGCATCCGGAAATGGAAAGCTCACAAAGATAGAACAACGGGTGTGATTTGGGACCAAACATATTGTTGTGCAAGGGAAGGTGAAAAAAAGGTCGACCCTGCTACACAATTTCCAAGAGCTGAAAGTAGATGCAGTTGTGATGCCATGATGAAAGTTAGTTGTCGCCAAAGGGGTTACTATTATATTGTAAGATTCGTGGCAGAGCATAATCATGCATGTGTGACTCCTTCAAAAACACATATATTCCGATCTCATCGGAAAATGACTGATGCACAAAAGGCTGGAGTAAATACGGCTATAAGTTGTGGGATTACTCAAAAAGAAACCATGGAACTTATGTCAAGACAAGCTGGTGGTCGTGAACATCTAGGATTCATAGCTAAAGATTGCCAAAACTACATACACTCGAAAAGATCACATAGAATGTGAGTAGGTGATACGGAGGAGTATTGCAGTATTTACAGCGAAAGCAAGGAGAAGATCCGAATTTTTTCTACGCAATTCAAGTAGACCAGGATGATTTGATCACAAACATCTTTTGGGTTGATGCAAAGATGAGGTCAGATTTTCACATTTTGGTGATGTTGTTTGCTTTGATACTACTTATAGAAAGCATAAGGATGGAAGACCAATAGCATTATTTGTGGGCGTCAACAGTCATAAACAAACGATAGTGTTTGGATCTAGGGGTGTGCGCGGGACGGGTACCCGCGATACGGGTACCCGAATGCGGATACCCGCGTCTGCGGGTACTAAATTTTACTACCCATTTCCCGACCCGCATAGTGCGGGTACCCGACTACGGGTACCCGCGCGGGAACGGAACGGGAACGGGAATATCCACACGCCTTACCACCTATTTCATTATAATTAAATTCATTAATACAAACTAGCAAAAAAATCAATAGATATCAAACAAAACAAAAACACCAAACAAATTCAAATCATCGAATCCAAATCAACATTTAAGTCCAAGTAATTGTATGATTGTATCCAAAACATCATATAAATTAACACAAATCCCTAAGAATGGACGGCGAACGGACAATTGGCGGAACGGCGAGGGATAATCGACGGACGGCGGGGACAGTCGGCTGACGGTGGACGGCGAGTAACGGCACAGAAAACCCTAAGTCCTAATTAAGCTCTACTCCAAGCGACTCTCGTCCCGTCTCTGACTCTCTACTGAGACTACAACAATATTATTTAATTATTTTATTTTTCTTTTAAACTTACAACATTAATATATTAGTATATGTATAAATATTAATTAATAAAATATGTAATATATTAATTAAATAATAATAAAAATAAGCGGGTACCCTTTCGGGAACGGGTAATTGTTGGAACTACCCGTTCCCATACCCAACCCTCACCATTTTTTGCGGGTACCCGCAAAACGGGTACCCGTACCCGTTTTACCCGACCCGAACGGGAAATACCCGAACGGGACGGGTACGGGAACGGGAACCCGTTTCGTTTGCCCACCCCTATTTGGAGCAGCTTTGTTATATGATGAAACCGCCTTAACATTCTCTTGGTTATTTGATACTTTTGCTAAAGCTATGAGGGGAAAAAGACCACAAACAATTCTTACTGATCAAGACAAAGCCATGTCGAAAGCGTTGGCTTTTCAATGGAATGAAACTTATCATCGGCTTTGTGTGTGGCATATCAATAAAAATGCAGCCATTCATCTCGGACATGTGTTTGCTACATGCAAATCTTTTGCTAAAGATTTTAGTAGTTGCATCTATGATCATGAGAATGAAGATGAATTTATCATGGCTTGGAATGATATGCTTGATAAATATGATCTACGAGATAATGAATGGTTGAGAGAATTGTTTAAGATAAAAGAGAAGTGGGCACTTGTGTACGGGAGAGAAACTTTTTGTGCAGACATGAGCACTACACAACGTAGTGAATCCATGAACAGTGTGATTAAGAAATACATCAGTTACAAGAATGAGTTGGTGGAATTTTTTGAGCATTTTGAGAGGGTGCTGAAGGATCGTCGGTACAAGGAATTAGTGGAAGATCATAGAAATAGTCAAAGTGAACCCCCTTCAACACTCCGAGTTCAAATTCTGAATCATGCCGCGGATGTTTATACACATAAGATTTTTGAGCTTTTCCATGTGGAAGTATGCAAGGCGCACGATTGCAATGTAGAGATTCGTGGCGAGCAAAACACAATAACATAATACAATGTTAAACACTTTCAAGCTCGTCGTTACCACCGTGTTACTTATGATTCTAATGATGGTTCGATAACATGCAGTTGTAGGAAATTTGAGTTTGTCGGAATTTTATGCTCACATGCATTGAGGATTTTGAATCTCCAACAGATCGCCAAAATACCTGAACAATATATCAAGAAGCGATGGATGAAAACTGCAAAAAACAACAATGGGATAGTTCACTATCACGGCACGAGTCAGCTAGACCCCAAAGAAGCATCGGGGTATCGATATAGTGATTTGTGTCAACTTAGTAGCCATCTGACCACAAGGGCAGCCGAAAGTACTTATGAAATTGCTAAGGAGGGATTACAAAAACTTTTAGAACAAGTCAATGTTAGTTTTATGCAAGATGTTCCTCTAGAGCAAATAAATGCGAATACATCTATCTCTGATCCCGTTGGCACAATTGTGCAAGAGAGTATTAGCTGCAAGAAAATTCGAGGGATAAAAACTAAGGAAAAAGTCACTTACAAAAATAGCAAAAGACCAAGAAGTTGTCTTGAAAAGGCTACTAGAAATAAAAAATCAATTGGCAATGACAAGGGTAAGGATAGCGCGACGACAAAAGTGCTAGTTGTGAATGTTCAGGGTCCAGGTTTAGTTGATGAGAATAGATTTTCCTATGGGTTCAATATACAGGTATATTATCTTTTTAGTTGCATTTTCTTAATGTGGAGATAGTGTTTTTTAGGTGAGTGACTTGTTATGACGTCACCCCCGTGTTACTTATGATTATTACAAAGCTATTATATTTTTCTAATTTAGTTTCCGTCTATGCCACCGGTGCATGGAGTTATACCAAACATGCAAGCTTCAGCTCCTTCACAGTTTTATCCATCACCTTATGCCTTAGCTCATTCTCAGTCACATATGTCAACATATGGGATGAACATGCCTAGCCAAGGTATAAATATTAAAGAAATAAATTATTTTCTTATATGTGATTGAAAATTTTATGCAATCTCATGATTTAATGCAAAACTTCTCATTTATTTGTGTGGTTTATAGTTCCCGGATCTTACATAGCGCAACAGTCTTATAACATGTTGTCTACCAGGTACTTGTCTTAGTCTAGTCATATATTGTAAACTGCTCATTTTCTATTACACTTTTAATGCAAAAGCTTCAAAATTATATACATCTATTTATTTTCTTTTAGGCCAGAAGGAAATGCTAATTTTGGCAGAAGTCAAGATGCCTCTGCATCCCTTAACCCAATCCAGAGAGGAGGTGAAGCACACTCCTTGGCTTCTACTCCTACATCTCCGTTACCATGAGTACTAGAAAATTCTTCTGGATTATGTCTAGGAAACGCATTGTAACTATAGCAGTGGAGAATTCTTGCATTTTCAACTCTTTCCAACAACTACATGTTCAAGATTTTTTGCATTTTCAACAGTTCCAATATGATTCAAAGATGTGTTTTTTTTAACTTATTCAGAGACAAGAAAGACAAACTAGTTGCACAACTTATCAACTTGCTGGAGCAATTCTGACTTAAACTTTTCTCTTTAAAATGTGGCGGTGAACAACATGATAAACTAAAGGACAAAAATGAAATTAACAACTGGAATTGACAATTTTCTTGCTTTTCTTGATAAGGAGAGTAAAATGATTTCAGAATTACTTAGTTGATGGCGTGGACGAATTTGCTTCAGCTTATTCATGAACTTGTGCTTCCTTTTTACATCGTTGTCTTTGAGGCCCTTATCCATTTTTTTACATTTGTACATCATGCATCAATTTACAGATAAAATGGCACCAATGGTGCACTAAAAACTATTCTAAATTCTAAGAACAAAGATACAACAAAAATAAAAAATCTCCAATCCTGGAGGCTCAATCCGGGTCATCGACGCTGGCAGAGAGGGTGTCATCATAGTCAAAAGAACATGACTATTTGCATCACTTTAGAAGCAGTTGTAATTTCGTCGAACATGTCACATGCAAACAAATTGGAGCTGTTTTATAATTTTTTTTTCGAAACATGGCGTGTTGAAGACGGTGAAGTAGGCTCTCGGGAACGCTGTGTTGAAGAGAGAGGTGCCAGAGTTTGCTCACTAAGCGTTGTTGAGGAGTAGTTCCATGGTTGCAAGAGGCGTGTCCTCTAGTAAAATACATTAGTTTTTGAGGCAAGGGATGGGAGAGTCACAATCCCTTTAATTGATTTTTTGTTTGATGAAAAACGAATTTTGCTTCTCGTCAATTGAGAAAAAGAGAACGAATTAGGTTTAATTTTGGCGCAATGGATTGAGAAGGAAGAAGGAAAGGGGATGAGAGAGAGAAATACCGTGAATCTTATCAATTATAAAACTTAACTATAGTTAATTTTCTTAGCCACATGTCAAATTTTCATTGGTATGACATGGTAGGGATAATGAAAGTGCGACATAAAAGTCCACCCGCATAAATAATGGGACAACTAAAAAAGCAAGTGGGACGGAGGGAGTATTTGATAGTGACAAGGCCCAAAAAGATCGAAGCACATTTACGTCGGAAGGCCTATAATCGAACGATTTAGCAGTAAAAAAAAGTAAAAAATGAATGCAATTAAATCACAGGATAAAAAATGAGCATTGACCATATTATACGGGAGTCATTAACATGAATTTGTTGCTTTTATCACTTAGAGTAATTAAAGTTTCTGTGATCTTAGAGTGTATCAAATGGATGACAACCCAAAATTTGAAATAAGTTACAAGTAGTAATCGTTTATTTCCCGCCAATTTGCAGCATTATAGTAGGTAGGTGGCTCACTCCCTAGTTTCCTACAGAGTCTACTGGACAATAATACTGTGCAGAGTAGTATTTGATGAATTCAGAGCATTCATCTTTCCCGCCAATTTGCAGCATTAGAAGATGTGGGTCGTAATAAACATTTGTGCTTCACTTCTTATTCCTTTTTAATTCTATGCTCAAAACTTCTATGGTCCAGATGGCATCCATGCGGCCCAATTTTTCAGCATCTTTTGCAGAATAATTTGGACGGCCCAAATTTCTTTCTTCTCCTTTCCTTCTTCAACATTTACCATATTTTAACAAACTTAGGCCTAAAACCTGCACTTCCACAACCAAAAAAAAACACGCATTATATAATAAAACAAGCTAAAAATCCAGGCTTCTCACTACTCCCCTTTGACTGACGTCCCCCCACACTCCACGGGTCGCCGGCGCGCCTCCACTTCTGGACCTATTTGAAGAAAGAATCGATTGCCTCTTAAACAATTGGGATTTTTATTTGCATTAATTTTTTAAATGTCGAAATCATTATTACAAAAGTCAAATTTACTCAATCCTTATATTTGCTACACAAAATACCGACTTTTACTTAAAAATCTCAACTTTTCAGCCTGCAAATTCGTTATTTTGCTTCGTTCCATGCGTAAATGATTGGAATCAGGTACTTGATGCATAACACAGAATTTCGCTCGTGTCCCGCTTCGCGCGGCCAAATCCCGCTCTCTTCACTATTCGTCTATTCCAAGTGCAGAATCTCACTTGTAATGTCCTGCTCATAAAGTCCCGCTCGGTCTGCCAAGTCTCACTCGACTTTTTGACTTGGTAGGGGAGCAGAATCTCGTTCGGCCTGCCAAGTTCTACTTGACTTTTTGAGTTGGCAAGGGGGCAGCATCCCGCGCACAGATCCCCGCTCGGCCCTGTCAAGTCCCGCTCGGTCCATTCTTAGTCCTACTCCACTTTATCAGCAAATTATAAGGTGGAAATCGACTTATCATAAAATTCTCTCTATTAATACTCATGATTGAAGTCCAAAATGAAACATACTCCATCCTCTTTCATTTCATTTTCAATTACAAAATCATTATGTAGAATTTTTCCTCCACACTCCGAAAAAAAAAATGAAAAGCTGGTATAATATTATTGTTCATTTTAACGGATAATTTAACAATTTGTCCGAGTATGTTGGTATAATATTATTGTTCAATACAATCTTAATCCCTTTTCACTTCCTTCATATTATGAAATTTATTACACCTACGTTTCTCATCATGGTATTATACCTAGGATTCAGGCATGGGCTATGTATGGATATTGGTTTTATCTATATAATTATTTGCTTATATATTATGTGCGTCTTTTCTTTGTAATATAAAGTGAGAGGTGCGTTTCTTATTATTGTAATTGTTTTTGTCTATATGGAGGATCAACGGGTGACCAGGTATTGATGATGTTTGTTATGTATTTTTTTACATGGTTGTAATTGTGAGTTATATAAGTTGGACTTTTTAGGTGATCCAGTGATGGTAATGTTTAGTAGTGCTGGACTTTTATGTTGCCCAAGTTGTTTTCCGTGTTTGGAGCCTAAAATATATATTTGTAATCCTCTGAATAAGCAGTCTTTCTTTTTATCTTCCTAATTACTTGTCGTCGAGATGCAGTATGGCATTTTTATTAGATGTATCCAGTAACTTGACTAATGGTATTGTTGGTATAACTGTGATGGCTGTGTCTGGAATTGAGTTGGGACCGATTTGTGTTTGATACTTATTTGTGTAAAAATGAGATGTGGCTGGCGAAGGGCTAATGCTACTTGTGATTGTATATTTGATGAAATCTTGGGGATGAGAGTGGAGTTAGGTGGCATTCTATATTGGTTAACTTATCATAATGGTGTGATTATGTTTGATTGTACTTGTCATTTATCTCGTTTTTGGAAGCCTTTCCAGAAATGTGTATTGGTAGGATAAATGATGAGATTCATTATGTTATATTTTTAGGAGTCTAAGCAGTGTTGTGGATTCCTAAATTCTCGGTTACCTTACAACAGCTTACCAATATTAATCCTGGTATTTTTCTTGGATTGGAAGAAAGGTTGCTCAAATTTACATTAAATCCTTATGTAGAACCGTTGAGTTTGGTGGATGGTATTGTAATTTTGCGAGTTGGCAATGCAATTTATTTATATGACATACAAAAATTATGCTTAGAAGAGATCGTTCAGTAAACTTATCTCATGTACAGTAATCGACAAACAACAAATAAACTATAGTCACATTAAGTTAATAATATATGACATGCATGCTCAATTTAAATGCGTAGGTAGGATTGGACATCACATAATAGAGAAATGAATTATGCAGACACGTGTTTGAAATAATAGAGCCCACGTGAGTAACAAAGCCGCCATTAAGTCATTGCCCAACTTGCATAATATGCCCAACAAAATTACACAATTGTTTTCCACTTCATACCAGCAAATACAAGATCAGATGCATCCGCTTTATTCCTTTCGACCTTTCTAAAATTTATTTGGCTGATATTATTTTCAACACATTTATCGTGACACCTCATAATACAGTACTTCTATTATAGAACAACCAAATAAACCGTTATGCCAAAACTATAAAGTTAAGTTTTCACGAATATATTCAAGGTAAGGTGCGTCTCTCGTGAGTTTGCGTGTCTATTCTAAAAATATACTACCTTCGTTCTGCTATTATAGTGGCGTCTTTCTTTTCAGCACGAAAATTAAGAGAATATGTAATAAAGTAGTATGAGAGAGGGTACATAATAAAGTAAGAGAGAGAAATGAGTGTGATAATGAAGGGTAAGAGAGAGAAGATGGATGAGATAATGAGAATAAAAGTAATAGAGATGAAATAATAAAGTAGGAAAGAGAAATGAGTATAATAAAGAAAGTGGATGATAAAGTATGAGATATAAGATAAGTAGGAAATATATGATAATTTTTTACTAATTTGGGATGTCATCACTTGTAGCGGGACGTCCGAATTAGAAATGATTGTCATTAATAGCGGGGCGGAGGTAGTACTTACTCTCTCTGTCCCATAGAAATTGTCTTATTTTTCTTTTTGGACTGTCTCATAGAAAATGTCTTGTTTTTAAAAAAAATAATGTTTAGATTAAAATTAACAACCCAAAAGTCAAACACCTTAGTATAAGTTTTTTAATATTCGTGTCTTATAAAAAGATGACACTGAGTATTATTTACAAATGCTACATAGTTGACAAAACAAACAAACATGCTTGTTGCTTTGAAAATTATTAGAAAATTGTGTGTGAACTAGGAGCACATTTAAGTCAACAAGAGTACAAATTAATTAGTTTCCGGAATCCATAAGTCCCGGTCAAGTTTGGAGATGGAAAACCATTAGAAGGTTCCAATTATTGTGGCCTGAATATGATAGTATATTTATTTATAACAGTTGATTAATTTTATCGAGAATTTCATGTAATCACAAATTTAACAAGAACAATGAAATAAGTACATGAAATTCCTTTTTTGAGGCTATCAAGATGGGCACGGAATAAACTAATACTCCGTATAATCTTTAATTCCGATCATGTCCAGCTCAATTTTGTTAATTTAGATAATACTAAAGTTTAAAAAATGATAATACTGTAAATTCAACCAATTTTATTCCCAAATACTTTTCTCGTAGTCGTGTATTTCCCTTCAGTTTCGTCCCCATTGCCATTGGTCGTCTCTTTCTCCTCTCTCTCTCTCTCTCTAGAATATATTCACCAATCATTCACAACTTTAGTCTATATCTATGCATATGTGAAACATAGCAACTTGACATTATAATCAAATTCTCAAGCTAAAAGAATGAAACGGACCATCGGTAACCAACATGGTTCAGTTTCTTCCACCGCCTTCGTCTTCCTCCTCCTTCTCCTCCTCTCAACAGCGGCAGCCCAATCGGGCACGCCGGACAGCAATAACCCGAACATGTACGCAAGATTCAGCCCGTCCATGGCCGTTATCATAGCTGTTCTCGTGGCGGCGCTCTTCTTCATGGGCTTCTTCTCTATCTACATCCGCCACTGCTACGACGCATCCGGCGGCAGCGTCGTCGGCCGAGGGATCTCCATGAGGGGGCGCCGAGCGGTGGCGCGTGGGCTCGACCGCGCGGTTGTGGAGACCTTCCCCACTTTCTCATACTCGGAGGTGAAGGATCACAAGATCGGCAAGGGCGCGTTGGAGTGCGCCGTCTGTCTCAACGAGTTCGAAGACGACGAAACGCTGCGTCTCCTGCCCAAATGCGATCACGTCTTCCACCCTGAGTGCATCGACGCTTGGCTCGAATCGCACGTCACCTGCCCTGTCTGCAGAGCCAATTTGGTCCCGCAACCCGGCGGCGAACCGGATGCGGCCGCCGTTGCCGAGGGCGAACGCGATGACGCGGTGTCGAGAACGGAATCGAGAAACGAGGAGGTTGTGGTTCAGATTGATGTTGATCAGCCGCAGCTGGATCGGAGCCCGAGTCTCGAGTTACCGACTCGTCCGACTCGGTCGTGGTCGATCCGGCGGCCGAAAATGCTTGGATTCGGTAAATTTAGATCCCACTCGACGGGTCACTCACTGGTCCAACCCGGTGAAAACCTCGAGCGATTTACTCTACGGTTGCCGGAGGGAGTAAGGCGGGAGGTTCTGGACCGGGCCATGTTGAACCGGACCAACAGTCTAGCAATTGGACTGCAAAGGGAAAGTAGTTCTAGAAAAGGATACCGAGCCGGCGGAGAAGAAGGCAGCAGCCGCGCCGGAAAGTCTTACCGGCGGCTCGAACTACCCGGTCGCGATGCCAAGTCGGATCGGTGGGTGTTTTTCTCGAGAGGGCTCTCGTTCAGATCGCCGAGGGTGGTGGCGGAAAGGGGAGAAGGATCCGGCTCAAAAAAGGGCGGCGGAAGCAAGACTCCGGTGAAGATGCCGTCGTTCAAGTGCTTGGAGCCGAAAACCGGCGGTGGGGATGAGGACCGGCCGTTTTCGGGTCAGCCGCCGGTTTAGGTGCTTGTCAAAATTGGCGGAAAGTTATTTGTTGGGAGATAGTAGACTATAGAGGGTAGGAATAGGTTAGTGGGACCAAGAATTTGGGAAAGGTCAAATTGGAATCATATTCTAATTTCTGTATTTTTTTTTATTTGGTATTTTTCCTCCACAAGCTGGACATGTATTTTATTCTTTTTTTTATGTTTTTTTAATTATTTTCAATTTTTTCGTCCTCATTTTACATCTTTTTCTATAATGTTCCTTTGTGGATTGAGGAGGAATAACATATTATACATACTATTTTATAAAAATGTTATTGTGGTATGTAGATGATTTATCCAAAAAAACTGATTTATATTATGATTTTTATTAGGTAAAATTGGAGATTATTTTAGGCAATTGTTATGGTGGTTGAGGACATTGATTTTTAACCAACCAAGGAAAGTTGGTTCACTAAATATAAATATATAGTAATCAGTCCTGTAAATTAATCGAAATTAATATTGACATATAGCGAAGTCGTGCTAAGAGAGTATACACAATATAATCAAACTTCGAAAATATACACAATACAATCAAACTTCAAAAACATTTAACCGTAATTTGTAAGTAATTTTTGAAAAATTCAATCTCGTAATATATCATTGTGAACTAGATTCAAGATAGTCAACTTAGAAAAAATTGCTTTTTTTTTTTTTTCGACGAGGAACAGCAAAAGTAGAGTTTCTTTTTGTCTTCTCTTGATTGATGAGAGAATTTTTAATAGAAATGATAAATAGAATGAATATAATTGTCCAAAAATCATTCGAGCGTTCAAATTAGAAAATTAATTAAACTTTAATAAATGGTGTGATCGAGTCACGAAGTCGCATTTGGCCTGTTTTTTCATGAGAAAGCAATGTTTGTATTTGGACAACTTGGCATATTGAATGTGTAGCAATACCATTCAGTATTTCCATGCTCTTAATAGCAGAATATTCAAATATAATTATTCAGAAATAGTGGAGTTAGGTATTCATAAATACAGATTCGTGCATATTTTGTACATTAAAAAAAAAGCAAGTTGATATAAATAATTATGTGTTTTTAATTATAAATCATTTTCTACAATCAAGAAACTCACATGTTCTTAATTTTAAATTAGAACTGAAAATATATAGTATAATCTGTTAATCAGTTATGAATAAATTGAAGTCCGATTAATTAACATAATCCAAGAGCCAACAGTCAGATTAGCAAAATTCCAATCCAATACAGCAGCCAGATCTGTAATTATAACTAAAATCTTATTACCATATATGGTTTGTTCCAGACTTTGTATTGCAACTTGACCAATATAAATAATGAAGATTCTTCACAAAGCAAAATTCCAACATTCCCAATGTCACATGGAGTATTATACAAATTAAACTATAAAAAACACTCAAGAACATATCACACTTCTTTTACGTACGTTTGAACGGCTTATGGGATAATAAAGTAATATTCCCTCCATCCCGTTCGATTTATCTTGTATTTTTTTGGGATAGTTCCACATGACTTGTTTTGTGTTCTAAAAAGGAAAATAACACAAACTCTCATTTTTTTCTTATAGGACCTACTTTTCTACACACAATCAATATTCAACTACACACAATCACTCATTCAATTTAATTTTCATATTGAAAAGAAATAATACAAGTCAGGCGAGGGAGTAATAATTAATTAATCCTTTTTTCTGGTAACTTTGAACAGCTTTTGATTTCGTTACTCACAATCCAAAGTCAAATCATTAGTGCTACTTTCTTGCAATTGGGTAGCTTCAAAAATTAGTGTTTCTTTTTCTTACATGGCTGTGAAGATGAGTCCGGCGGTGAAATGTTCATCTGGGAAAAGACAAATACATTTATACTCAATTCTTATATTTAACTACACTATATATCTAAGAAGACGAAAATATCCCTACTATGAGATGATCCGATCACGTGAACAGAGGGCCCGATCAGGGTCCGACCGGTCGGACCGATCCCACCGGTCGGACACGCCCGACCAAGGGCCGATCACTACTTGAATAGTGGGCATGATCGGTCATGCCCTATCACAAGGTCATGATCGGTCATGCCCTATCACAAGGCCGATCACTATCAGGCCATGATCGGGCATGTCCGATCGGTCGGACATATCGACATGGTCCGATCACGGTCCGATCATGGCCTGACACTTTTAGGTGAGAGAAGTAAAAAAGTGGGGGTATTTTAGTAAATTTGGGTATGTAGTGGATAATTTTTATAAAATTGGGTAATTTTGTAGTTGTAATAGTCAAATAGGGTATATTGATATATTACTACTTGGGAAGATTTACTCCATATGTTAGGGATTGGAACTGTCTTGTCCTAATTAATGTATTAAAATAACTATTACACTAACTCGAAAGCGATTTGAGTTTCCTTTCTCTTATTTCTTTTATTTCTTAGGTTTTATACTAATTGTCTCCAATCACCATATTATAATACTGAACGTGATTTGGTATTCAATTTGTATGACTAATAGAAGAATAGTGCATGATCTTATTTAGTTTTAAATTATTTAAAATATTTCATTCTAAATACTTCCTCAGTCCCGCCCGACTTATCTTATTTCTTTTTGCCACGGAGATTTAAGATGCATGAGTGTTTGTGTGTAGATGAATGAGTGATTGTGTGTAGAAAAGTAAGCCCTCACAAAGAAAAAGTGGGAGTTTGTGTAGTAATTATTTTACTTTTTAGAAAACAAGACAAGTCGGATGGGACGGCTCGAAAAGGAATACAAGACAAGTCGGGTGGGACGGAGGGAGGGAGAAACAATTTTATACTTAATTTATTTCATTGGTGAGCACGAATTAAACGTATAAAAATTGGGCGATCCGCTCCTTAACAATATACACTTAATATTTATTTTTGTGTTGTGATCTATCACGATATGTTTCATGGTTGGACAAGAGCAAAAATAGGAGATCTCCTTATATAGATGAACATGCCCTTTCCTTTTTCTCCCTTTTTACGAAACTCACAGATAAATTACAACTTTTGAAACTTGTTCGATTACACAATAAATAAATAAAAATCTGTGATTCTGATTTGTAGTATCGGGAATCATATATTTATGACGATATAAACAAAAAGATGATCGTGAGTCGTTTTTGTTTTGCAGTAAATATTGTGATTAAAAATCATCTAAAACAAAAATACCCATTCGCGCATCCACAGATTTTGTTTCGCCATTCATGGCCGATCAAAAGCTTCAAGAAGTTCTCCTTCTCTTGGCCGATCGAAGCATCCAACAAGTGATTCCTAAAAAGTAAGTCCAGATCCTTGAATAATTAGGTCAATTAATTTGTTAATTAATTAAATATACATAAAGTTTGTTTCATATGTTAATTAATTCCTACTATAATCATCAGGAAACATTTGAAAACCCCATCTTTCGGAATCAAAACTTATCGAAAGTTGGCAGTATCATTCCCTTGTTCCCGATCTGCTTCGGCTCAAGGTAATTAATTAACACGCTCCATCTCATTGCATTCAAATCATGTAAGAATTTTATAAATATCAACTTTTGCAGACTTGAGAGTTTATGATCATGAAGAGCAAAAAAGTAGAAAGAATGAAGTGGTGAAACATGAAAAAGAGGTGAAGAAACATGATGAGTCGGGGTCGAAGAGCAAGGCTCCCATGGCATCGCGGAGTTGGAGGAGGTTCGTCAAGCTATGGAAGAAGAGCCCCATGAAGATATTACCTCCACTTGGTGTCCCTAAACTAGTCCCAAAAGGAACGAGCGGAAGTTTGAGAGAGTCTTCTTCTCTAGACGACCTCTTCAATTACACATGGAATACTTTTACGTACTCGCAGTTGAAGGCTGCAACCAACAACTTTAGCCAAGAGAATCTGATCGGGAAAGGCGGTTATTCTGAAGTTTATAGAGGGTGTTTGGGTAATGAAGAGTATGTAGCAATCAAGAGACTGAGCAAGGGAGCGCCGGAAGAGGATGTTTTTAATTTTCTATCTGAGATTGGGATTATTGCTCATCTTCATCATCCCAATACTGCTAAAATGATTGGCTATGGAGTTGAGGGAGGAGCTTTTCTCATTCTCCAGTTGTCATCATTAGGGAGTCTTGGTGATATCCTTCACAGTAATTAATCACATTCATATATATATATACTTCTCTCTCACTCTCTCTCTAAATATAACTCCAATTAATTAATCTAATTTCATGTCCCATGCATTAATAGATTCAAAAACAAAACTGGAGTGGAGCAAGAGGTATAAGATCATGCTTGGTGTAGCAGAAGGGCTGTACTATCTACATGAATGTTGTGAAAGAAGAATAATCCACAGAGATATCAAAGCTGATAATGTCCTTTTATCTCAAGATTTCGAGCCCCAGGTACGTACGTACGTTTTAATGTTATGGTTAACTTTTTGGACGACGAGAGTAACCCGTAGTAAAATGAAACAGATTTGTGATTTTGGGCTGTCCAAATGGCTACCAAAACAATGGTCACACCATAATGCCACGAAGTTCGAAGGCACATTTGGGTGTGTACGTGCAATTCCCTTTTTATTATTAACTTGTTACAACTTATACTACTCACTCCGTCTCATCTCACTTGTCCACTTTCTTTTCAGCGCGCTTATTTAGGCGGTTGGTTTTATACAATAAAAGCGGGACGCATATAATTAATTAATTATTAGAATTTGTTTATTGGTAAAGGTGTGGAACCCATGTAAATATTTACTTCCTCCATCTCATTAATTGTGGTCACATTCTTTTCGACACAAGAATTAAGATAATATGATGATGAAGTACGAGAGAGGGGTAGATGATAAAGTATGAGTCTCATTATTTGTGTTCACATTCTTTTAGCTGATAAAGTACGAGAGAGATGTAGATGATAAAGTATGAAAAAAGAAGATGGGTAAGATAATAAGAGAGTATGAGAGAAAATATGATAAAATAGGAGAGATGATGATAATCATGTGTCAAATTCGGAAAGTGGTCACTTATAGCGTGACAAGGGAGTAATTCTTTAGAGTTGATATGAGTGGGTAAAGGTGTGAATCTCATTTCATTATTTAGAAAGTAAACAAGTGAGATGGGGCAGTACGAAATGAAACACTAGACAAGTGTAATTGGACGGAGGGAGTATTATATAACTCAAACTTATTGTCACATTTATTTTGCTAGATATTTTGCTCCAGAGTATTTTATGCATGGAATTGTTGATGAGAAAATCGACATATTTTCATTTGGTGTCCTGCTATTGGAGATTACAAGTGGGCGTCAAGCATTAGATGATTCCCAGAAAAGCCTCGTGCTTTGGGCAAAGCCTTTGCTCGACAAGAATGAAGTTAAGGAACTGGTGGATCCTTCCTTGGAAAATGAGTACGTTGAAGAGGAAGCTGGCTGGGTTGTGACAACTGCCGCTTTGTGTATCCAACAAAATCCAGTCCTAAGGCCTCGAATGAGCGAGGCACGTTTCTCGTTTAATTCTTTCGAATTCATTGGATCCTCCTTCTTCTGCTCTCGTTAATTAAAATTTGATAAATATTAGGTGATTAGACTACTACGAGGATTGGGTGAGGAGAAGCGGGAGAGCGTGGAAGGGCATCATCGGAAGCCGACGCATCACCGGACTTACTCGGAAGAACTTTGTCATATGGAGGAGTATAATTCAACCAAGTGTTTAGTTAACCGTAAAAAACAGGATATACTCGATTTTGATTCTTCATAAACTATTCTTTTTTCTTTTTGTAAATAATTAATGGTTTTTGCTTCTTATGGATCGCATTCTAATTTATAATACATTGTATAACTGACCCTTTGTTTTTTGGGAAAATACTTTATATTTATGAAATTACTAATAAATAAGTGAATCCCTGAGGCCTAATCAAAATCATAATTGAAATTATTAACTTCAATTAGATCTTATGAAAAAATCAACTATAACTAAATAGTACTACCAACCACGAAAACTTCTCCAAGTGTTTGATGATCTTACATTTAGGAAAGATAATTTTATGGGTCGAGGCGGATATCATAATACTCAGACCCGTTCTATATCTTGGCCTTGTGGACCCAACCTCGAACTTAGACTTGCACGGGTTTAAATTTCGGACGAACCCACATGGGGCAGGTCTACCCAACCCTGACCCACATATTCGTGTTATGTCAATTTTTTAAGAAAATAAAGAATATTATTCCCTCTGTTTCGGCCGACTTGTCTCTTTCTTTTCGGCGCGGTTATTTTTGCTAGTTGATGAGACCCATGTAATTAAATAATTGTTTAGAATTGGTATGTGAAGTAGAGGTGTGTGACCCATATAGATATTTAATTATTTAAAGTTGATTTGATGTGATAAAGATATGTGCCCTATTTTTATTTTAGGAAACAAGACAACTCGGATGGAATGGCCTGAAAAGAAATACAAAACAAGTCGGACGGAACGGAGGGAGTATAACTCGACTCAAACTGTTGTTGTATATGTATTTAAAGTAAACTCCTATTTTTACATGTTTCTCGAGGTAACACATATCTCTACCCCACCTACTTTATGCTTTTAACTCTATATTCAAAAATTCCTCTTTACTCATTACCCACCAATCATTCTTATACACACTCTATGATTTTTAATTTTTTTTAAATTTTAAATTAATTTTTTAATTATAATATAAAAAAAAAATTATCTTCCTTAATAAAGTTTGGATAAATTTTCATTCTTTCCCACCAACTATTTTTCGAAAACTGTGTTAATTTATTAATACGATTAAAAATCATAAAATATATTTCAATTCCGGATGAAATATCGTATTTCTTTTTTCTTTTTTTTGTTAGAAGAGAGAGTGATGTGAATAGGACTCACAGAAAGTATCTTTTTATGATGTAAACTTATTTTAATTTTGTAAAATAGAATATAGGATGATTCATGTGGGACGGAAGAAAATATATAAATAATGTTTCTTGCACAAAAGATAATTGACGCTTTAATGGAATGGAAGAACATTTACAAAATATATTAAGATAAAATAAATATATTAAATTTTTCGAGGAAAAGGGGGATCGAAACGGATAATACGCAAAATTTTCGTATGTTTAGGGTTCCAAAATCAGACCAGATCAAATCAAGTTTCAAAATCAAAAATCTTGGCATCAGTTGATTTGCAATTTGGAATTGAATAGCACAAATTCATAGCGGTGGGCAGGATCAGTAATGGTGAGAGAAGTGTCAGAAAGCTGCGTGGAGAGTTTGCTTGCGGAGATAGTGATGTCGTATTGCTCGGGATTGTACGCCAACAAGCCTGAACTCGCCGCGCGGAGGATCGAGGCGATCGGCTTTCAGGTCGGTCACCAACTATCGGAAAGGTTAGTTGGTACTCTTAAAGGATTGGATTGGAAATCTTTTATGAATTTTCAAAGCAAATGAGAAATAAGTTATGATCCAAATTGCATTCTCTCAGGTACACAATGGATCGGCCAAGGTTCACTGATAACCTGGATGCGATCAAGTTTATCTGCAAGGACTTTTGGTCTGAGCTCTTCAAGAAGCAGATTGATAACTTGAAGACAAATCATAGGGTAGGAGGGTATCGGAATTGTAACGCAATTTCATAGTATTACTTTGGTGGCATCATAACCTTTATGTTATTTTCTTGATAGGGAACTTTTGTATTGCAAGATAATCGATTTCGATGGCTGGTACATATGTCTATTGATCCATCAGTGCAGGCATCCGGAAATATTCAAGATCCTTCAACCATGGCAGAAAACAAATCAGCTCAGGCTACTGGCATGCACCTTTACTTTCCTTGTGGGATTATCAGAGGAGCTCTTTCTAACTTGGGAATATCATGTGCAGTTTCTGCAGATATATCGAAACTTCCAGAATGTGAGTTTACTACCTTGATTACATGAGTTTTCATGCATTAATCATATCTATGCACTTGTTCACCTTAGCTTATCAATATATTCCAAAAGACTCCTCAAGGTGGAAATTCCAAAGGACTATGTTAGTGTTAGTCAAATTGTTCCGTAATCCTTTCTCTGCATTAATAATGTATTTAACTTACCAATCATGACTCAATGGACAACAATTCATGCAAAATATGTTTTAACTTACCAATCATGACTCATGAGGACATAATTTTTCGACGTTTTTCAATTTGTGGTGCTAGTTCTTCCTCTGTAATTCAAAACGCGCATTGAGCTGGTTCATTGCTGGTTTCCTGAGCTATATGTTAACATTTATCTGGTTTTAGTTCCAAGTTGGAAAAGTCATGTGAAATTTGACTAGAATGGTTAAATAATGAAACTACTGCAAATTCTTTTTGTCATTTTCAAAATTGTCTGGTTTCTCTTCATGCAGGTTCTTTCGTTATCCGAATAAAAGCCTGATAGTCTATCATAGTGGGGAAAGGGATTCTGTTTTGATGCTTGTTGTTAGAACCTTGTTTTTCTTTCTTGCAGTTGGACATAAAAATCTTTGCTTATATACCAAAATACCCCGTCTTTGTGTTGCTCATGAGTGACTCAAAATTGTCTTCTTATAAACTATTTTGCTTCATCGTACTGTTTTACTTCAACTTTATGTACTACTTGGTTTCATAAAGTACTATTGAAGGTGGAAAATGATGTGCAAATAGACTTGTATGATCCTCGAGTTAATATTAAAGCTGCCGATAGCCTTGTTCGAATATATCTACTTCGAATAAGATGTATTTTAGAACCAAAAGTCTCGAGCTCAAAAGAAGTGAGACGTGATTCTAAGAAAATTATAAAACTATATTCCTGTAATGGATTTTGGACCATATTTTTACATTGTATGTACATTTGTTCTTTGTTGATGACAAGGAATTGGTGAGGACTTTATCAATGAACCAAACAGAAAATCATTTTATATCGTACACTTTCAAGATATCTATATAACCATCGGAGGAGTCACGGCATAGGGAAGAGGGTGGTTCATTGCGTGGAGAGGTAGGTTCTTTGTTGCGAAATCAGGCCGGTGTTGATGAGATCGAGCGTATGCCCTTCGGCTACAATGCTCGTACCTCAACCATTATGTTGCAAGTTATATAGATTTGATGGATCTTGATAATGATGGCAAGGCTTCTTCACCTATGAAGACTCGCTTTCGCTACTGCTCTGATTGATTCCCTTAACCAAGTCACTGTCTGTGAGTCATTGGCTCGTTCTTCAATAGGCACGCGGTCAGAGCCCTGGCCCCTCCCACTATTTGGGAGATTATGGTTTCATATTCTATTTCACTCCCCGATGGCGGTTCTTTTCACCCTTCCCTCACCCATGAGTATTTAACCTTGCAAGGTGGTCCTTGTTGATTCACACGAGATTCCCCGTGTTCCATGCTACTTGGGTCAAAGTGTAAGCTAGTGATGCTTTCGGGTGTGATTTGAGGATTTTCCGGATCTTCTGTAGTTGGATTGAAGAATTATTATAAGAAACATACTCTCTCCGTCTCATAGAAAGTGTCTTGTTTTCCTTTTTGGGTTGTCTAATAGAAAGTGTCATGTTTCTAAAAAAAGTAAACAATATGTGGACCAAAATTAACAACTCAAAAGTCAAACAATACACACCACATAATACAAGTTTCTTAATCTCCGTGCCCCATAGAAAAATGACATTTTCTATGGGACGGAGGAAGTACTATTTTGCTATTGGTCACCCAGGAGTATTTAACCTTGCAAGGTGATCCTTGCTGATTCACACGAGATTCCACGTGTCCCATTTCTTGGATCTTCTAGTTGGGATTGGAGAATTATTATAAGAAAAGAAGTGTAATGTCTATTTATGTTTCCTTTTCGAGATTGTTGTACAAATTATTTTATACTTATACAAACTATTCAAATATAGAAAAGCTACTCTTGGCTTTTTGACTTGACAACCTTTAAAAGTAAAACTTCTCATCAAAAAGTATTACTGCATGATTAAGAGAGATGAAATATTCGAGTGAAGTCGGAATATCCGCCGGCGCCGGCATGTTCCGACTTATATAGTAGCTTGAAAAAACAAAAGCACATCGACATCAGAAGTAGAGAGAATTTATTCAAAGTAAGTGAGAAAACTCCAACCAAAATGCCAACCTCCACCTTCAACTTCTCCGCTCTCTTTCCATATGACTATTAAGGGGCAAGAATACAAAGAAACAGCAAGCTTGAGAAGGATTAGTTCTCAAGATGAAAATACAAGATTTGCTTATTCATTGATGATCTGATCCTGTATTGAATGTTCCTGTGACTGAGTAAACAATAATAATTCAGCAATCTGCTATACACAGACAAGCCCACATGTTGGCATTACATTTCTAAACTAAAAGTTCAGAGCGAAATGAATCCTATCACATGAATCAGAAACAAAAATCAGCCACAAGTTGAGTTCTTTGACTATTGAACCAAAATTAACTTCTCTAGTTTTGCAGAGGCTGGAGCTCCTGTTCTGCTACAACCGAGTCGACGGGCTTGTACGGAACTTCAGACATGTTCTTCTTCTTCCAAAGAAGCCATGCCCCAGATGCCAGCAGTCCAATTACAATCACTAGAACAGCCGCCACTACTAAAGCCAAGTAATGCTGCTGCCCCCATGTCCTGGACGAATGCAATCAAACCCGATATTGTAAAAACAAAACTTGTATAATTTCTCTTAGCCTACATAACATATTGTCCCAATTGAAGACTAAAAACTAATGGATTATTGGAGAAGTAATGACCACCAAAAAGACAACTATTCTACTAGGGTTCTATTTCCATGATGCATCAAAACATTATGGCCATATAAGGGTTATATGCACTTTCTATTTCTGTTTTAAGATATTCCGCCTTTTATAGTCTTTTTCAATTTATAGAAAGCTTCACTTTTGGAGATTGATGAAAGAAACTTTAAGCATTTCATTACATGGAAAGCAATGAAATAATATTTCAATTTACCTCTCAGGTGCTGGCTCCATTTTCCACCCAGACAATTTGTAGCTTCCAAAACTATCAGGAAGATGCAACTGATTTCCACTCAATCTGGATACAATATTCTACAAAAGAATTTAAAAAATGTTAATCTAAACGGTGCTAGCACCTCAAAACAGAAAAGGTGAACATTCTCCAGTTAGACCATCTTTACCATGGTGGTAGCATTGGAGAAATAAGTGTCAGGTTGTGCTGGAAGTACAGCCCATCTTAAGAGTGTATTATTCTCCTTGGAAGTGAGGTTCATCAATTGAACCTGTGATAGGACATCTCAGAAGTTAGATGCAAAGTGTAGCAAGGTTAGCAAATATTTCCATATTAAATCCAAATAAATCAACAATTTGTATGAATCTACCTGAGAAGAATTAACATATAAGTTCTTTGCGATGGACTGAGAAAGTTCCGAGATGCGAGGTTTCAACTCCGTGTAATTGACCGTCAACAACAAAGAGAATGTTATCCTACCGACTTTAGATACTGCAAATTGAATAATACAAAAAAACTGTCAAAAAATCTGTCTTTCTTTTACTTATCTAATATCCAAAATTTTGAATTGGCTTCAAATGTGCATTAAGTTTACACACAAAGATAGTGAACAAATGCTTATTTTAGATAAGAGATAACAAATAGAAAATAGTAACATATTAAACCTGGAATTTTGGGTTGAGGTGGTTCAGCTGGTGTGAGATTAGGAGCCACGCTCACTGTTGAGTTCACCTCATCTGTGCCTGAAGGTAGTGGTGGAGGGACAGGAGATAACTCATCTGGGCCTGAAGACAGTGGTGGCGGAACAGGAGATAACTCATCTGGGCCTGAAGGTAGTAGTGGCGGGGCAGGAGATAAGTGAAGTCTTTCCCATAACTCGGAGCAATTGGTTTTCCAGAAACCAACCTTTTCATGTTCACGGTCATATGTTACAAGTGTATTCCGGACGATAATACCTGCCGCAAAAAGAGTTTATAAAACAATCAAGTCTTGAATTGAATAGCTTAAACCTCATAATGAAGCAGACAGTACCCCCCAAAAGAGTGGTTGACTCCTTTCCATTCTGGAAGACACCAAGGCAGTATGCGCCATGCACCTTTGAGTGCTGTATACCAGAAGAACGAAAATTGGTTAACATAAAGAACATTATTCAATGCTAAACAAGTAGCATATGTACTATATTATTGATCAGAGTCCATTATGTTACATATGATGTGAGGCCAGTGTTTTTAACGAAATAAAATGAACAAAGGGACATACTCTGAACAAATAATTCTCAGGGGCCAACAACAGCTTCTCCCCATTGGCAAATATCATTTCAACGGATGGAAAAGCTTTTGAAATTTGTGCAGGATCCCTGAAGCAAAACCAGCATGTAATACAGAAACAATGATTGGGAACTTTTATTATCTAGCCAATTCCACAATGACTATCATATTACCTTCCAGCACCTGAGAAGCAGATATCATTATAGTTTGGGTCAGGACCTTGTATTCTTTTCAGGGACTCGGTTTCCTTGAAAATCTACATGCAAAAATAGGGAACTTAGCAAAGGAATCTCTCAGGACTTTAGACCAGATTAAGTATCATAGTCCACAAAATGAGTGTCTTACGGCTTCTTTAAAGGCTGTAAATGCTGCTTCAGGAAGATAAGCATAAGTTGTGCCACTGTCCAGAACAGTTCCATGTTTGCCATCAAAAACCTTGGGATTTATGGGCAGCTTTTTCCCAGCAATATGAATCTCACTCAGCTCTATATTGTAATATGGACTGTTGCCATCCCGAAACTAGAGTAAATGTGTGAGATTATCAAGTGTGCTTGTTAGGATAGAGCCTAACAATCAGTTGTAATAGCACAAAAGTTTACTAAACTTACCTGCGTGCAGGGTCAGAATGGGTAAAAACCATATCATGAGGGGGTGAGATTCCTCCAAGAACCATTGCACCACCACCGACATCCATTCCACCATAGCACAACGAAAATGAATCGCTGACTACATGTTTATCAACAAGCTGATCTACGATACTTAGATCCCCACGACCCAAGCCCATTATCCCATCAGCATGCTGGCTGTAAAGATCCCCTGTTTCCAGATTCTCACATCCAAAAGTAGCTCGTTGTGGTTCCAGATCACTTTGATTGCCAAATGAAATTATGTCTACTCCCAAGACCCCACTGCTTGAACTCATTTCAGCATATTGCCTTTCATAAATACATTGTTCTCTGTCACTATCACAAGTGCAATCAATGTTGCACTTTAAAGGTTCATAGGTGCTTGAATCTTCTGGTTGAAACTTAGGGTCCTATTAAAAGAAAAAATGATATCCATAAATTAGGTGAAAAATGAGAGAACTGTAAGTCTGTGATGCAGATTAAATGAGTTTAAGCAAGTGCAATTTGAAACAAGTATTATAGGTGCTATAAACGGCAGAAATGCAGTCGCCTGAAAAAAAATAATGTACGATAAACTCGAAATACACAAGAAAAAGTAAATTATTTCTAACGTTCAAACGAAAATATTGAGCAGATAAATAGAATTGCTCCCCAGTTTTATTAGGCTATGATGATTTATTCCCTTTCTCTTTTCAATCGCAAATGTTGCCACCAAACCAAATCGGAGAAAATGGCAATCAAGATTTATAGAGAGAAACCTGATGCTTTCCGCACTGTTCACAAGTCGCGCAAGGAACATAAGTAACAGTACTGCCGGTATCAACTATAAGAGCGAATTGCTGCGGCGGTGTTCCGATCCACAGCCGAGTCGTGTAATACCTGCACCGACGCATCACAATCCATAAGACAAACAAATGATGAGATGGTTGAGATCAGATCTCGCCTTTCTCAAAACAAAATGTGAAATTGAACCGAAAAGAAGATGCAAACCCGTTGAGGAGGAGATCGTCGTGGAGAGGCATCCGAGCGTTGGGAGTGCTGCGGAGATGGCGGCGGGTAAAAAATCCCTCTTTGCGGACGTGGTTATCCCGCTGCTTGAAATACAGGGGCAGAATCATCGCGTTGCCTCCACTACTCGTGTTATTGACTAGTCTAATTGGATGGTAAGGAGAATTCGAGGGATGTGCCGATGCGGCGGTGAAGAAGATAATGCCGAGAGCCAATACCCAAGCCATTACAGGTTTCTTATATAGGTCCGGCTGCGCCACCGTGAATTGGTGGTCTGCTGGCGGAGAGAAAGAGAGAGAGAGAGAGAGAGGGAGCTCCTGGTCTAGTGTGTGTTAATATGGAAAGGAGATCGGTTTTAGTTGACTTTTTTATGTTCCTTTTTTATTCGAAATGTGGGGAAACTTCAACTTTACTTCTAAAATCACATATTAATAACTTATAGACTTATATTATTCTCTAATTAATTTTTATGACTTTTCTACTAACATACATATATAGAAAATGATCATATAAGAATATAATAATTTAGTTAGAATAAAGGGAATCAATCTTTATACAATAACGCAAAAATTTGTGTGCATCATGTTGCACATGCAACATGATTCAATTATCCAATTTAACCCGTTTTGATCCGGGTTTGACCCATTGATCCGCATTCGATCCACTAACGTCAGCATGACAAAAGAACCATAACGTCAGCATTCGATCCGGGTTTGACCCATTAAACCATAATTCATAATAGAGGGCAGGGTGTCAATTCTCTTTGCTGTGCATGTCAATCATAACAAAAGAACGTGTCAATGATGAACATAGTGTCTGTTTAAGCCATAGTTCATAGTAGAGAGCAGAGTGTCAATTGTCTCTGATATGCATGTCAATCATGACAAAAGAACATGTTAATGATGAGTAGAGTGTCTGTTTAAGCCATAATTCACAATTGAGAGCAGAGTGTCAATTGTTTCTATTGTGCGTGTCAAACATGATAAAAGAACGTGTCAATGATGAGCATAATATCTATTTAAGCCATAATTCACAGTAGAGAGCAGAGTGTCAATTGTCTCTGCTGACGTGTCAATCATGACAAAAGAACGTGTCAGCAAAGTGTCTATAAGGCTTTACAGTAGAGAGCAGAGGGTCAATTGTCTGTGTTATTCATATCAACCATGACAAAAGAACGTGTCAATGATGAGCAGGGTGTCTATTTAAGCCATAATTCACAATAGAGAGCATAATGTCAATTGTCTCTGTTGTGCGAGTCATTCATGATAAAAGAACGTGTCAATGATGAGCAGAATGTCTGTTTAAGCCATAATTCACAGTAGAGAGCAGAGTGTCAATTATCTCTACTCAAAGTATCTTGCAATAAATAAATGTGTCATTTATTTACAAAGAAAATTGAATAAAAGTGTCATTTTTTAAATATGAGTTGTTTTAAACAAATGACACAATTGTTCACAACAAATGACACTTTATGTTACAAGAAATGACACTTCAATAAATTAGTTAATCAATAAGCTCATAGCAAACGCAAGGATCAAAATACTCGAAACAAAATCAAATTTTCAGTAAATAAAATGACTCTCATGTTTAGGAAATCTACTGATAAAAACCTAAGATAACAATAATGCGAAGAGTTACATTACGAACAACTTGCTCCAACATTTGCAATTCAAATTAGCAACATTTACCTCAAATACTATCATTCCTCACACTAAACCTACTTCATGTGGCAATTAATTTTCCGGTATCATATTGTATAAAAATATGCTAAGAACAAGAACAAGAAGAATCAAATTACAATATCAGATTTCAAAAACTACCAACTTAGAAAGCAATTAATAGGCAAAAACCATGAAAAATTCACCAAATACTAGTAAATACTATTAAATTTATCTAAATCCTTCATAAATTTGGAGAGCGGAGGCAGAGAGAGCGGTGGCGGATCACACGGAGGTGGATCCGGCCACCGGAGCGATGGAGGCGGAGGCGCGAGGAGCGACGGCGATAGAAGTGGAGACGGAGAGAAGCGACGACAACGGCGACAGAGGCAGAGACAGAGAGGACGATGGAAGAGAGAGAGAGAATGATGGGAGAGAGAGAGGTGAGTGGAGAGAGAGGGGGGAGGATGGTGGGAGAGAGAGGGGGGGGGACGTTGGGAGAGGGGAGTGGAGAGAGAGGGGGGAGATACAGAGAGAGAAAGAAGAGCGGAGAGAGAGGCCGCAGTGGGAGGGAAAGCGAGGGTTTTAACTTTTTATATTTATTTTTTTAAATACTTGGACCGGGTCAAACCCGGTCAAAATTAATAAATTAGATTATATTGCATGTGCAACATGATGTACCCTAGTCCATCTCATACAATAAATCAGTCTAATAGTTCGGTATACACAACATTTAGAGCTGTCAAAACTGGTCTGAAATGGCTCAAGCAAATAGAGACACATTTAGAGACACAAACTCCCAAAACAAACAAAAACCAACTTTAGGGTTGAACTTGAGATCAAATTTCAAATATTTCCTTCAAATCATGAGTTGCCAAAGGCAGACTCTTTTCTATGAGTTGTACAGTACAAGTTATTAATATGCTACTACATTTGCTTTCTATAATCAATGGTATAAAGAACTTGATATCACCAAAATCCTTGTGTATATGTAACTCATGAAATTCAGACGAATGCAGCTTCTTTCAGATCAGCAGCAGCAGCAGGAGCAAGACTATTCCTTAGCGCCACCAATTTTTCACCTTCTTCACATATGTAAGCAGACGCTTGTCGACCCGACAGCGTCGCTCCTTCCATGCTGTCTATGTAGTCCTGTTTAGTGTAGGAGCCAGCCAGGAAGAAGTTCTTCACCGGTGTCTTCTGGTCCGGCCTGAAAGGATCTTTACCGGGCTCTTCTCGATATAAAGACTGTCCAATTTTGACAACAGATGACCACGTCACCTCCAGACCTTGAGAAGATGGAAATAGCTCCAAAACCTAATATCAACAAACATGAATTCATCGTGGCTTATTATCAACAAACTTCAACCATTTCCAATACTTGTTTAGCTTTTGCCTCAGAATAGTAAGTACAACGTCTCAAAAGAGCCAAGCAAAGGAAGTAAGGTCTATGTATAATATATACCTGCTTTGACACTCTCTCTACGATTTCATTGTTTGGTAGAGGCATGTAAGGGTCCGCAGGAGTAAGTACACACCTACAAAATTACCACAACATTGTAAGGCCGGACAGAAAACCCGTCAAGATATTGAAAGTACACAATCCACATTTTCTTACTGCAGCAATGAGCCTTGGCCCTCAAGGTAATAATTCTCTGGGGAAGCGAGTGCAAGGTCTGCAAAACAAGAGAAATCTGCATCCGCACTATAAAGCAGATTGTCCAGACCAGCAGCTTGCCTCAATTGCCTACCCATTTAAGAGTTAATAACAATGCAGTTTCTAACAAAATAGATTCGATATAGTGAAGAAAAACAGAGTAGCTCACTGCTCACCGTGCACGTTCCAAGTCCCTTAGCTCTGTAACCCAGCCATTGTATCGCAATTGTACTGTGATAACAGGTACTCCAACTAGTTCATAAATATTGTCAAAGAATTTTGAGTCCCTCCATCTTTGGGGAAGTAATTTCTTGATTCCGGGGACATCACAAGCTGCTACATATGCATCGGCTGTTATGATCTTCTTTTGAGTAGCCTGAGCAGGAGTACTATTTTGTTAGTCCTCATGCCTAGAGAGCACTCGAAACTCCCACCGATAGTTCATTATTACTAAACTCAGTTAGGACAACATGAAAAAGAAAAACATCTGAATGAGATGCATGAACGAACCTTGGAGAGGGAAAGTCCTGTTACATATACACTTCCATCAGCAGATTGGTCATAAAGGACTTCTCTGCAACCCCACCTCAAATGGAACCTGGGATAACAAATGGATATAGGCGATTAAATGATAAACCAACGCAAAAAAGGTGGGTTCGTATAACTTGTAGACTATATTTGTGGTCACCTGCCACCCTTTTCCAAGATATAGTCTCTGATTGGACCACTCAAATAAACATCTGGAGAACCTTTAAGCATTCGGAGTAGGGAAGCCTCAGTTTTAGTAGCAAAAAGTGAAAAGATAGTGAGCATACAGCGTGCACTCATATTATCACAGTCGATGAATCCCAGGGCATAAGCAACAGGATCCCACATCCTCTGGATACTCTTGCGAGTCCCCCCTCTAGAAATAAACCAATCCGAGAAGCTTATCTGTTGTAGCATATAGCAAAGTAATTACTAGAATCCGATACAGAAGAAAACAGACGCTTTTTAGCATGAAGAAATTGGAAAGAACTTGGTCCATGTTCAAATACTCAGTGAGATTATGAGTCTTATTCACACACTTAAAACTAAGAAGTAGGAAATAGATTATGGGAAAGAATACAAACATTATCAAGATCCCGTATGTCACGCATAGCTCCATCTGGATCTACAAGAGCCCTTACAACTGGACTAAGGGCGAGAGCCACTGCATTTCGTGCTTTATCATAAGGCTGAACATCAAGGGGAAACAAATTATATAATCTCATTGACTAAAATAGAGTAGCATATATAGGTTTCAACTTCTAAAGAGAACAATATAGATAGATCATACGCATTGTTTTTTAATATAACAAACTGTTCCCATATAAGTATATCATGCTGAAAATTTGCGAAATTAATCAAAGAAACAATGATGAACTTTCGACGAAAGAAACAAACATACACCAAGCACTGTGTACCTCAAGCTGATTGGTTGTCAAGAATGCATTAATTCCATGTAGTGGTGCTCCAACTGGGAAGCGGAAATCAAGTTCTGCAATGAGAGATGCAACTCAATTCGTCATGCATGTATATATGATTGCAGACCCTTCCAATTGCAAGCCATTTTAAGCCAGAAGTTAATATTGATTAAGTATAGTGATTATACCGCCAACTTCACCGCCTTTATTGATGAAAGTGTGAGTATGATCTTTCACAAGCAAATTTTTATCAGCGCCGACCTGAGAGAAATCGCGAAATAATTATACCATCAAAGAAACATGATTACTTAACCTAAATGTAGTTACAACAAGGAGGAACAAGTTATTTCTACCTTTTTGAGCAAACGGAACAGATTGTTATAGCAACCAAAGAAAACGTGAAGTCCCATTTCAATGTGATTTCCCTTCTTGTCTACATATGAACCAACTTTTCCACCAATGAATGACCTTGAGTCATATATATCCACCTGCATTTATATTATATCCTCAATCTTATCAAACAATACGATGAGTATGTAACATCATCCCAATGAGAAGCACGAAGAGATAGCTAGATTGCAAGACAATTGGGGATGAAAACCTCATGGCCTTGGTCCAAAAGCTCCACCGCCGTCGACATGCCCGCAAGCCCAGCTCCGATGATGGCAACTTTGAGCTTTGGGCCGCGGTATTGTTCAGGTTCCGGGGGAAACAAACCTTTAGGAGCTGCAAATAGGAAGTCCATTTTTATCATCACAAACCGAATCCATACCATAACTCTCCAAACATTAAGGAGAAAAAGAAAAGAGATTATGAATGAAATGATCGAAAATCGAAATTGATTGAACCCTTACAATTCAGAGCCAATTCTCAAGTATCAAACTGATCAAAACAGCTGAATTGAATTGACCTACCATTAGTTCTCATGTCGGAGACATTGGAGTTCAAATCAATGCGAACTTCCGAGCGAACTGAAACCCTACGAGGCCTATTCATCTGCTTATCAGAAGAGCCAAATCGGAAATTTGACCGGTTCCCATTTTCGAGAACGCAAATGGAAGCGGAAGCGGAAGCAGCAGCCATTCACCAACTCTCCTCCTTTTACTGCTGTTTGAAGTTCAAATCACAGGAGGGAACTGGGATTGATAAAGAAATCGAGGAGGGGATCAGAGGCAACGGGTTCTTAATTGGTTGGAGACGGAGTATCTGATGACAAAGATGCTGATGGTGCAATTTGTCTCGACTCCAAACCGTATTTTGAGTTGCTGTTTGCTGGCGCGTGGCTTTTGTCGGTAGTGGCCGTTCAGTCACATGCCGAAATTGAATCGCTTTGGCAAATATAGAATGAAAGATAGGGAGTAGTTGTCCCTTGGGATGGCATAGCGGTGAAGGTGGGTGGCGTGGGGCCAAATAGCCACGTGGGTTCAATTTCCACCTGGACACGCGTATGTGTGGCTCATCACCTCGTCACATTAAGGGTGGTTTAACTCTTCAGTGTGGTTTGCGGTATCAGCGGGAGAGGGAGGGTTTGCGCACAAAAGTAGCGAGCTCGACTCTCGTCAAAAAAAAAAAAAAAAAAGATAGGGAGTAGTTGGTGAATCATATTTTTATGATAATAATAGTATGGATAAATTAATGCACATTGCCTTGCACCAACAAAAATAAAACACTACAAAAGAATCTAATTTAAATTCTCAAAAATTGGAATGACATAGTTGCTAAGGTGATTGTGGTATTAAAAATAATGACGATTTGCAGTAATATTTTAAGATGATAGACATTTATTGACACTGAAAATACGCTGAATGGTTTGAAAAATGTACGTTTCATAAGGTGCGCGTGGAGTAGCCGCACCCCCACCATTTTAATAAATACTACTACTAATTTTTAACTATTTTTATATTAAAAAGAAAATCATTTTTCCCTTGTGAAATTTCATATTTACATTCCAAAAACTATAGATGAAATTCCGCCCTCCACCCACCGAAAATATAGTATGTATATGAATGCTTTTGTCTAATGTTCCACATACTATTTTAAACCGTTTAAAAAAAAAAGATAAAATGCTAGATTCAATCACTTTAGGCACATGTAATATATTAATACATATAAATTTTTTTTCCGGAAATTTACAGAAAAATTATTGCTAATTGAACGAAATGCTCTACAGAAGTTGTTCTCTCATCACACACAAACCACAACTCAATTTAGTTATGACATATGATTGAGTCTTTAAATTTTCATTTGGCAAATTGGATGTTTATGAGGTTTTAGTTAGTTTTGTCTTTTATTTTTTTTAGTTAATTGGTCCTCAAATTATAAATTTTTAAATGAATTGGTCCTTTCGTTAACTTTTTAGTTAGTTAACCGTTAATTAACATTTTTAAGGCATTTTTGGTGTAATTTTGTTTAGGACCAAAACATCCAAATATTAATAGATTGAGGACCAATTTGACCATTTTTTTTTACTTAAAAAAATTAATTTGCAAAAAATCCAATGATATTTTAGTTATTTTGATTTTTTTTTACGAACCAAATAAGTCAATTTTAAATAGGTTGATGACCAATCCTTTCAATTATACCTTATTAGTGGCCTTCTTTTTTTTTTTTTTTTTTTTTTTTTTTTTTTTATCATTTACTGTGATTTCATTTATTTTCTTTCTTCCTTCTTTATCATCTTTTCTTCTACTCTCTTTATCCTCCTTCTCTCCCTTTATTATTTTTTTTTTTTTTTTTTTTTTTTTTTTTTTTTTTTTTTTTTTTTTTTTCAAAAAAAAAAAAAAGTTCCACTAATATGAAAGGGGATATATATTTGGGGATCATAATTGTCAAATTTTATAGCTCCTCCGCCAAAATTTCTCGAATATATTAATATGAAAACTAGCGGTTTTTGGATATTTTGGTCCTTAATAAAATTATACAAAAAATGTCCTTCATAAAATGTTGACCAACGGTTGACTAACCAAAAATTTAATCGCAAGACCAATTCATCCAAAAATCTATAATTTGAGAACCAATTAACTAAAAAAGAAGGGTCCAAAGTGGCCAAATAATCATAGTTTGATTACTAAAGAATCCAATTTACCTTTTCATTTTAATTCCTCTTCCCTATACTTTTTCTTAAAAATATTTATTGAACTTAATATTAGGCCCCGTTTGGAAGAACTTATCAACAGTTTATTCTAAAAAATAAGCGCTTATACACGCATTTAAGAAAGCTTATGAAAATATATTATTCTAAAAAAAAGTTATTTTTTGCTTATTTTCATAAGTTGGTAGGAATAATTTATGAAAATAAGCCAAAAAAGCTTATGGAAAATAAATCCTCATATCAAATTTTCTTGACAACAATTTTTTAAGCTATAACTTATTTTTTGTCTAGTTAAGTGCTTATATTTGAATTATTCAAATGCAACATCTTATTTAATTTAAGTATTTATGTTATAAACGCTTATGTTATAAGCATTTATTAAAATTGTTTTCCGAAAGGATAGGCTTAGAAATTAAAAGACAGGTCAATCCTCAAGACCAAGTTCAAATATTATTAATTTCCAGATTTTTTGGGCCTTAAACTGACTCCTTCATTTTCCACCAAAAACAACTAAAATGGCTATTGATAGCAAATTCAGATAGTTGGGTCTTTTTCCACCTCAAATTTAACCAACTTCTACATGCAAAATGTATATACGTATATATAATCACAAATATATCTCTCTTCAAAATTTAATCTACCAAAACCGAAGCTGAAATCATGACCCAAGAACAACCGATCAAGCATGTTCAAGAAATAATCAAGGAATTTGATGACGTCGAACACTCACCCTCGGCCATTTCTCATAAATCCACTTCTCCGTCGTCCCATTCTCACACTAATGTCGTCGCCACTCAGACTGAACCCGTCGGTGTTCAGGTATGTATTTTCCAACGATATCTTATCTTTCAATGTGTCGGAATAGAAGATGAAATCAAGATAATTTTCAATTTAATTTGTCGAAGGGGATTAGGGAGATCGAATCAAGCCCGCTAGGATCACGTCAAGAGCAAAGAGGGGAAATCACAATCGGCGAAGCCCTAGAAGCTACCGCTCTGACGGCGGGCAACCGACCCATTGACTACAGCGATGCCGCCGCCATACAGGCAGCGGAGGTCAGAGCGACCGGCCGCACCAACATTGTGCCGGGCGGCGTTGCTGCTGCCGCTCAATCTGCGGCGACTCGCAACGCGAGATTGCCCAAAGACGAGGAGAAGACTAAGCTCGGAGATATTCTTTCGGTCTGTTATATACTACTCTTTGTATTTTATGATGTTGGGAATAAGGAAAACCGTTAAGAACTTTAAAGTTTCATTTTTAACTCAGGATGCAAGTTCTAAGCTACCGTCGGACAAGCCGGTGACGCGTCGGGACGCGGAGGGCGTGATCGGAGCGGAGCTGAGGAACGATCCGTACCTGTGCACCCGGCCGGGCGGCGTGGCGGCCTCCGTCGCAGCAGCGGCGAGGCTCAACCAGACTAATGCTACTCAGAGCATTCCCAAAACAAACTAAACAATATTCACTTTCTTTAATTTCAATCATATACTCCCTCCGTCACGCCCGACTTGTCTTGTATTCTTTTCCGGACCGTCCCATTCGATTTGTCTTGTTTCCTAAAAAGGAAAATAATTACTACATAAACTCCCACTTTCCACACACAATCACCTACTCCTTTACACATAACCATTCACTCACCAAAATATTTGTGCCGAAACCAAACAAGACAAGTCGGCTGAAATGGAGGGAGTACATCTGTTGACTCATTCTATTATCTTTCAACACAGAATAAACTCATCAAAACTTTTATTTCAAGGAAGTATTTTCCATTCTTCATAGGGCATCATTAGCTTGTTTTCTTTCATTTTTTAAGTTTTGTGTAATCCGAAATTTTTCTGTATATCAACTAAGTGATTGTATCTTATTCCATTTTTGCACATATGATAAAATGAATTTCTCACTTGGGATTCTTTCTTTATATTTCATTTTATAGCATCTCTTTAGAATTTACTTACACTAACAAAATCCCATCAACTTCACTAGGGAAAAACCATTTGCTATACTATAGTATTCACACTTGCAGAGATGAAACAAGTCTTAAGGTGTAGAATTTACTGGGATCTCTTGTGGCAAAGATGCAGTTGGTTGCTCTACGTGTGAAGAAACGGCGAGCCGCTGCAAAGGCTTTAGTGCCACGCAGAGCTGCGCAAACGAAGGTCGTAGATTTGGATCCCTGTCATAAAAGGCCATGTAGCAATTAGTTCATCTCATAGGATTAAGATTTAAGACAGACAAAACATTTCAAGTATTTTAGAACATACATCTGCCAACATTCCCATATAATCCTTGCAACGAGAGGGTCGACCTCTTTTGGGATATCAAGACGGCGGTTTTGGAAACCTACTGCACCCACAACTTGCATAGGGTTCATTCCACTCCAAGGCAATTTGAGTGTTGCAAGTTCCCATAGAATAACACCGAAGCTATATACGTCGCACCTGTTAAGTTCAAAACATAAATCAAGACTTTGCTTCCAAGCTAAAGTAAATAAAACCAGACATGATTATTGAACATGATTGCAATAGGTCTAAACTTTGGAATGGAAGTAACAGTAAAGGGGAATAAAACCAGACACAACCAAAGCAGCATAGAACTTCTGATTATTGAACATGATTGCAAAAGGAGAAAGGTATATGCTACACTTACTTTTCATTTGAAGGTTCATTCCGAAGAACTTCTGGAGCCATCCACTCGGGCTTCCCACAAAAAATCAACAAACATACAATGTCAGATGAAGAACGATGAATCCACAAGTTTATAGTGAAAGAGAATAATTACAAGAAGCTCACCGTTCCTGCAGTGGACTTGGAAGACAAAAAGGTATTGTGCTTCAAGCGTGACAATCCAAAATCACCCACCTGCATCACATTTTGATAAGTAAACTGATGAGGACCTGCCCATGGATTTTGCTTTACATAATTCCTTAATGATTCTTTTTTAAATATCTAACCATGCATTTATGTTCGGAACAAAACAAGTAGCTATAGAAATGCGTTAAATGCACGACCTTAAACTGAATATTTAATTCAAGCAAAATGCTAACTCAGGCACCAGATAGGTAGATGACTATATAATCCAGGATATGGTATACCTTGACATTCCAGTTATTATCCACCAAGAGATTGGGAGATTTCAAATCACGGTGTACAATTGTAGGAATGCTTGTGTGTAAGCAGTTCATGCCTTTTGCCTACAATATAACCAAAAAATTGTATTCAAACAAAAAATAGGTAAACAATGTCAGAAACATATCCAAGTCCGACATCCATACCACATCCAGAGCCATTTTAATTCTCCTCTTTTCATCAATTTGACAATGAGGCCGATGAATGATCCGATACAAGCTTCCTCTGGAAAATAGAGAACGACAAAGGAAAGATTGAGGCTCATCCAGAATTAGGTATAAGGTTATATTTAAAGCAAAATTACATGCAGAATTAGGTACATTAGCAATTTTCTATTGAGACAGAATGCTTTTAGACATTGAGATATCATGGATAGGTTATCCCAGCTGGTAAATCCTTTTCTAGTAACTAGACATTCAAATATTAAAGTAAGAGAGATATAATTTGTGGAGCAACTCACCGAGGCAGAAATTCAGTGATGATAGAAAGGTTAGGTGGGCGTGTTACCGCCCCCATGAAAAGAACTACGTTTGGATGGCGTAACCTACGCATTATCCGCACCTGAAATAAGAAATATTAATTAATCATTTTGAGGAAAAAAATAAGTAATATACCACAAAAGCACATTAACTGATACTAAGCAGGAAACTGATTCTAAGCCGAAACTTAGAGGGCAAAGCAACAGGACGTTGAGTCGGTAACATAACCAATTCCTGATCATAATGTTGAAATTTCTATAGCCTACAGCAAGACAACTTCAAGGTTTTCTTCCACAAGTTCATTTTTCAAATATGTCAAAAAACTGTGGTCAGCCTTCTGTGGAAGATATGCTTAAATCCATTGAGAGAATTTATTGCAATACTCGACAAATAACTGGTAAATTAATGAAAACAGGTTCTTACTTCTCTCTTGAACTCATCCAACGCGGCACCTGAGAAATCTTGGTCAAGAAACTTCTTTACAGCAACTTCCTACAGACCAAACAACCCTGTGTTAAAGGGGGTTTAAAGTATCAAAAGGAATGCATGCTCCCGTGCATACTCATACTACAAGCAAGATCTATAAAATTACATGTCCAAGTGAGGTTTCACAAAACAATGGAATGTACTGCTTTTCAATTATCTCAACAGGGGCCACATATTTACAATGCTTAGTCAGGTCTCAACACTTTCAATCAAGCAAGGTCTATTAAAAAAAAAAATTAAGGTAGCAGCATTTGATACGGCCATCAAAAACCCTGTTTGGTTCATGTTACACCTTAATGGGGATATGACCCGATGTAGGTCCTGATCAACTGGAAAATCTCAAAAGGACATAGACAACTTACAGTGCCATTCCAATCAGCATGATAGACCTCTCCATAGGAACCTGAAAATGTAGTACAGTGATAAAAATTAATTTTATATATGGACACCTACAAACCTTAAAGAAACAAAAAGGACACAAGATGCAGTATTCAAGCATTTTAGAGGAAGTGCGACCAGAGGTCGGATCAAGAGACAAAGATCCACAGACACGTCAGAAGAGAAGTTTCAACAGATGAAAAGCAATAAAGAAAGTCAGTGACTGTATTACCCAATCCAATCCTTTCACCAAGGACAAGATCTTCCCAAACGATTTCACAATCACCAACATCATCAATCTCTGTATCAACATAATTAGCACCAGAACGGAGTGAACTGCCAGCACGTTCACTTTGCACCATTTTCGTATTGCCCACACTTAACATGTCTTCAACATTTCTCTTATTCTCAAGCAACCTGGTGATGTCATTCCCATTGTCTCCTCGTTTAGGTTCTTCCTTCTTAACAATATCCTTGTCCTCCCCGAGATATGTTTCACTATTGTTCATCCTCAAATCTTTCTCGAAAGGTAATTGACTTGGTCCACTTTCACCAGATAATTTGAAGTTGTTATTAAGTGTACCATCCTGTTTGTCTGCAGAACCATTCAAGGGGTTTTGAGAGAATTTAGAGGCTTTGGCTGGTGGCTTTGAACTCCAGAAAACCACTGAGGGTGCATTTCCTTTTTTAGATCCTTGATTATTCTTCACAGATGACCCTTCCAAAAAACCAGATTCATTTTCCTTAGCAACCTCGTTCCACGCATGACGATTTTTCCACATCAAGGGTGAAGGAGGGCGGCCACTGATGATGCTATTCTTTGAGAAAAGCATTTTCCCGGCTTCATTCGGAAGATCATTCTGTACCACAGTTTTTCCAGATCCTTTTATCTGGAAGGGATTAAGATCAGCAAAAAGATTTTTCGGGTCTTCAGCAGTTTTTGGGCTGTAAGGAACAACATTTACATTTATCCTGACAGCATCGCCTGCTAAATTGGGCCCACGACCTCCTTTGTATAATGAACTTCCAATTCCCTGTGCCACGCTATGACCCGACTGAATAGCAGAAGGTGTGTTGTCATGTATTCCAGAAGTCCCTACTCCATCATTAGTACTAGAATCTGATAGAAGTGCTTCTGGCTTCCAAGATGTAGCACCGAAAGACAAATTATATCCACCCAAAGAAGTATGACTGGGCTGAGCAGAGGAAACTCTGGTCTCCGGACTGGGAAGCCTATTTGGCTGTGTACTATATGACTTCAAAGGAGTATCCCTTCCACTAAGAGCATCAGCAGGGATTAGCGTGCCAGGAGCTCCCATGAGATCAACCAAGCACTCACTGCATCCAGCAAAATGATTTACTTCAAGCAATGCCGTATAACAACTACGATCATAGTTTAATAGCACGGATTTGCTCATTCTAAATTAAAATAAAGGGTATGGTCTACATATTTCAAGATTTTTTTTAATTGAGGTCATGAAGAGGCATCTAATATGGATTCCCCAGCATACAACTTGAAGAGGAGGTTTGGACATTTCAATTAGTTGTATTAGCACAACGAGTACGCTTTTGTTCCATCTACGGGCAATTCTTATTCCCTGACTAACATTCTAGTAAGGGGACAGAAATCTATGCATGACCTCTTGAGTATTGATCTCATCCAATCTAGTAAGGGGACAGAAATCTATGCATGACCTCTTGAGTATTGATCTCATCCAATCTAGTTTTAAACAAAAGAAGCATTACATAAAATTAATATATGTCATTCAATTTAAATCTGTCAATTACCTATCATCATGTAGCTTTATAATGTTAACAGCATCATCCTCAACACCAGTGTAATGACTACCCTTCACTAATCTGCAAGGTATTCCAACACTATCAGCTAATGCCTGCATCAAAAAAAAAAAATTGAACAGCTCAAATGCAGCATAGTCTGATATCAAGGGATTTAATAGCATAATGAGGACCATGAGGACTTCTGTAGTGTTGAGTTTAGCCTATATATGTCTTCCAAAAGGGAAAAAAATCAATTATTTGAGAGGGGAAAAAAATCTGCCATAGTTATGTCATTGACGAAATAAACCCGGTGAATCGCTGGATGAAAAAGAAAGCCCTTATGCTAAATGCTACACGTTGTTCATGAGTCAAAATACTTATATATCCATGCAATGCCTATGCACCACATGTCCCTTATGTACTTCTGGGCAGTATACCTGCCAATGGCACGGAACAGAAAATAAACAAGCAAAATAGTACTTAACAACTTCATCTTGCCTTGAAAAGCAGTGCTCGGTGACGTGAAAGGCCAATTCTTAAGGATCCAATAGGCAGCACAGTGGTGTGGAGAGATGTTCTTAACTCCATACTTCTTTCGATCCATTTTGCCAAAATGGTATTTGCATCACGTACAGGGCCGCCTAGGTGCTCTATAACAAGTTCAGCTAGTCTTTGTATGAGCAGAGTGATTTTAGATGTAGGGCAGTCTAATACAATGCAGTGCGCTATCTGCATTAACTCCTCCAAAGCAGGGTCTATTTTTCTGTTTACAGTGACAACCTCATAATCAGAGGCCCCAATGTCGCTTTCAAGATCTGCAAGAGAAGGCATGTTCCCTCGAGATGCGGGATCTGAAGATAGATTATATACATCATAGAAACCATCCACCACTCTCTCCTCAAAATCAAGGACACCAAAATTCTGAAAATGAGATGAAACAAAGAAAGCTCCTCATTACAAAACTGAACTGCAGTTTTTTCTCATTTAAGAATTATTTCAGCAGCAATAAAAAACTCAAGAGTAAAGTATAACACAACAGCTATAGAATAAGAAAATTAAAAGCCTGTTGTGTGGTCTCCAGATTGAGGCTGAAAAACATTGCTTCTAGAAACTATAGCAATCAAGAAAAAACTCATAAATTCTCTCACGAACTATCTGTTTTAATGTTGCAGGTGCAAGGAACGGGTCATAAATACTAGTTCCATGCACTGGCAAAATGTTTCACATAGAGAATTTGCTAGTGAGCCGATAATCTAATCAAGAAAATTCTCATGATGAAGCTGTCACCCTCATCTCAACATACAAATGAGAACACGGGAAGCATGCAATAGTTTAACAAATCAAAACACCCTAGGCTACAATACAATTTCCCTGATATAGAGTACTGAAAATCTCCAAAATTTATATACTTACCACATTCTTCAATTAGGTCTAAGCCAATTTAGAAACTAAGTAGCTTGTCATACACTTCAACCCTAATCTGAAACCGCTTTATCATAACAAAAGACAAATCTGAAGAACCACCTTAAACGGTATATACTAAAACTAACTCGTCTATATACACCAGAGAAGTTTGGAAATATAGAACAACGAACATTGAATTGAGAAAATATGCCCCAACTGAAAGCATAAAACCGGTGAATTAGTTAATTGAATTCATATGATGACTGAACAAATTCAAAGTATTAAAAGAACTATCTTTTATATATATCAATTAATTGGGGTCGACACGAAGAAAATAGAACCGACCCAGTAGCGGCGAGACAACAAATCGGCAGCGGCTTCACCGCTATCCATACTGCGGATCGGGGCTTTTTCCGTGTCAATTAGAACAGAATCCTGACCGGACGACGACACGCTCAGAGCTAAAGCCAATTGAACCTGGTACTCCTCCTCGGAGGCGTAATAATCCTGCTGCGGATGGTGCTGCAGGCTATTATTACCCTCGCTGGTAGTACTACTACCATTATGAGTAGCGGATACGGCGGTGGTGCTGGCGGGAGTTGTGGTTGAAGGCGCGGCGGGAGAAGAGGAAGCGGTCCGATTATCGGAACAGGACGGAGACTGAGGCGGCGGTGGCTGCTGAGGAGTCTCGTTGGAACGATTGGGGTGGTGATGAAGTTTCTTGAAAATATGTTTCATCTCGGCTCTCTCTTTCTCTCTCTTCCTGTGAATTGATAGGAAAATAGACTTTGTTTTTGGAGCGATGGACTGTTGAATGGTAAGACCTCGTCAACGAGGAAGAAGAGATGTAGAAAAATTAATTAGTTTTAACTTTTATTTATTTTTCATTTAAAAATAAACGTTATTTAATACTCCCTCCGTCCCATTGGAAGCGTCTTTGGTTCCAATGGATACGGATGTTAAGAAAATGATAATGTGTGGTGTATATTGTTTGACTTTTGGATAGTTAAATCTTGTCCACATATTCTTACCTTTTTTAGAAACAAGACGCTTCCAATGGAACGCCCAAAATGAAAAACAAGACGCTTCCAATGGGACGGAGGGAGTATAACAATAATTTCTGACATTACTAAAACTGTTTTATATGAATCCTAATTAAAAACGTTGGTTTTTCGTAGTTCTCACACCTGTACTTTTCGTTGGTGATGGGCCGGGCCGGGTCGCACCATCAAAATTGAAATGCAGAGAGACTTTCAGTCCGTCAAATCTGGTATGATCATATTTGGACGAACCGTTTAAATAAATATTCATGGGTGTCAAAATTAAATAAATTATTTTCGTTTGGATGGACAATGAGAATATAGTATACTCCATCCGTTTTACAAATACTATTTCTTATCTTTCCGGCACGGAATTTATGGGAAGGAGAGAGTATAAATTATTTAAAAAAAAACATAAAATGAAAAATTGAAGAATTTAGATTTGACGAGAGAATTTATGTACTCCCTTCCTCCTGCTTGATTTGTCATGTTTTTCTTTTCGGATTGTCTCACTTGACTTGTCTTATTTTTTAAAATGAAAAATAATTACTATACAAATTATCACTTTTTCTTTGTGGACCCTACTTCTTTAAACACAACCAACCACTCATCTTAATTTATATGCCGTAAAAAAACAAAACAAGTCGGATGAGACGGAGGGAGGATAAACTTTGAATAAAGTATTATTATTAACTTGTATAAATAGGTTAAAAAAATTTATGAAGTGACTTGTATCAATTTTCTCGAATATGTGCATAAGAGCTTATAATTTAGCATAAAATGTTTATACGTTCTTCCAAATGGAGACCTATTAATCTTAGGCAAATGGGTGGTGTCGAACTATTTCTTTTTTTGGATTAAAAGAAAAAAAAATAATTATAATAATAATAATTTCCCAAAAAACTTACTAATTGTGAACATGTCTCTTCCATTAAATGATTCATAGTCAACAATTTTCCAAACAAAGTTTAAGAAAAAAAAAATCTACAATTTAACTTATAAGGCGTAAATACAATACACCAATTGAAAATTGTTTGGATATCAATTCCATCAATTTAAAAATACTTGTGGATTATAATCGTCAATCTCACCTAATCACAAAAAATCATTTCAAAAAAAGTAAATGAAGAAAAATAATTGACACAGTTTTCAAGAAGTAGATAGTGGGAAAAAATGAAAATTATACAAATTTTTGTCAGTCTAGTTTTTAATATTTTTTTCATATTGTAATTGAAAAAATAATCTAAAGTTTTAAAAGTTTTAAAATTATAAATTTCTGAATTTGGAGCGGAACATAACGTGTGTGAGATAAATTTTTAAAGAGAGGTTATAAAAATGTGAGGTTGAGTAGTGAGTAAGGGAAGACCTACTTCATTTTATATTTAAGAGTAATTTTTACCAATTTAGAAAAGGGGACAATAATTAATAACAGGACAATCCCATTAACATGGGATGCCCCGCAAACAAACCCACCTCCTACGCAACGAACCACAAGAGAGTCAAGTGTTCAAAGCATAGAAAGATACTCTGCTCTAAAATGCGAGCAACAAATCATCCAAGTGTACTTGTAGAGATGAAAAATGCTAAACAATAGCAATAAGTTTGGTTATTTTTGAATAAACTTATATTTATAATTATTGTTACCTTTGTTTAGCATCAATAAATTCGTTTTCTTTTTCAAAGCATTATTGTATTGATTACTACTATTTTTTTTGTTTATAATATTTAATTGGTTTTTTTTTTGTAAATTTAATATATTAGTTGGAATGACATAGTAATGAAAAAGATGAGATTGTTTCAGATGAATCAATTATTGAATATTAAATAATTATCATAAATAATTAAAAAATACATGTAGTACATTTAATTCGCTAAAAATCATTTGCTCAGTTATTGCTCTAAAATTGCACAAGATTGCACATAAGAAGTTGTAAGTTTCACATCATTTTACGAGATCTTCTAGTACGCATTTTGTGTCTCACTTTCGTGATTGACAACAACCCTTTCATGGAACTTGCTTCAGTCAAAATCTAGTTGATCCTATTTACCTTAATGAGGAAGAAAGGTAGGAATTGTTTTGAATGACTTTTCGTCCTATAATACAGACAATACTAAATTTTATAAAGTGATATGGATGCATTGCATGCATACGCTCGTAGAAATCCCAATGTTGAGGGGCACGAATAAAACAAGTATCATTAAAGATTCCGCAAACTAGCCCGCCGAATGACGAGCAACAAAAGCATCGAGCTACTGAGAGAAGACACACTTCTTTAAGAATGCGAGAAACAAATCGCCTGAATGTGCTTACAGGAAAGAAAGATGCCAAATGAAATAAGAAAAGGAAGAAAATGTAGTTCATTTTGTAATATATTTGAATAAATTTGTTTATTATTATTGCTATCTTTGTTTCTATTTTCCAGCATTAATAAATCAACTTTTTTTTATTATTTATTTTTATGTTTACATTTAATTGAGTTATGTAGTATAATATAATGTGGGAATGAAATATTAAAGAACAAGAGAATACATTCAATTATTATTTTTGTTTAAGTTAATTGAGACACATTTACATTTCATTAACCCTTAATGAAAGAATTAAGAATAGTAAGTCACCTTCCATGTTATATAGTTAAGGTCCTGATCAACAGTTAAATTAGTAAAAAAATTAAGAATTTTTATTATTTTTAAAAATAATAAGGGTAATGAAATACATTCTCTCTTCCAAAATTTATCATTTTTTTTATTTTGAATAACAAAAACCCGCCGCTCCTCTTCTCTCCTTTCTCTCTCTTTCTTATTTTGAAGAAACATCGCCGCCTCCTTGTTGAAAAATGTTTCTACATGCATGCATTTGACTATTTCCACTCAAAAGGGAATTATTGAAAAATTTGCATTAAATTGCAGTTTATTGAGCTGCATAGGCAGCGACTTTGAACGCAATTTTGAGCCTTGAAAGTTGTTAGTTTGTCAAAAAAAAAAAAAAGGATATAGTGCCAAACTACGTTCTAAGAATGATCGCAATATGTTTTTGTTGGGTTATGAGTCAGTAGATGGTATTCAGATGTTAGTGGTTATAATAATATTGGGGGAAATCATAGTAGTACTATGGAATTGAAGATCCCAAAACTCAGCTGATATCAGTAGTGTAGTGTCTTGATAGGATTAGCTGATGTATAGGTTAGACTGTTTTTATGTATTAATCTTTGTGTCTAAGTCCTGTACAGGGTAAAATGTTGGATTGATCTTCTGTCGAAGTTACCTTCCAAAACCCCACGTCTTCTATGTAATAGCTTGCATTCTTCTGTCATCAGGTGATCCTCACCTTCAGTAGAAGACACCTCATCAGCTGATAGACATCAGCAGAAGAACTTCATGCAAAGCTCAGTACCTTCGCAGTCATCAGCTGACCCTACGCAGGAGCCATATCCTTTGTCAGCCGACTCAGACGAAGAAGACAGAGACTGTCCTAAGTCTACTGTATCCGACAGAAAACGACCCAGCCGCTAAAGTAATTTCGAAAGTCAGCAGAAGACATACGAGGATTAGGGAGAGTCAACTCCGATGTCTGACACAATCTCACCTACCACAAACCTGGACCAATGAGAAGCCGACAACGCTTTATCTGCTCTGACCAACTAAAGCTGCTCTCATGTACAGTGTCAACTGCTCTGCTGCAACATTTTGAAAATATGGCCGTTTTCTTTGGAAGGTTGTGACACGTGGCATCGTCGTCTCCAACGGACATATGCCTATTTCACGACTATAAATAGAGAAGAAATCCGAGCTTCACGCACGGGATATCAAGGGAAAAACGCTCAAGCTTTCGAACAACTCTAGCGAATTCAAGATCAATCCAGGGAAAAACTTGCCCAATAGAATATCATTAGTTCTTCTCTCTAGAGTTCTTTAGATCCCTCTTCTCTAGCTAAGCTCATTGCCAAATCTATGAAGGAATAATTAGGGTTAGGACGCTACCTTCCTCCTTCGTATTGTCGCGGCTTTGATTGTTGCTCCTGTATTAGACCTTCTGATCTGTATCCCGGCCTTTTTCTTCCTCTGGGTGGTCAGAGAATTGAAGAAAATAAATTTTTTTTGTCTCTCTCTACTCACGCGTGCGTGTGTATATGTGTATGTGTGTGTAATCTGTTTCTGAACAAAATACTGATATATATATAGGCTTCAAAAGCCAATATAATATTAATATATTTGTAACCCATTAATTTAATTATATTTCTATTGGGCTTCCACATAACCAGCCCATAATAAAATTAATTAATTTACTGAGCTACTAATATTTATCAATTAATTGGCCCAACCAATTAATTCTAGATAAATAACATTATTAAATAATGTAAAAATACATTAATCCATTAATAATGAATTCTGAGAGAATAAATTACTAGGCAACTAATTGGGCCAGATCAGGGATCCAATACAAAAAATAAAGCTGGGCCTCCAATTAATTAATTATCCATGCTCAACCCAGAGCAAAATTAATTAATTAACACATATTCATTCCCCTAGAGAATCCGTGCTGACTTACCCCTTTATCCCAATTTGAGCAAGGGCTTGTATTTTAGACTTAATCGATCTCCGTATTTAAGATAGAAATATACGTTAATTAATTAAGCTCACTGACAGCTTAAATTAATTAACATCTTATATTCCTGAGTAGTACCACTCGACCTTATTAACACACCTGAACTTAATCAACCGGACGGGTTTAGCGTGCTAATCCTTTCGAGTTCCTCAGGGGATATTATCAACCCATTTTACTAGGATACGGATGCAAGATACAGACAACCAGCCTGAGTCACAAATAACTACTAACACCCAAGATACGTAGATCCGGTCGTGATGACGTTCACCATAATAGGTCAAAGTGATAGATAGCTAAATGCACTCAGCTGAAGTCTTACCAAGCTTAAGACCAGCAAAGTCACCGAGATCTTGGTTTTCCACTAAGGTCAGTTAGGAAAACACATCTCATTGTGATCCGTCAATACACCACCTTAAGTGTACCAGTAAAGACAAGTAGCTAAGACAAGCCACTTCTTATCTAAACTGCAACTTAAACCGACAACTTATCCTTAAGTTGTCTCAGCTGTGATAACTTTTTATATCTTGTCAGTTCAGCCAATTTGTGTTGTCTTCTGTGATACCCGACACACCACACAAATCTAACTTTTATACAAGATAAAGGATAACATGTGCAAATATATATATTTATCAGATAGGAGAATAAAACAGTGGTAAGGACAAAAGCACATTGTATACAAGCATAAAAAGTGCTTCCAGTATACAAAATCCCAACAATTCTCCCACTTATACTAAAGCAAACTTTTAGTATACAATGTGTCAGTTCTAGGTACAAACTAGTACTCAGCTATATCTCAGCTATCTAGGTACGAACTAGTACCCAGCTATATCTTAGCTATCTATCCTATCTATCACTGCATCTTCTGCCACTTATACAAAAGTTTTTGTAGTCCTAAGTGGGGGGCATCTCTACCACTCCTAAGCCACGGACATGCTTCTCGTAAGCCGGGAGTGGTGAGCTCTTCATGAAAGGATTAGCTAGGTTGACTTCAGTTCCTATTTTGTCAATCACCACGTCACCTCGATTTACGAATACTCGTATAATGTGGTACTTCCTGTCTATGTGTTTAAACGCCTTGTGAGATCTAGGTTCCTTAGAATTTGTCACTGCACTCGCATTATCACAATAAATCGTGATCGCCTTAGGCGAATTCTGAACAATATCAAGATCCAGGAGGAAATTCTTGAGCCAAACTGCCTCTTTCGAAGCTTCTGAAGCAGCCACATACTCTGCTTCCATGGTTGAGTCCGCAATGCATTTCTACTTAGCACTCCTCCATGAAATGGCTCCACCTCCCAAGGTAAACACATAACCCGAGGTAGACTTCTTCTCGTCTCTGTCAGCCTGGAAATCCGATTCTGTACCCAAAGACACTAGACTGTCTGTCTGGTAAACAATCCTATAATCTCTAGTCTGTTTAAGGTACTTGAAAATATGCTTTACCGCAGTCCAGTGTTCCTTTCCAGGGTTAGACTGATATCTTGAGACCATGCCTACAGCATATGAGATATCTGCTCTCGTATAAAGCATCGCATACATGAGGCTACCGACATCGGAAGCATATGGTACTAGCCTCATACTTTCTATCTCTTCAGGCGTTTTAGGGCACTGATTCTTGGATAGAAAAATGTCATGTCTGAAAGGTACTGAACATCTCTTGGCTTTTTGCATGCTAAAACGAGCAATAACAGTGTCAATGTAGGACACTTGTGACAAGCTTAACATCCTTTTCTGGCGATCTCGGATAACCTTGATCCCAAGGATGTAACCAGCTTCACATAAGTCCTTCATTTGAAACTGCTCGGATAACCACGTCTTTACGTCTGATAACACTTCAACATTGTTGCCAATGAGAAGGATGTCATCTACGTAAAATGCAAGAAACACCACTGATCCGTTAACACAAATGCGGTACACGCACACCTCGTTAGGACAGGATACAAATCCATAGGATTTGACTACCTCGTCGAAAATGTTGGTGCCATAACCGGAAAGCTTGCTTAAGTCCATGAATAGACTTCTTAAGCTTCCAAACTAGATGCTCTTCGCCCTCCTTCACATAACCATCTGGATGTTTCATGTAGATGTCCCTACCTTTTTCAAGGTGACCGTTTAGGAATGCGGTTTTGACATACATTTGCCAGATCTCTAGGTTCATGTGAGCTGATATAGTAAGGAGAATCCGAATGGACTTGATCATTGCTACAGGCGAGACGGTCTCTTCGTAATCGATACCTTCTTTCTGGGTAAAACCCTTCGCCCGATGCCCCGGCCTTGAACGCCATGATCTCTCCATACGGTCCTTTCTCTTTCTCTTGTATACCCACTTACTACCAATAGCATTGCAGCCCTCAGATAGTTCAGTGATCTCGTATACATCCATATCAGTTATGGACTCAAATTCCGAGTCCATGGTGATTCTCCATGAATCTGCATCTACATCTCCCACTGCTTCGTTGTAAGTCCAGGGATCCACGGTATCTTGTTCATCTGCCGGGAGATAATCAAACGTCTCCCCAGTGAACATATACCGATCAGGTGTAAATATCACCCTCCCACTACGTCGAACAGTGTCAGGAGCTATGTTAACAGATTGTGCAGTTACTCGTGGAGTACTATTTTGCACAACTGGCTGTTCAAGTGGAACTCGACCACCTTGTAATTCCTCAAGGATGATGTCGACTCGAGATTTATGGTTACTAATGTAATCATCTTCTAAGAACCGAGCGTTAGGGCTAACAACGATCTTCTGTTCTTTAGGATCATAAAAGTATCCACCCTTCGTTTCCTTCGGATGCCCTATGAACATCACTTCTGAACGTGATTCCAATTTGTCGGCCTGCCTATTCAGCACATAAGCAGGATAACCCCAAATCCTTAAGTGGTGCATACTGGGTTTGTGCCCGCTCCACAACTCGAAAGGGATCTTTTGTACTGACTTGGAAGGCACACGATTCAGCAAGTATGCTACAGTCTCTAGGGCATATCCCCAAAAGGAAACTGGCAAAGTTGCATAACTCATCATCGATCGAACCATCTCTAAGAGACTTCGGTTCCTTCTTTCTAACACACCATTCTGCTGAGGCGTGCCCGGTCTTTGTCGGTGAGGATGTAATCCCACATTCTGTCAAGTAGTCCTTGAACTCGTTGGATAGGTATTCCCTACCACGATCAGATCGTAGTGTTTTGATTTCTTTACCTAGCTTCTTCTCCACTTCTGCCTTGAATTCCTTAAAGGTTTCAAAGTAATCCAACTTGTGGCGAAGAAGGTAAACATATCCATACCTCGAGTAATCATCAGTAAATGTGACGAAGTACTCATACCCTCCACGAGCTTGTGTAGACATAGGTCCACACAAGTCAGAATGTATCAAACTTAATACTTCTGTGGCTTTATAACCCTTTGCCTTGAAAGGCTTAGTCATCATCTTTCCTTCCAAACAGGTTTCGCAAGTTGGAAATGGTTCAATCTTGGAGAGACTCCAATGATCCATATTCCACCAACCTCTGAGTCCTATTAAGATTGATGTGACCTAGTCTTAAGTGCCACAGATAAGTTTGGTTTACCTTAGAAGACTCTTTCCTCTTCTTAGGATTTGATGATGAGGAAACAATGTTAACAGAACTACGCGGTTTACAAGTAATAGTATATAAAGATCCGTTTAATGGTCCACCACAGATAAAATCATCGTCTTTCATGATAGAAACTTCACTATCAAAACTTGATTTTTAACCATCCATGGTGTAGAGTTTTGAAACATAAATAATGTTTCGCCTAAACTCAGGCACATATTAAACATCTTTAAGTACTACAACAGAACTATCAAAAGATAGATGTAAATCTCCAATGGCAATTGCAGGAACTTTCGATTCATTGCCCATTGAGACTACCACCTTGCCATTGCTAAATTGCCTTTTCTGCAAGAAACCTTGCAAGGTGTAACAAACATGATCAGTTGCCCCCGAATCCACTACCCATTCGTGGGTAGAAGAGGAAACCAGAACAATTTCAGTTACAAGAGCGACTCGCGTCTCTTTCTGTTTTGCCTTGACATCTGGATAATAACTCTTCCAGTGTCCTTTCTTACCATAATTGAAGAACCTTCCTTTCTTCTTTGGCATTCACATGCTGCCGATAAGGACCGTCTTCTTACTCCCACTGCTCTTCTTGAATTGACCACCCTTTCTGCTCTTTTTCTGGTTTCCGCCTTTCGGAGGATTCCTTGAACTACTAGTGATATTCAAGACTTGAACACTCTTGCCATTTCCTATAACTTCTTTGACCGCTACCAAAGATTTGAGTAACATACTCATAGTAAACTCGTTCTTAGACATAGCGGTCCTAAAACAGAAGTTCTTATAGGACATTTGCAGAGCTTTTATTGGGAGAGGTAAGATATCTCTTCCACTCTATAAAATTATTTAAAATTGTTAAACCCGTTAGGGTTTCGTTGGTGAGACTGTTTAGGAACTCGAAAAATAAAATATTCAAACAGACATATCTGAACAATATAATTTTAAAAACATGTATGAAATTAATATTTGCACATAATTCGTAATTAATAATCATTGTAACCTTTTGTAAAAACAATGATGTTAAAAACCTCGAACCGCTCTAGGAATTCCACTAGCAAGCCACGCAGGTGGACGTTTACTAGCGTAACCCTAAACCATGCTATTTACCTAGCTCTTTAATTCCAATCCACGTCTAGGTTCTTAAGATGAATGGAATCAATAGTTCGATATACTGGACCATGTCACTATTAAAACGCGGGAAGTGAATTGTACCTGCGGTGACATCGGACGTCAATTCTGATCGTATCCGGGATCGGATGATCCCTTACGACCTATCGATGCGAAGCTCGTAAGACGAGGATTCCATAGGTTCAAGCCGATTGTCAATCCGATATCGGACGCGCCGGGAATCTCCGCCGCAAGATGCGGCGGAACACTAGAATACTAGGGTTTTCGCTGCGAAAATTAGATTTTCGTCGTCTCGTTTTTCGTGCCTCCCGGACCAATTACAGTACAACAAATAGTATAATCACATAACAAATAGGTCCTATAATCTACTCGTGGATTTTCTCACGAGAAAAATGTTACATCGGGGTCAAAACAGTGGCTCGCAGGCCGCCCCAAACACGAAAATAGCCCGATAACGACGAAATAAAACCTAATCATACATCTAACAGCAACAATCAGAGCCTAAACCAGGCTCTGATACCAATTGAAGGAATAATTAGGGTTAGGACGCTACCTTCCTCCTTCGTATTGTCGCGGCTTTGATTGTTGCTCCTGTGTTAGACCTTCTGATCTGTATCCCGGCCTTTTTCTTCCTCTTGGTGGTCAGAGAACTGAAGAAAATAATTTTTTTTGTCTCTCTCTACTCACGCGTGCGTGTGTATATGTGTATGTGTGTGTAATCTGTTTCTGAATAGAATACTTATATATATATAGGCTTCAAAAGCCAATATAATATTAATATATTTGTAACCCATTAATTTAATTATATTTCTAATGGGCTTCCACATAAGCAGTCCATAATATAATTAATTAATTTACTGGACTACTAATATTTATCAATTAATTGGCCCAGCCAATTAATTCTAGATAAATAACATTATTAAATAATGTAAAAATACATTAATCCATTAATAATGAATTCTGAGAGACAATAAATTACTAGGCAACTAATTGGGCCAGATCAGGGATCCAATATAAGAAATAAAGCTGGGCCTCCAATTAATTAATTATCCATGCTCAACCCAGAGCAAAATTAATTAATTAACACAGATTCATTCCACTAGAGAATCCGTGCTGACTTACCCCTTTATCCCAATTTGAGCAAGGGCTTGTATTTTAGACTTAATCGATCTTCGTATTTAAGATAGAAATATCCGTTAATTAATTAAGCTCACTGACAGCTTAAATTAATTAACATCTTATATTCCTGAGTAGTACCACTCGATCTTATTAACACACATGAACTTAATCAACCGGCCGGGTTTAGCGTGCTAATCCTTTCGAGTTCCTCAGGGGATATTATCAACCCATTTTACTAGGATACGGATGCAAGATACAGACAACCAGCCTGAGCCACAAATAACTACTAACACCCAAGATACGTAGATCCGGTCGTGATGACGTTCACCATAGTAGGTCAAAGTGATAGATAGCCAAATGCACTCAGCTGAAGTCCTACCAAGCTTAAGACCAGTAAAGTCACCGAGATCTTGGTTTTCCACTAAGGTCAGTTAGGAAAACACATCTCACTGTGATCCGTCAATACACCACCTTAAGTGTACCAGTAAAGACAAGCAGCTAAGACAAGCCACTTCTTATCTAAACTGCAGCTTAAACCGACAACTTATCCTTAAGTTGTCTCACCTGTGATAACTGTTTATATCTTGTCAGTTCAACCAATTTGTGTTGTCTTCTGTGATACCCGACACACCACACAAATCTAACTTTTATACAAGATAAAGGATAACATGTGCAAATATACATATTTATCAGATAGGAGAATAAAACAGTGGTAAGGACAAAAACACATTGTATACAAGCATAAAAAGTGCTTCCAGTATACAAAATCCCAACAATCTATAGCTTAGAAATTCGAAGGAGTTCACTTTTAGTGATTGTTCTTACTGTAAGAACTCCTCCCAGTTGGAGATTATTCCCTCCTCTTCAAACTTAGGTTTGTATTGTAAAGTCGCTAAGGACTATAACTTAGAAGGGTCTGTCCAATGCACAGATTCCTTGCTGAGACTTGCTCAGATAAATCAACAAGAACTCCTGTTCGGCAGGACCGTGGACGTAGGATCTTTCGTATCCGATCCACATTAAAAATTGCTTGTGTTATCTACTGTTTTATTGCATTGCAGACAAACTGTTACAAAATCATACCTTTGCATAAAACGTATTCTTAAAAGCGCACTAGCCAAAACTACTTGACTTGTGAAAATCACGTTTTCAAACTGAGACGAATCTCCGGGCCCCACACTCTTATCCGCACTAAGTCTCCGACTGAGTTTCAAGTACTGACAAAAGTCAGTAGGAGAGCTCAGTAGTTGGCACACTTCTGACCCGCAATCGAAGGTTACTATTTAGCACTGTTCGTCAGTTGCAACTTACAGCTCAGCTGTCCTTCACGTTCTGAGAAAAGAAACTGTGCTCAGGTGTATTCTCCCCCCCTACACCTGACTATCGTCTCCGGACCAACAATTGGTATCAGAGCAAGGGTGTTCTTCTGATCATCGATTCTGAACTACTGGTCTTCTCGAACAGATCCTGAAAACGTTTTTAACTGCACAAGCATCTCTTCATTTATCCTTATATTCTTACCCATAATGACTGATATGTCAGGTATTCGGATGATACCGATGTTCTCAGTAGAGAACTACACGGTATGGCGTGTGAGAATGGAGGCACACCTCACATCGCTGCATGACAGCATGACAGACGTCCTTGAGACAGGACCCATCATTCCCATGATCGACAGCGTACAATTTGCCACTATGGGAGGTGTAGGAGCACAGACTGGTGCTAAGGTCGCTAAAGAAAAATCTGCCTTCACACCAGAAGAGAAAAAGCTGCACAACCACGACCGAGTTGCGCGGAATGCAATCCTGACTACGCTCAGTGATTCTCACCTCGGGAGGGTGCAAGACTGCAAGACGGCAAAGGAACTTTGGGATGCCCTGGCTGTACTGAGCCAAGGAACCCCGCAGATTAAAGAGAATAAGCTTGAATTAGAGCTTCAGAAGTTCGATACATTTGCCATGGAGTCCAATGAAACCATTGATGAGCTAAGCGTCAGATTTACTAACCAGATCAATGTGATCAATGGACTGGGGAGGACGTTCACCAACAAAGAGATGAACACCAAGATCTTAAGAGTGCTACCTCGACAAAAGTGGCTTCCATTTGCTACTTATTTACGTCGCTCTGATCTTAATGCTCTAACTCCTGATGTTATCTTTTCAGAATTAAAAACAGAGGAATTTGAGCACAGTCTACCCCAACGATGTTCCAGTGCTCCAGCTGAGACTCAGATTGACCATGCTTTCAAAGCAACAGTCAGCAAAACTGGAGTCAAACCCATTTCTTCCAGCAAGGCAGTAGCTTCAGCAGAAACAAAGTCCTTTGAGACATCTGCTACTGACCAACTTGCGCTTATGACTCTCAAATATCAAAGAGAAAAGGAGAGAGTCAGAAAGCTGAAGAAATACAACAGAGATTCTCCCTCAGGTAAGAAAGATTTTCGAAAAAGGGAAGAATCTAAACCTTCTACTGACTGCAGGAACACAGAACCTGCTGCGAGTCCATCCAAAGACTCAGCTGGAAAAAGCAGCAGATCATCTGTCTGTTACAACTGCGAGAAGGAGGGACACTATCAGTACGAATGTCCCGAACTCTCAGCTGCTCAAAGAGCAGAACGACAGGCCAGACGCCAGAAATTTGCCCGTAGGAGGCAGGCCTATATTGCCGGAGAGATATCCGATGACTCAATCGAGGAAGATACGTTCATGTACTCCTCTGAGGACGAAGCTGCCTTCGTCGCCGTTGAGATCGGAGAAACAAATCCTGAGTCAACTGCAGAATACTGTCTGATGGCCGGAGAAGAGGCTGAGGTAAATTCTAAACTTAATATAACCTCTTCTTCACACAGCACACACGACACGTGCTCGGTCATAGATGAGCCTCTAGATGTGGTACAAGCCTACGATGATCTACTAGAGGAGCAGATTCAGCTGAGCAGAGACTTCAGCAGAACCATTCACGAACTAGAACAGGTAAAAGCTGAAAATCAGAGACTTTCTTCTGATTGTCAGGTCTCTACTGATTCAGAGAGTCTGGTTGCGAGACTCAAGGAAGAGATTAAAACTCTTATGACTAAGTCTCAGCTTCAAGAAACTCAGATATCAGTTCTGACCAAGGACAATTCTGAGAAAGAGACTGAAATAGCCCAACTCAGTCAGAAGCTCGCATGAGTTGAAAAGGATTATGAATCACTTCGGAGAAGTGATGAGGTTTGGCGAGGATTAATGACTGAACAATACCTAGGAGCTAAGGAGAAGTTGGAAAGTATGCTTAGAGCGCAAAGGCCAACGATCATGAAAGAAGGACTTGGCTATACTCATGAAGCTTCCACTTCAAAGAGCTCAGAACTGCTGGTTGATAGGTTCGTCAGAGGTAAAGTTCAGACTATTGACTCAACACCTTAGGCGAAGAATAAACAGAAGATAGTTGCACCTCAGCTGAGCAACAAGAAGCAACTGACCAAAGGTTCCAGCCCCAGGACACCACGATCAAACTCATGGGGAACCAAGAAGGTCAGGTGGGCAGAGCAGTACAAGGAACCACTGTATGAACATCTAGCTCAATATGGTTCGTACTACTATGAGCCCAGGGTTAGGAGGAATACAAAGCCTTAGAAGAAGAAAGCTCCTGAACCCAAAGTCATCAAAAAGTCAGTATCTCCAAGTCCCGTGGAGAAGAAAACTGACAGGTTCAGAAGAAGAAGTCTCAGACTTCTAAGGTCCCTAGACAGATCTGGGTTCCGAAATCACCCACTAACATGTAAGGACCCAACTGAACCAAAGTGTACCTAAAAATGTTTTTGTTTTGCAGGTGCATAAGGACCCTTGGATTGTGGACAGCGGCTACTCGAGATACATGACTTATCAAAAGAGCCTGCTGACCAACTACATACATGAAGATGGTCCCAGAATTGAGTTTGGTGACAACTCTAAAGGCTACACAAGGGGATACGGAACACTGAATATTGGGACTGCCTCAGTTCCAAGAGTAACATATGTTTAAGGACTTCAACATAATCTCCTTTCTGTCAGTCAATTCTGTGACAATCTAAATAGAGTTTTCTTTGACACTGGTTTCTGTGATATTGTTGATAAATCTACAGGGAAAACAGTGTTATCAGGTTCGCGGAGGAAGAATATGTACGTTGCAAACTGGAAAACCGCAAAACCTGAGGCTTGCTTACTCGCACAGATGAAATCCAGTGACAAGGCAGGATGGCTGTTGCACAAGAGACTCAGTCACCTGAACTTCAAGACTATGAACAAGCTAGCCAAGAACTCTAAAGTCAGAGGACTGCCCAACGAATCGTTTATCAAAGACAGGAATTGTGAGGCATGTTTGAAGGGAAAGCAGACAAAGAGTAGCAATCCACCTATTCCGTCACCTTCCACCGATGGAATCCTTCAACGCTACACACTGGACTTATTCGGGCGCCTCTCCAAGGTGACTATAAGAGGCAAGAAGTATGCCCTCGTCGTTATTGACGACTACTCGAGATATACATGGGTCATCTTCATAGCCAACAAATCTGATGTCATGACTGAGTTGCCCAAACTGCTGAAAAAGCTCAGTGTGGTAAGGACATCAAGATACAGAGAATTCGCTCATACAGAGGAACGTAATTTCTCAACTCAGTAGTTAAAGAGTACTGCGAAAAGGAGGGAATTAAGCACGAAACATCAGCGACTCGCACCCCTCAGCAGAACGGACTTGCTGAACGCAAAAACAGAACACTTAAAGAAGCAGCAAGAACGTTCCTAGCAGACTCTGGACTACCCTCAAAGTTCTGGGCAGATGCTACTGACACAGCCTGCTACACTCAGAATCGCTCACTACTTACACAGCAACACATGAAGACACCCTACGAATTATGGAAAGGGAGAATTCCTTCTATTTCTCATTTTCATATCTTTGGCTATCCTTGCTTTATCCACAATAATGGAAAAGATCAGTTGAAGGTCTTTGATAGCAAATCTGATCAAGGAGTATTCTTAGGATACTCTCGAGTCAGTAAAGCCTTCAGAGTCTTTAACTATCGGACCCTTTGCGTGGAGGAAAGCCCTCATGTTGTTTTTGATGAGTTTGTTACTAAGGACAGGAAAACTACAAAGATAAATACTGAAGATGTCAGCAACAAGCTACAGGATCTCGCACTAAACGACAAAGCTGAAAAGATCCAGCATTGTTGGGATGATGAGTCAGACGATGAAGAAATTCAGACTCAGCCAACATGCGATGTAGCTGACCTGGTTGATTCTACTAAACAGAATCAACAACAGGTAACAACGGTCGATGAGGAAGCCCTAGTGGTAACTGAGACCTTTACTGAGAATATAAACTCAGGGGGAACAAATACTGTTCCTGAGCTAAATACCCCTGAACCTGGAAACTCAGTAGATCCTAACCTTCTTACTGAACTACTGCAATCACGTAACGCTACAACTGAAATGCCTAACACACCTACTGACTGTGCAGAAGTAGTATCAGAAGAAGAAGCCAGACTCAGACATTCATGGCTCGACGCTCATTCTTCAGATCTTATTATGGGAGATCCATCAGCAACTATAAGGACAAGATCTAGATTAAGTCAAGGAGAAAGCTCACTCTATTCTTGTTTCTTGTCTACAGAAGAACCTCAGTCAATAGAGGACGCACTCAACGATGCTGACTGGATCATCGCCATGCAAGAAGAGCTGAACCAGTTCGTTAGAAACGAAGTTTGGGAGCTTGTTGACAGACCGAGACATCAGCATGTGATTGGTACTAAGTGGGTTTTCAAGAACAAGCTTGATGAAAACAACGTCATTGTCAGAAACAAAGCAAGACTAGTTGCCAAAGGATACTGTCAAGCAGAAGGAATCGACTTTGATGAAACATTCGCTCCAGTCGCCAGATTGGAAGCCATTCGTCTATTCCAAGCTTACGCAACGCATCGAAGATTCAAAGTATATCAAATGGATGTAAAGTCAGCTTTTCTGAACGGCGTACTGAAGGAAGAAGTCTATGTGGAATAACCGCCCGGCTTTCAGCAGGGACATCAGGTGTATAGACTCAGGAAAGCTCTGTATGGGTTAAAACAAGCACACAGGGCTTGGTACGATACCCTATCAGACTTTCTACTTCAGAAAGGTTTTCAGAAGGGGACAGTAGATCGCACCCTGTTTAACATAAAGTCAGGAGATGACATCCTACTGGTGCAAATCTACGTGGACGACATCATTTTCGGTTGCATAAACGTGACTATATGTCAACAATTCGAGAAAATGATGAAGGAGAAATTCGAGATGTCCATGATGGGAGAGATGAACTATTTCCTTGGATTTCAAGTAAAGCAATCACCTGAAGGAATTTTCATCAATCAAGCCAAATACACTCGAGATCTTCTCAAAAGATTCGGCTGCGACTCAAGCAAGCCAGTCAAAATCCCCATGAATACGAATTTCAAAATCGATCTAGATAAAGAGGGAGCTTCTGTTAACTCTACTGATTATAGAGCTATTATTGGTTCTTTATTATACTTAACAGCTAGCCGACCTGATATAACTTATGCTGTAGGTGTATGTGCAAGATTTCAAGCGGATCCCAAGCGAAGTCATCTAGACTCAGCAAAGAAGATTCTGCGATATCTAAAAGGAACACCTGACGCAGGGTTATGGTATCCTGCTGATGATAATCTAATACTGACAGGTTATTCTGATGCTGATTATGCAGGATGCAGGATAGATCGAAAGTCAACTTCTGGAACGTGTCAGTTCCTAGGCAGCAAGCTAATATCTTGGTTTTCAAAGAAACAACATTCAGTGGCAACGTCCACTACTGAAGCTGAGTACATGGCTGCTGGAAGTTGCTGTGCCCAGATCCTTTGGCTTCGACAACAACTGCGAGATTATGGTATATCTCAGGATGAAGTGCCCATCTACTGTGACTCCACAAGTGCTATTGCTATAACTCAGAATCCAGTTCTCCATACGAGATGCAAGCACGTGGATATTCGACACCACTTCATCAGAGACCATGTCGAGAAGAAGGATATCAGAATGGAGAAAATCCATACTGACAAGCAAAGGGCGTATATATCGACCAAACCACTAGCCGAGAACGCATTTAGAGAATTATCGGTTGAGCTAGGTCTATTGGAACCTACCGAGTAGAGTCGGTAGAAGAAATCGCATGACAGTCAAAGACTCGAGACAATGATTCGGTCGGGAGAATCAAACTGCATACGCAAGTGGGGGAATGTGGTCATCAGCACATCAACTGTCCTCCTAAGTCTTAACGGTAACCAGCTGATCGTAAAAGTTCAGCTGAAGAGGTTTGCGTAGTCTTAATATACTTAATTTTATCAGAAGCATGCTCGCATTTATTATATCAGTCGCTTGCACTCAGTAGCTAATGAGCATTTATTTCCCGCCATTAATCTTTTAAGGATGAATCAGTAGGAAACCGTTTTCATTTAACAGACTTAGACTTTAATGCTGCCTACAGCGCATTTAATACATGTCTTCTCAACTTACCTCAACTGCGCATATTCCTACATAGGTCTAGGTTAGAGGCGGCTTGTGTAATCATTCCTTTTATAACATCAAATCACAACCGTAATTTTAAACGTGAGATTAAATTTCAGCCGTTCGATTGAAACTGCATGATATGCAAATCTTATAAAATCTTTCGCTTATATCTCTAACCACACTTCTCGCCATTTTCGAATCTCTAGAGCTTTTTTTCTCTGCGTTCAGTTTCTCAAAACCTTAACTGCTCTGCATTTGTTTTCTCAAAGCTCTCCATTATTCGGTAATTTCTTAAATCCTGCTTAAACTCATACTGACTTACTCTATTTTCAAGTGCTAATGAGTTTTTCGCAGATATTCATGGCGACGGTAATCACCCCACCGCAAATCGATGATATCATCAAGTCCCGAATCCAGTTCGAGCCGACGATGGCGCTACACCAAGGTGATCTTCCATATCTTGAGCCCGTCTTCACGGCTCTCGAGACTTCCGAACTGGAGCTTCTTGTCTCGAAGCAACCCAGAGCACATTTGCCCAGACAAGTTGCAGAAGTTTATTACAACTGGAGAACCCTAGAAGATACAGGGGTGGAGGAATCCAGTTTCTCATACATGAAGGAAGTTGTCCCTCAATCTTGGGATGCCAGTGAACACGTCATCAATATCAGAACCGCCGTGGAGCTGACCTTTGATCTCCCAGCGCACGGAGTCTCTCCAAGTGGATATAAGGAGAAGGAAATTAACTCCTATGTCCAGAAGTTCTATGGCAGGGACGGCGTAGTCTTCAAGACAACTCTATCGAAGAATCTGCTGCTACCAGAGTACCGAGGGCTCGCGTATATTGTTTCCCACATTCTTACGAGCTCAGCCGGTTCATATGATCAGCTATCCAAGCCCCACATACAGCTGATGATGATAATAGATGATGGAGTCAGAGTTAACTGGACTGACTACTATGTAGCCGAGCTTAAAGCTCAAGCTCAGAGGTTCGCAGCAACGCCCACTGGTGAGAGAAGACTTATAAGTGTGGGAAAGCTGTTGTACGGGACAAAGTTGTCCGTACTAATCGAAGAATCAGTATCGGATCGCTCAGCCTTTGCTGATGCGAGATACTTCGACAGCAAGCTCATAAAGTTCAAGACAAGAGCCGCTGTTGAGAAATCCATCGGGCGAGGGTCGCCTGAGCAGAAAAGAGTCACTTCCGACTTGCCCCCTCGCGCCGACCCACCTAAGAGGAAGAGGCTCAGTAAGACTGGACCTTCTGAGGTTCCAGCAAAACCAGCAAAACCTGCCTCTCCTCCACCCACTCAGGAGGAACCCATTCTAGACGTGGACACCGGCATTGAAGGTGCCACGTTGAAGGAGAAAGTCCAGCGGATCAGCTCCGAAGAGACTCAGTCGGACACTGGAGTACCGACTGAGGAAACCTCCTCAGAGTGGACAACCATGCATTCCACCCGTCTCCGAGCCACAGGAGAAGTTAGTGCTCAGATCCCTGAGATCGCTGAGCATGAGGATTTGGTGGATATTGCCATAAGGGCTAGGACACGAATCTTTGCTGAGATTCCTTAGCTGGGATATCCTTGAAGATCTGATCAGGACTCAGTCAGCTCTGTCCCTACTTACCGAAGAGCAGAGCTTGCAATCAGCAATAGGGTTCGGGGAACCAGCTGATCTAGCCTCCTTCGAGGATCTGCGTGCTGCAATGCTTTATCTCTTAAGCTTGCGATCCTCAGCACCAGACAACAGCCCTTCGCCTCCATCGCATCATGACGACAACAACGATAACAATGATGATGACGACATGGATCAGGCGCCACCCAAGGATGCAGATTTGGGAGGATTTGCTGAGGGTAACACTCCCCGCGAACAAGGCCGATCACCACCACCCTCCACATCAGGTGATGCCCCAGTTGCCTCGAAGCCGAGTCGAGCGCAACAGATCGCGACATCTGAGCAGAGGCTCGGAACCAGCAGTTATCAGATCAAACCTATAGGTTCCGTGACCTCTAAGTTAGTCAACAAAGCCATCCGGCGGCAGGGAGACAATAATCGTCTCCTTGCAAAAGTCATTCATCTCAAATGGGCTCAGTACACTAAGGCCCAGAGTGAGAAAGTTGACCGACTCGCTCAAGGAATGCAGAAGGTCTCCGAAACTCCTACTCCTTCTGTCAACATTCAGGAGGTAGTTGAGACCACCCTTGCAGCTCAGAAGGCGGACTTAGCCGCTCAGAGTCAGCAGCTCCTAATTTCTCAGCAGAAGTCATTCTCTGAGCAGCTGACTCAGGGCCTTGCGGCAGTCCAAGCCACCATGGACGAGAGGAATAGAGTGGCCTTCTCCAGCCTTCAGAAAGCCTTACAACAACAGGCGGAGACCCTCAAAGAAATTCAGAAGGAGATGACATAATCTCATGATCAGTCTCTGCTAAAACTCAGACAGGAGTCCGCAGCCCAACTTAAACAATTTAGAGATGATCAGGAGAAGGAATGGGAGCAATAATGCGATGCAGTCAAAGACTTCGAATCCACCGCCACCCTCATCAAGAATCTATGCTTCAATTTGGACAAGGAGATGACAGCCATCCGTACTCGCCTCTCCCTGGCTGATGATGCCAAAAAGGGGGAAGAAGCCGAGAAAGATGAACAGGCTGAGGAGGAACAGGCTGAGGTGGAGAAAAGCCCAGAAGTCCAAGTTATTAATAAGGGGGAAGGAAATCAGGGGGAAGGTTCAGCTATTCAGGCTGGAACCAGTTCTGGAGTACCCCCTCCCGAAAATGTCCAAGTCCCAGAAGTCCAAACAACAACTACTGTGACTGAGCCAGCAACTGCTTCATCAACTCAGCACATCGAAGAAATTGCTCGATTTCTCGATCAGGAGGACGAGCCACTGCCACCGCAAAGGCCGGGGAAGGAGATTACAACTGAAGCCACTCCTCCATCTTCCCCGACGCCTAAGTTTAAATCCAAAGCGGAGCAGGAGGCGTTCGATCAGCGAGTTGCTCAGAAGCTGCAAGATTAACTGAACTACGAGCAGCAACTCGAGGCAGAAATTAAAAAGGCAAAGAAGCCCAGGAAGCCTGTTGGCAAAATTGCCAAAGAGGCCGACCTTACACCTACTTTAAGAGTTCCTCTACTGAAGTCCTGCCCTTAGCTCAGAGTTCTTACACTCCCACTCTTACACCTGAGCAAGAGGCCGAGGACAGAGCCACCTGGGAGGCCACGCTGAAGGGATTAAATCTCTGAAGAGGAGATGCTAGATCAACGGGTCTCAGAGAGAAGAAAAAATTGGCCGACCTGGCTAAGATCATTGAACTGACAGATAAGATAGCCAGCGAGCCAGTAGTGGATTGGAAAAGGCAGATCCCGAGGTCTTCTAAATATTATAGGAGAGGAGCGCCCAGAGCACCTTATATTAAGAAAGATCCTACTCCTCATGTAGACAGATGGGTGCCAGCAGAGCTGAATGAGCAATGGGAGGAACTTAAGGAGTAATTTATCAAGGGATACTATGTGTGGGGTTTCTATCCATCTGGGATACCAGTTGATCAGCTATTCGATGAGTTCCTTCATCAATAAAATGCCCAGCTCAGAGATCAGCTTCAACTGATAATGGAAAGAGAGAAGATACCCCTCAGAGCTCCAACATTCAGACGCATCCCTCCTCCGAGGACTACTCGTGGCGTGCTATGCACGAAGGAGATAGAAGATGAGATCAAGGCAGCTGCTTATCATCATAACCTTAGTTCTGATCTGCCTGATGATCTCGAGGAAATCCAGACTTTGCGAGCAAGGATTTACAAGTACTATGGTCTGGATCCTCCCTCTGATAGATCTGCTGACTTCAAGAGCAGGACCAAGAGATTCAGACGTTAGCAATGATCTTCTTATCATTTATTTTGTAATAGAGATAGGAACCTTGTAATCTTCATGTCTATATATATCAGTTCCTATTTCTAGCCAGACAATTACTCATTGTCTTACGGCCCTTGGTTGTGTTTTCGTTATCACAACTGATCACTGAAGTGATCTGACACACACTCACATAACCATTTTCTCTGTGTTTTGCCTATCTCTCACTGCTGAACTCTTAAGGCTAACTGATTCAGTTTACTGAAGTCTATCTATGTCAGTAGTTTAATATCATTTCTTTATATTTTATAGAGGTTTTGGCATCATCAATTAGGGGGAAATTGTTGGGTTATGAGTCAGTAGATGGTATTCAGCTGTTAGTAGTTAAAATAATATTTGGGGAAATCATAGTAGTACTATGGAATTGAAGATCCCAAAACCCAGCTGATATCAGTAGTGTAGTGTCTTGATATGATTAGCTGATGTATAGGTTAGACTGTTTTTATGTATTAATCTTTGTGTCTAAGTCCTGTACGGGGTAAAATGTTGGATTGATCTTCTGTCGAAGTTACCTTCCAAAACCCCACGCCTTCTATGTAATAGCTTGCATTCTTCTGTCATCAGGTGATCCTCACCTTCAGTAGAAGACACCTCATCAGCTGATAGACATCAGCAGAAGAACTTCATGCAAAGCTCAGTACCTTCGCAGTCATCAGCTGACCCTACGCAGGAGCCATATCCTTTGTCAATCGACTAAGACGAAGAAGACATAGACTGTCCTAAGTCTACTGTATCCGACAGAAAATGACCCAGCCGCTAAAGTCATTTCGAAAGTCAGTAGAAGACATACGAGGATTAGGGAGAGTCAACTCCGATGTCTGACACAATCTCACCTAACACAAACCTCGACCAATGAGAAGCCGACAACACTTTATCTGCTCTGACCAACTAAAGCTGCTCTCATGTACAGTGTCAACTGCTCTGCTGCAACATTTCGAAAATATGGCCGTTTTCTTTGGAAGGTTGTGACACGTGGCATCGTCCTCTCCAACGGATATATGCCTATTTCACGACTATAAATAGAGAAGAAATTCGAGCTTCACGCACGGGATATCAAGGTAAAAACACTCAAGCTTTCGAACAACTCTAGCGCATTCAAGATCAATCCAGGGAAGAACTTGCCCAATAGAATATCATTAGTTCTTCTCTCTAGAGTTCTTTAGATCCCTCTTCTCTAGCTAAGCTCATTGCCAAATCTATAGCTTAGAAATTCGAAGGAGTTCACTTTTAGTGATTGTTCTTACTGTAAGAACTCCTTCCTAGTTGGAGATTATCCCCTCCTCTTCAAACTTAGGTTTGAATTGTAAAGTCACTAAGGACTATAACTTAGAAGGGTCTGTTCAGTGCACAGATTCCTTGCTGAGACTTGCTCAGATAAATCAACAAGAACTCCTGTTCGACAGGACCGTGGACGTAGGATCTCGCGTATCCGAACCACGTTAAAAATTGCTTGTGTTATCTACTGTTTTATTGCATTGCATACAAACTGTTACAAAATCATACCTTTGCATAAAACGTATTCTTAAAAGCGCACTAGCCAAAACTACTTGACTTGTGAAAATCACGTTTTCAAACTGAGACGAATCTCCGGGCCCCACACTCTTATCCGCACTAAGTCTCCGACTGAGTTTCAAGTACTGACAAAAGTCAGTAGGAGAGCTCAGTAGTTGGCACACTTCTGACCCGCGATCGAAGGTTACTATTTGGCACTGTTCGTCAGTTGCAATTTACAGCTCAGCTGTCCTTCACGTTTTGAGAAAAGAAATTGTGCTTAGGTGTATTCACACCCCCCCTCTACACCTGACTATCGTCTCCGGACCAACAGTTTTGTTTCTAGATTCGGATTTTCGATGAGTGAGAGTGGTTTCAAGTTAGGTGCACAAAGTAGAAAATTGATTGAAGTAGGTGGTTCATGGCCTGTTCGATGGGCTTCATTGGCCTTGTTCCACGCTGGTCATATGGAATTTAAGGAGAGTGATTAGTTGTAAGTAAAAGTGGAGGGACCCCTTAAAAAAGAGTGCTAGGTTGTGTATAATAATTTACTATTTTTTGGAAAGGAGACATTATTTGTGGGATGTCCCCGAAAAGGAAATAGGGATATTATTTGTGGGAAGTAGGGTGTCCAAATTATTAAAGAAAACATTAAATGAAAAATTGAAGAATTTAGATTTGACGGGAGAATTTATGTACTCCCTTCCTCCCGCTTGATTTGTCATATTTTCTTTTTCGTATTGTCCCACTTGACTTGTCATGTTTTCTAAAATGAAAAATATTTACTATACAAATTCCCATTTTTTCTTTGTGGAGTCTACCTCTTTACACACAACCAACCACTCATCTTAATTTATGTGCCGTAAAGAAACAAAACAAGTCGGGCGGGACGGAGGGAGGATAAACTTTGAATAAAGTATTACTATTAACTTGTATAAATATGTTCAAAACAATTTATGAAGTGACTTATATCAATTTTCTCGAATACGTGCATTAGTAAACGAATCGAATCGAATCAAATAACATAGTATTGATTCGGTATTCAATTCGTATTCGTATTCGATTCATTCTCGAATATTAAACTGATTTGTATTCGATTCATTATTTATATTCGAATTATTCGATTCGATTCGAATATTCGGTTCGTTTTTTAATGAATATTTTTTAAACAACATTATTCGAATACTCGGTTCGAATTCGGTACGTATTTAATATTATTCGATTCGATTCGAAACTATTCGATTCAAAATTAATATTTTTAAGAAACAAATTTATAATAAATTTTACAAAACATATTTAATATATAAATATTTTTATAAATGTAATATATATATTTATATTTATATTTAATCGAATATTCTCGAATATCGAATCGAATATCATAATTTTGTATTTGTATTTATATACTAATCGAATCAAATCGAATATTTATATTCGAACTCGAATATCAAAAATTCGAATACGAATATCAATATTCGACACGAATACCGAATCGAATCAAATTTTTTTGATTCATTTACAACCCTACGTGCATAAGAGCTTATACTTTAGCATAAAATGTTTATAAGTTCTTCCAAATGGAGACCTATTAATCTTAGGCAAATGGGTGGTCGTCTCGAACTATTTTTTTTTTTCTGTGGATTAAAAAGAATAATAATAATAAGTTCCCAAAAAACTTACTAATTGTGAACATGTCTCTTCCATTAAATGATTCATAGTCAGCAATTTTCCCAAAAAAGTTCAAGAAAAAAAAAATCGACATTCTAATTTATAAGGCGTAAATGCAATACACCAATTGAAAATTGTTTGGATATCAATTCCATCAATTTAAAAATATTTGTGGATTATAATCGTCAATCTCATCTAATCACAAAAATCATTTCAAAAAAAGTATATCAAGAAAAATAATATTCATTACGTTTCGCTATTACTGTCCTCTTTGGTTTTGACAGGGAGATTAGAAAATTTTATTTTAGTTTGTATTTTAAGAGTTTTAATAATATAAAGAAATTGACACAGTTTTCGAGGAGTTATTGGTGGGAAAAAAGAGATTTATACAAATTTTTGTCAGGTTAGTTTTTAATATTTTTGTTTATATTGTAATTGAATAAATAATCTAAAATTTTTAAAAAGCTAAAAATTATAAATTTCTGAGTTCGGAGCGGAATATAACGTGTGTGAGATAAATTTTTGAAGAGAGAGTATAAGAATGTGAGGTTGAGAAGTGAGTAAGAGGGACCCACTTCATTTTATATTTAAGAGTAATTTTTACCATTTTATAAAATGGGACAATAATAACATGACAATTCAATTAAGAAAGTAGAACACTAATAACGGAACGGAGAGAGTATATTTTTTTCCAATTTGAAACATTATATTTATCATCATCCGTGATGATGCTCATCTATCAATTATTTAAAGATTTTAAACATTTATATAGAGTATAATGTTCAATCAAGCACTAGAAAAACACAAATCAATTTTTTCATAATCCACTATTGCATGAATATTTTTTTTTCTGCTGCTCTATCATAGATTCATAATGCATATGAAAACACCTATATTAGAAATAAACACGATCCAATTAGTCATAATCAAGTTTTAGTGACTGATTGCGTAATATATTCTCATAGAAATGTCTAAAATCTTGAAATAATTGGTATACTAGTAAGAATCATGAACAAGGATAGATATAAGATCCTTGTAACGGCTAGAGATCTTTTGTGTCATTTTTTAAGAATTATTAAATTACTCATCAATCAAATGGTATCATGGGTTGTGGTGAGTCAATTTTTATAATATATCACAACATCAATTGTACGCTCCACCACATTTCACACATAGCACCACCATAATTAGTGGGTCATATAGTAATCCTTAAAAAATGAGCTAGAAGACCTGAATTGCTTGTAAATTGTAATTTCTCAAATGGAGAAAAAATAGTACTCCCTCCGTTTCTTTATTGATGTCCAGTATACCCGAAATGGACGTTTCGTTATTCATGTCCACTTACCCGAAAAGGAAATTAAGTAGTAAGGGGATTAAGTTTGAGGGCAAACTCGTCTTTTAACACCCTATGAACTGTTCATTCAAACCCTATTCGAATATCTACCTTTGGTTCCGCCGTTTCATATCGATCCTCACCATTCTCTCCATCTTCCTCACTCGAAATCCTACCTGCGCCGCCGCGACGTTGCGATGTCTCCTCGAAAACCTTACCTGTGCCGCCCCGACGCTGTGATGTCTTCGATTTTAGTGCAAGAAAACGAAGCAGCTTCTTTAACTCCGTCTGATCTGAGCGACGGGAAGGTGGCTGACGTAAAGATCGAGGGATCCTCGTCGCCATGCGACGGCGACGGTAGTTTGTGTGAGCAAGAACCTTGGGCTGAAAGGCATCGCCGTCTCGATGTCGATTACCAATGGAAAAAAAAGATTCTAACCGAGGCTCTACAAGCATGGGTTCGTAGAGAAGAGGAGATTGAGGGTGAGGCCGGACTATTTGAGAACTCCGATTGCATCAATGTGCCGCCATCTCCAATACAAAAACCACAGAAGCCCGAGATCTGTGAGGAGATGCTTCGGATCTGGTTGCCTCGCTACTTTGATTTGGTGATTTCTGAACCCTATTTTATCTTACTGTCCTTTGTTGCGTCGATTTATGCTTAGGTTCGGCACTTTGTGGATGTGGAATCAGTTGTGTGGCTAAAATGATGATTGGAATGCTCGGTGTTGGATAATTAATTTGGTGATCTATGATTATTAAAGTGCAGATTTATGATGATCCATGCCACTTATGCATGATATTTGTTCTGCCTTGTGTGCTCTATAAGGTTAATGTTTGCTCGAAGCCCTAATTTGATAAGAAACTTGATTAACGAACTTAGGATTGAGCTTATTGTGTCTGTACATACTTAATATAGTATGTAATCTGCACGTAGAAAAGCTCTTACAACTTAAACAAAGCTTCAGCTTTGCTAAATCTCTTTGTAAGAGAAGCTTAAGCTCTTTGTAAGAGAAGCTTAAGCCCTGCAATTGACTTCTGTCTTATATATATTGACTTGTGTCATTAAGCTTTCCTAAAATATAGAGAGGTGCAAAAATATCCTTTATATATATACTTCTTACAAAAGAGTTACTACTTCATTACTTACTTACAAAACATAACCACTTTTTATTTACACTCCTTAGCTGAATCCAAGCCTTGCTCTGAGGTTTGACTCATCTTGTATCAACCTATTCTCAAATAAGTAGCTCAAGCATTCCATAACCAAACTAGAGGGCACTTCCAAATTAGTAGGTAATGCTTCTTAACTGAGTAGTTGCCCTTCTTCATGTGTGGGATTTTATAGTTGTTGTGTCCTCTTACCTTCATAATTTCAACCATGCAGCTTTGTAGATTTAGAAAAACCTTGTTCAGTGTCATAGGTGACAAGTCTTCAAAGGACTTGAGAACTGCTAAAACCAGTTGATCAACACTATAACAAGATGATTCTACTTGTATTGATTGGATGGCTCTGAACCATCCAAGATCATTTACATTTGTATCTGGTGAATTGGCTGGTTGATGAACTATTCTGATGTCAAATCCATCTGAACTAGCAACTGCTCTGAAATCTGGATCTGTGTCTTTGATGTGTGGCTTAGCATTGTCTTGCTGAATAAATATGAGTTTGCTTGCAGTTCTTGGCCATTTTGCTTTAATTGCTGGAATGATCTGAATAAATAAGAATAAGAAAGGTGTTATGACTTGCTCTGCTGTAATAATTGTGACAAGAATTTCTGCTAAAAGTATGGCATTCATACCTTTGTGATCAAGCACTCTTTAATAACCTCTTTGGTGATAGATTGAATTGACTTTGTCTCCAATGTGCCTGCTTGCCTGTTTTTTGACTTTCTAATTGCAGCTACTTGTTGTGTAAATGGAAAGATTCCAATCTTTCCATAAAAAAAAAAAAGAGAACCATCCTCATTAAACAATGGCCTGCAAACTGCACACATGAACATTACCTTTGTGATGAACTTCTTATTATTGCATGTCCTATGCGGTTCAGCTTCCCCTGTAGTCAAATAGAATCTGTGTGCTGCCCTACTTATATAAAACCATTTCTCATCGATGTGGACCGTGTTATTCATGTTTTTGAACCGTAGAGTATTAAGAATCCTATCAAATTCTAGAGCTTCGAGAGAAAACTTTAACCTTAGCAATCGATTGGGGGCTATCAGATTCGGCTTTATCGCACTTGAATGAGCTCTGATTAGTCCACTCTTTATCCATCTCCACACAGTGCTTGGGCTGCAGCCTATGCCTTTCGCAAGTCTTCTTATTGTTGATCTCTTGGCTAAAGTCTATGCTTTGTATAAGTTCGATGTCGATAGTGACACTTTTACTTCGCATGCGGTTTGGTTTTGTGCTTGTTAAGTAAATCGCTTCACCTTTCTCTTGTTGCTTTTGTGCTGCAACCCAAAGACGACTAATGGTGCGAGGGGAGCACTCCCATTTTCGGCTTGCCTCGAGCATCTTGCCCTTCAAAGGCCTCTTATTTTTCGAGTCGATGAGTAAGAACTGGAGAATGACATTCCTCTCTTGAGTAGAAAGATCTTTCCTCCTAGCCATTGATCATTCCTCTCTTGATAGTTTTGAATTATGTTGGAAATGAAGTTTAAATTTGAGTTCTTGACATGTAAGCTTATATAGGCACTTCCTGGTTTTGAATTTACCGCTAATCCATTTACTGTGCAGTTTCATTCGAATGGCGGCAATGTAATTTTCAGCAATTTACTCTCTTAAGTAATGTGATGAGAAGTCAATTTCTCAATTACTGGTTTTGACTCTTGTTAAGTTAACGGCGAAGAATTTACAGCTAATCCATTTGCTTGTTAATCTCGGTTTTATGAACAGTGACTATGTTTAATGTGCAGTGCCGATAATCTATATCATTCTACAAATTATTTGGTATTAGGAACAGTGAAATACACTACAAAATATGATGAGAAGTCAAATTTGTATTACCAACTAATTAACTTAACAAAATATAATAAAATAATCTCTAATTATACTTGGACCCACCACCTAATCACTTTACACCCACTATCTTAATCTTCGTGCCCATATTCAACTGGACATCAATAAAGAAACGAAGGGAGTATTTTGTTGCTTCACTTTTGGTTTAGGATTGTAGTCTTGTTAAACTGATATTCAAGTTTTACTGGTGCTTATAAATTAAAAATAGCATATAATTTTGAATTTATTTTTAAATATATTAATTAACCATTGAGTCAACCAGTGTTTTATAAAACATCTCTACAAATCATAAATTATTTAGAAAATTATTAGTAAAAGAGAGGAAATAGGAACTCTTGTCCCAATATGAAACGATGTAGTCTTGAAAAAAAAAATTGTGGGAAACAGTTCTCCCTTATCGTCTCTCTCTTTCCCTAATTTCTCACAATTGTAGTTATAACTCTTTCTCCTCCTTCATCCTCTCTCTCACCAATTTCTCACAATCCGTAACCGACTACTCCTGCAAGTTTCTCTCTTTCTCGTCCCTCATTCCACTTTCTCCAATTTCACTAAGTTTGCTAATATTTCCCTCGGTCCCGTTATTAGCGATTTTTTTTCGGCACGATTATTAAGAGGGTAAATGATAAAGTATGAGAAATAACTAGTTGATAAAGTAGGGGAGAGAAGATGAGTGATATAATATGATAATAGATGATAAAGTAGGAGAAAGAAGATAAATGAAATAATGATAAAGTAAATGATAAAGTATGAAAGAAAATGATAAAGTACGAGAGAGAGTATTATAAATTACTAAATTTGGAATGAATCATTTTTAACGGGACGTCTCAATTAGGAAAGTGAGCCGCTTTTAGTGGGACATGATGGAGTATCAAGTTGTTCTTCCTTTCTATTTTTGAAATTCATACATTCTGCAAGTAAATAGAAGATTCAAGATCCTAAAATCTGGCACTTTATTTTTGTAGATTTCTTCTTTTTTGAATGTTGGAATGTATTAATTTGGTGCAGCAAGACGTTTTGAGGCTAGCGTCGTTGCGGCCGAAGCAGATGAGAATAAAAATTAGTGTGCAACGAAAATGAGGGAGAGAGGAGAAAGAATTTTTATAATTTTTTTCAAAACGGTGTCGTTCATTTGAAAATGAAAAGGGATAGGATTCTTGAGGACAAGGGATTCAGTCATCCACTAAACACAAACAATTTAAAGAACCATTTGGCGCCAAATTATCTTAATCTCAAATTCTTAAGGAATTCACTCTAATTTTAACTTTACAATTAAAAATGGCTCATTTTAGATCAAAATTACGAGTACAAAAACGTATTAAAATCCAAGACACCAATAAAATAGCATTTTAAATCTTCAAGATTTAAGTTAGAGATGGAAAAGAGAAGTGTAACGATCGTAATATGTTATTACAGCGAGGCTCAGACCACCAACGTACAATCACCACACCACAAACACAGTACCAACAAGCCACACAACTATTACAAGATCAATCTCACACTGTCACAGAATCGCTCAAGATCTCAAAAAGAGAAGAGAAGAATCAAGAGAGTAAAGAGATAAACAGTCAGTTGCGCTATGTTTCTCGACCCACACAACCTTTCGCTTTTATAGTTAGGGTAAAGTAACGGGCCGAATAAATATCGCGGTAACGGACGCGGAAACATGAGCCAACATAAATACAGTTGGGCCGATAGCAGACTGGGCCTTATTAAGTTGTTGGGCTTGAGCACGCGGTATGACCTGGGCCTATCAGTATTACAAGAAGCAAATAAGCAAGAGAAGGGATGGAGCTCAATCACAACCATTGACTTGAAGTGGGCTTTCTTCTTCTTCTTCTTATGTCCTTTCATCTTCCGAAGCTCTGTAAGAGCCAAAACCCTAATTATAGTGCCGTCTGTGCTTGGATGCCCTTCCCTCTCCTTCACTATAAAATTTCTTAGCCTTCTTTTTTGACTTGCACCAATTTTTGTAGAACCTCCTCTTGACATCCTCGCTAAGATGTTGAGCCCAGACGATGTTCAGGCCACGTGGACTTTTGACATATCCAACACCACCACCAACAACTATGGTGTTTCTATAATGGTAACCGCTTCACAAGTCTCTTTCTTGTGGAGTTATGAACAAACACAAAGTATGAGAATAAAATTTCACCACAAAAAAGCAAACAAAAATAAAATAATTGAACAAATAAATCAAAATTAGACAAATTAAATTTGAGACCATTAAAGAGAACATAAACAAAGAAATAATAAATCGATTAGAACAACCAACGGATTCATTACCATTGTTATATTACACATCAAAAACCAAGATGAACTCGGGTCAAGTAACAAGTGGATAATGTGCATATAGAGAATGAATCAAATAGGAATATCTATTTAAAGTAAGAAGTAGGAATAAATCTACACCCTTAGTTCTTGAGATGGATGGTTGGGATTGAAGGAGTGTGTTATTATTTTTTTTAGTCTCATTTTCTTTATTCATTAAGGGTAAAAGTATTTTTTTTTTAAATTTCAATTTTTCATTCTCTCTCATCTCTGTCTCGTGTTTCTCCCTCTTCTCTCTCTCAATTTTCTTTAAACATTTTTTTAATTAATTTTTCTTTATTTATTTTTAATTATTTTTGTACTATTTTAAAAAGGGGTTTCTGTTTCACTGTTCATATTTCGAGTGAATAAACTTTCTTATTAAAATGTATGTATTTTACGAATTAGAATCAAGTTTTTAAAAATAGATTTATAAATTACTATCGAGAATGTGAGTGAATCAACTTGAACATCCTTTGTCCAAGGGTTCGAGAGCGGAGATATTGGGGTGGAGATATAAAGCGAGTGCACCGGAAAAGAACGGGAACTGGGTCGTTCTATAAATAACCGCTATATTCTTTGTGTATTTGAAAAATGTAGTACAAAACCCTATTTTAACACCCCTAATTTAGTTGTAGGATTCATGGCGAGGAAAACAATGCCATTGATTGATAATTATAAAAAGTATAATTAAAGAAATTTTAAATTATTATTTATTAATTAATTAGTTATATAACATATATACTTATAGTATACATAGGGAATGAGTCATGTAGGAAGACGCTTCAAATAAAAAATAAGAAGCAATTTTCACCTTTCATCTTATCAATAGATAGTTTGGATTGAATATGCTTTGAAATAATCGTTATGCTTATTATTTATACATTTTATGTAAAATGGCAAAAATGTAAAAATTATAGGATTTATGCATAAAAAAAATAAGGATTATGCATAAAAATATAAGAGGTATGCATACTTCCTATTTCCTATATAACTATGTCTTTCTATTGCATCTGTTGCCCCTTTACACATAACATAAAGTCCCTATTTTGTTTGATACCATAACAATATATGTAGCTATTACATCAAAAAGAGTAAGATTTTCTTCGCTTTGTACATAGGATGCTATCATGAATTGATAATGTGACGTTTGTCGGCTATTGCACATGCATGATTATTGGTTATAGGGTGAGACTGTTATGTATCAACATCGTTCTCATATACATAGTATTCTTTACGCCTGGAAATCGGGCGGTTCTGATATAACGTGTATTACATTAACCACAGCCGTACCCGATCGGTTAGTCAGTTACCTGACGATTGGGCACGTTATGGTACTAACAAGATAACCATATTTATCTTTCCAATTATTATGATTTAATCGAAAAATAACACAATAGTCAACTAGGTCAATTTTATAATAAGAAATATCGTAAAGTTACATACGGACCATCCATTCCAAATTTCCAATATAGTGAATATACATACATTGACTAATTGATTTATTAAAAATTAAAAATTGAGATATTTAAAATTAAAATGATAATTGACTTAATGAGATAATACGGTTATCATGTATACCGAATTAACCGAACTGGTATACCGCTACCCAAAAACACAACAAACTTCATAACCGATCATGACCCGATTATCCGAAAATCGGGTGTTTGGTTACCCAATACATGATTGGGTACAGTACGATATGGTTATTACCCGATACCCGTTTCCCGATTTCCAGCCCTAGTATTCTTATATATTTTTCCTATTTGTACGGTTTTGCTGATCAAAGTGACTTTCACGAGTCGTTTATAGACAAAAATTAAATAATACGACGACAAATTAATATATTTATTTTTTCCGTATACCTCTGAGTACGTAAATTCAAAATTTTATAGCGCTCTCGCGAATTCCTTAATCACTACTTGTTAAAATGTCATCTATCACTCTCAAGTATGTACAAACTTGCTCAATAATGCTCATTTTTTGAACTTGGGGAGTTTCATTTAATAAATTTTAAAATATGACAATTAGGGCAAATAATCATTACAATATAAAACATAAAACGAGCCTAAATAATAAATGTATGCATTAGTAAATAATATGAGGCTATAGTAATTAATATGTGTATATATATATATATATATATATATATATATATATATATATATATATAATTTCTTGATCAACTATCTGCTCTTTTAGATGATTGATTAAAATATTAATCAATTTAACCTTATGTCTTAATTTTTGTTTATAAGTTGATTTACGAGTAAGTATATAATCCAAAGGAGGATCCCAGACTTCTTCGTTCGTCTTAGAAAAGAACTACCAACATACCATTCATTCATGAATTATGAAATGAAAAGTATAAGAAAAACTTAAATAAAAACTTACATTCATAAACTTCTTCACTTCTTCACGCTAAGTTATAGAGAATACAATATTTCTAGAGAGAGAGATTTTTTGACTAGAATTCGATGCTCCTTCGAATGAAATACAAGCACACTTATATAGACACAAAAGTAGGAAAATAGTAGATTACATTATTGAGGCTCTTAGATATATATATAGACTACCCATTGTTGCCAACCTACACACTCATCCTATCTATCTAACTATTACTACATTGTGTACTAAGTCTGGTAGGTTCCAATTAAGTTTTTCTATAAATTTTATTGTTACAATTTGTTATAAAATTTACGTTTATTATTCAATTATGAAGGTATATATTGATTTGATATTTTTTGAAAATCTACAAAATTGCAGCTAATTTGAAGATGGGTAGCCGTGGCAAGAAAGGTAAAAAGTTCATGTTAGGTGCAACCTAAACATACTTATATTTTTTGATGTAATCATATTCTCTCTCATGCGAACTATTTTTATGATATATTACACGTGTACACAAGTTAGAAAATAAAAACTCCACACTTGTTAAATGCAGTTGGTTAATATGCCCCAAATCTAAAGGTGATATTAAATTCCAAAATGACTTAACTAAAAATATCATTTCAAATTCTCAAAAAGATATTTATTTACTATAACTTACAAAAGGAATGTTAATTTAGTTAATACTAGTACACATTTTGAATCCTTTATAATTTCACTTACTGATTTACAACAAGGGGCTCAAAACAACGACGAGGTAACACTTCATTATTGATATATACAAGGATATAAACCTCTCAATTTAGATAGACTATATTACAAAATAATAATAAAATTATTATCTATTTTATCAAATAGTTTCTCAATTCTTATTAGCTAATTTTTCATCATCCACAACTGAAGTTGAATGCATTAGGCAACCGGCCTAGCGAGGAACTTGCTTCAGTCCATAGACCTAACGAGGAAGAACGGTAGAAATTATTTTCAGTCAACTTTAATTAAATAGTCTATATGTACTATCTTTCTAAAATGATATTGATGTATAAACTCGTAGATATCCGAATGTTGAGGACCCTCAAACCATACAAGTAACATGGGATGCCCCGCAAACAAACCCACCTCATACGAAACGAACCACAAGAGAGTCAAGTGTTCAAAGCATAGAAAGATACTCTGCTCTAAAAATGCGAGCAACAAATCATCCAAGTTTACTTGTAGAGATGAAAAATGCTAAACGATGTATAAAAAACAATAAGTTTGGTTATTTTTGAAAAAAACTTGTATTTATAATTATTGTTACCTTTGTTTAGCATCAATAAATTCGTTTTCTTTTTCAAAGCATTATTGTATTGATTACTACTATATTTTTGTTTTTTATATTTAATTGTTTTTTTTTTTTTGTAAATTTAATATATTAGTTGGAATGACATAGTAAAAAAAAGATGAGATTGTTTCAGATGAATTAATTATTGAATATTAAATATTTATCATAAATAATTAAAAAATACATGCAGTACATTTAATTTACTAAAAATCATTTGCTCAGTTATTGCTCTAAAATTGCACAAGATTGCACATAAGAAGTAAGTTTCACATCATTTTACGAGATCTTCTAGTACGCATTTTGTGTCTCACTTTCGTGATTGACAACAACCCTTTCATGGAACTTGCTTCAGTCAAGATCTAGTTGATCCTATTTACCATAATGAGGAAGAAATGTTGGAATTGTTTTGAATGACGTTTGGTCCTATAATCTAGACAATACTAAATTTTATAAAATGATATGGATGCATGGCATGCATACGCTCGTAGAAATCCCAATGTTGAGGGGCACGAATAAAACAAGTATCATTAAAGATTCTGCAAACTAGCCCGTCCAATGACGAGCAACAAAAGCATCGAGCTACTGAGAGAAGACACACTTCTCTAAGAATGTGAGAAACAAATCGTCCGAATGTGCTTACAGGAAAGAAAGATGCCAAATGAAATAAGAAAAGGAAGAAAATGTAGTTCATTTTGTAATATATTTGAACAAATTAAATTTGTTTATTATTATTGCTATCTTTGTTTCTAATTTCCAGCATTAATAAATCAACTTTTTTATTATTTATTTTTATGTTACATTTAATTGAGTTATATAGTATAATATAATGTGGGAATGAAATATTAAAGAACAAGAGAATACATTCAATTATTATTTGTGTTTAAGTTAATTGAGATATCGGGAAATTATTATTTGTGTTTAAGTTAAGGTGATATTAAATTCCAAAACGACTTAACTAAAAATATCATTTCAAATTCTCAAAAAGATATTTATTTACTATAACTCACAAAAGGAATGTTAATTCAGTTAATACTAGTACACATTTTGAATCCTTTTTAATTTCACTTACAGATTTACAACAAGGGGCTCAAAACAATAACGAGGTAACACTTTACTATTGGTATATTCAAGGATCTAAACCTCTCAATTTAGATAGACTATATTACAAAGTAATAATAAAATTATTATCTATTTTATCAAATAGTTTCTCAATTCTTATTGGCTAATTTCCCATCATCCACAATTCAAGCTGAATGCGTTAGGCAACCGGCCTAGCGAGGAACTCGCTTCAGTACATAAACCTAACGAGGAAGAACCGTAGAAATTATTTTCAGTCATCATTAATTATATAAGCTATATAGACTATCTTTCTAAAATGATATTGATATATAAACTCGTAGATATCCGAATGTTGAGGGCCCTCAAACCATACAAGTACCATGGGATGCCCCGCAAACAAACCCACCACATACGCAACGAACCATAAGAGAGTCAAGTGTTCAAAGCATTGAAAGATACTCTGCTCTAAAAATGTGAGCAACAAATCATCCAGATGTACTTGTAGAGATGAAAAATGCTAAACGATATAATAAAAAATAAGAAGTTTGGTTATTTTTGAAAAAAACTTATATTTATAATTATTGTTACCTTTGTTTAGCATCAATAAATTCGTTTTCTTTTTCAAAGCATTATTGTGTTGATTACTACTATTTTTTTGTTTTTTATATTTAATTGGTTTTTTTAGTAAATTTAATATATTAGTTGGAATGACATAGAAAAGAAATAGATGCGATTATTTCAGATGAATTAATTATTGAATATTAAATATTTATCATAAATAATTAAAAAATACACGTATATTTTATTCGCTAAAAATCATTTGCTCAGTTATTGCTCTAAAATTGCACAAGATTGCACATAAGAAGTTGTAAGTTTCACATCATTTTACGAGATCTTCTAGTACATATTTTGTGTCTCACTTTCGTGATTGACAACAACCCTTTCATGGAACTTGCTTCAGTCAAGATCTAGTTGTTCCTATTTACCTTAATGAGGAAGAAATGATTGAATTGTTTTGAATGATGTTTCTTCCTATAATCTAGACAATACTAAATTTTATAAAATGATATGGATGCATGGCATGCATACGCTCGTAGAAATCCTAATGTTGAGGGGCACGAATAAAACAAGTATCATTAAAGATTCTGCAAACTAGCCCGTCCAATGACGAGCAACAAAAGCATCGAGCTACTGAGAGAAGACACACTTCTCTAAGAATGTGAGAAACAAATCGTCCGAATGTGCTTACAGGAAAGAAAGATGCCAAATGAAATAAGAAAAGGAAGAAAATGTAGTTCATTTTGTAATATATTTGAACAAATTAAATTTGTTTATTATTATTGTTATCTTCGTTTCTAATTTCCAGCATTAATAAATCAACTTTTTTATTATTTATTTTTATGTTACATTTAATTGAGTTATATAGTATAATATAATGTGGGAATGAAATATTAAAGAACAAGAGAATACATTCAATTATTATTTGTGTTTAAGTTAATTGAGATATCGGGCAATTATTATTTGTGTTTAAGTTAAGGTGATATTAAATTCCAAAACGACTTAACTAAAAATATCATTTCAAATTCTCAAAAAGATATTTATTTACTATAACTCACAAAAGGAATGTTAATTCAGTTAATACTAGTACACATTTTGAATTCTTTTTAATTTCACTTACAGATTTACAACAAGGGGCTCAAAACAATAACGAGGTAACACTTTACTATTGGTATATTCAAGGATCTAAACCTCTCAATTTAGATAGACTATATTACAAAGTAATAATAAAATTATTATCTATTTTATCAAATAGTTTCTCAATTCTTATTGGCTAATTTCCCATCATCCACAATTCAAGCTGAATGCGTTAGGCAACCGGCCTAGCGAGGAACTTGCTTCAGTACATAAACCTAACGAGGAAGAACCGTAGAAATTATTTTCAGTCATCATTAATTATACAAGCTATATATACTATCTTTCTAAAATGATATTGATATATAAACTCGTAGATATCCGAATGTTGAGGGCCCTCAAACCATACAAGTACCATGGGATGCCCCGCAAACAAACCCACCTCATACGCAACGAACCATAAGAGAGTCAAGTGTTCAAAGCATTGAAAGATACTCTGCTCTAAAAATGTGAGCAACAAATCATCCAGATGTACTTGTAGAGATGAAAAATGCTAAACGATATAATAAAAAATAAGAAGTTTGGTTATTTTTGAAAAAAACTTATATTTATAATTATTGTTACCTTTGTTTAGCATCAATAAATTCGTTTTCTTTTTCAAAGCATTATTGTGTTGATTACTACTATTTTTTTGTTTTTTATATTTAATTGGTTTTTTTAGTAAATTTAATATATTAGTTGGAATGACATAGAAAAGAAATAGATGAGATTATTTCAGATGAATTAATTATTGAATATTAAATATTTATCATAAATAATTAAAAAATACACGTATATTTTATTCGCTAAAAATCATTTGCTCAGTTATTGCTCTAAAATTGCACAAGATTGCACATAAGAAGTTGTAAGTTTCACATCATTTTACGAGATCTTCTAGTACATATTTTGTGTCACACTTTCGTGATTGACAACAACCCTTTCATGGAACTTGCTTCAGTCAAGATCTAGTTGTTCCTATTTACCTTAATGAGGAAGAAATGATTGAATTGTTTTGAATGACGTTTCTTCCTATAATCTAGACAATACTAAATTTTATAAAATGATATGGATGCATGACATGCATACGCTCGTAGAAATCCTAATGTTGAGGGGCACGAATAAAACAAGTATCATTAAAGATTCCGCAAACTAGCCCGCCTAATGACGAGCAACAAGAGCATACTGAGAGAAGACACACTTCTCTAAGAATGCGAGAAACAAATCGTCCGAATGTGCTTACAAGAAAGAAATATGCCAAATGAATAAGAAAAGGAAGAAAATGTAGTTCATTTTGTAATATATTTGAACAAATTGAATTTGTTTATTATTATTGCTATCTTTGTTTCTATTTTCCAGCATCAATAAATCAATTTTTGTTATTATTATTTTTATGTTTACATTTAACTGAGTTATAATGTGGGAATGAAATATTAAAGAACAAGAGAATACATTCAATATTAATTTAAGTTAATTGAGAAATATTTATATTTCATTAACCCTTAATGAAAGAATTAAGAACAGTAAGTCACCTTCCATGTTATATAGTTAAGGTCCTGATCAACAGTTGAATTAGTAAAAAATAAAGTATTTTTATTATCTTTAGTAATAATAAGAGTATTGGATCAATAATTTGTTATTATATACATTATCTCTTCCAAACTTTATCATTTTTTATTTTGAATAACAAAAATCACCGCTCATCTTCTCTCCTTTCTCTCTCTTCTTATTTTGAAGAAACATTGTTGCCTCCTTGTTGGAAAATGTTTCTACATTCATGCATTTGATTATTTTCACTCAAAAGAGAGATTGTTGGAATATCCGCATTAAAGTGCAGTTTATTGAGCTGCTTAGGCAGTGACTTTGACCGCAATTTTGAGCCTCGAAAGTTGTTAGTTTGTCAAAAAAAAATTATATAGTGCCAAACTACATTCCAAGAATGATCGTAGTATGTTTTATTTCTCGATTCGGATTTTTGATGAGTGAGAGTGGTTTCAAGTTAGGTGCACAAAGTAGAAATCAATTGAAGTAGGTGGTCCATGGCCTGTTCGTTGGGCTTCATTGGCCTTGTTGCAGGCTGGCCATATGGTATTGTACGCTAGTCTTTCTACACCATATAATTTTTCTTAGAAGCTCCTAGTTTTTGTCTCTTCGACTGCTCCACTTCTCCACATCTTCATATTCTTGCCCTTGATCTCCTAGCACTGACGACTGAAGATTAAATGCAGCAATCCTTCACTTGGTGGATTTGACCTATAAATAAGTTGTAGGTGCAAGCATCACAAACACACCAAGCATCACATTGTCTTCTCCTCTCTACAAGTATGCTCACTTAGCTTAGTTCCCTCATCGACGTCCAGTCCACCAAAGCTTGTTGTAATTGCAGTGCTGCCTTCAACAGGACGAAGTTGTTTCATCTTTGGGGACATTATGCCAAAACTAAGAGCACAACCGGGGCGTATTTATCTTGCGGAAAAAGTTTTACTTGTTGGGATATGATTTTAATAATGAGGTTTTGATTTAGATCCCAAAACCCTGACTGATGATGAACCAAGTCAGTATCTTGTATTTAGAATCTAAAGTTAGCCGCTTTATCTTTTCTTTGTATTATCATGGATGGATGCTTATGCAGGGTTGCCTGAAGGACGGGGAGTCACTAACATCACAATAAATCTTTCCACTGACCCCTTCTTTAGTAAGACACTGACAGTCGATGACTGACGAAGATCCTGGCCCTCCCTAGGATTGACTCATATGCTCCTAATATATTCAAAGCAGTACGAGGTACTCGCATCATAGTTTATTTGGAGTCAACCATCGTATCTCGATCAGCCTACCAGATCTTAACACGTCGACATATGTACTGTTCGAGGAGCGGTTTTGAATAGTACTTTTCGACTGTTGCTATTGAAGGTAGATGGAAGTTGCAATTTTAATTCAAAATCAATTCGTTACCTCAACCCTAGTTCACATACTCTAGTAGATCTCTATCTAACGGATCCATTTAGAATGGTGACTATAACTATCAAGAACCTTGAATCAAACAATTACAGAACTATTGCATATCTCTAAGCCTTCATGAACTCAAAGCTCTCTTATCTACATAACCTTGTTTCAAGTTACATCTCCATCTTGAAGCCTTAAGTTCCAAGTATTCTAAGCCAATATCCACATCTAAGCTTAGATTAAGATGGTACAAGATCTTTGTAAGGACCTATCTAGTTAGAAACCAAAACCCAAATACAAAGTCAACCTTGTAGCGTTGAAATGTTTTTAGTGTTTGCGTGCATCAAGTAGAAGTCGAAGTACACGTTGACGAAGATGAACATCATGCATACAAACCGTTTCACAAATTCATACAAGTCTAGATTTTCAGTAAACTTCTTAAAACACGCACAAATATAATTGAAATAATTTTTAGTAACAAACGTTGTTCATAGAGAGACGATTAAAAACTTAGGCCTACACATTCCGCACTGAATTCGTATACTGAATCACCAGTCTATTGACATAAGTCAGAAGGCTATGCTCGGGATACTGAATCACTCAGCTACGTGATCAAAGAGCTTATCTCCCAAGCTAAATTTCTTCAGCAAGCAAACTCAGTAGCAACTGACTCTTGCGTTTAAGTAGTACTCAAATGTATTTACCTCCTAAAGACTCGCCTATGGACCAACAAGAACTCAGATAGAGTATCGTTTCAAGCCCTTGGTGCTTGTTTTAACCCATATAGAGCTTTCCTGAGTCTATATACTGCTCTACGCCAGGCGGTTGTTCAACATGGAATTCCCCTTTCAGTATGCCATTTAAGAACGCACACTTCACATCCATTTAATATACTTTATAACGTTAATGTGTCGCATACGCCAGAAATAGGCAGATGGCCTCCAATCTTGCAATTGGAGCGAATGTTTCATCATATTATATTCATTCAGCTTACAGTAACATTTGCTACCACTCGTGCTTTATTCCTCTCGTTTGTTCTCGAAGATCCTATGACATTATTTTTGAAGATCCTATGACATTGGAGCGAATTCCTCTCTATTCCTCTCTATTCATTGGAGCGAATTCCTCTTTATTCCTCCAATCTCGTTTGCTACCACTCGTGCTTTATTCCTCTCTATTCATTGGAGCGAATGTTTCATCAGATTCTATTCTCGAAGATCCTATGACATTTACAGCTTACAGATTCTATGACATTATTTTCATCTCGTTTGTTCTCGAAGATCCATTTGGTTTCAATGGCGTGTTGATGTGTGGGTCTGTCAACAAGCTCACAAACTTCATTTCTAACAAATTGTTTGAGTTCTTCTTGCATGGTTATGACTCATTCTGCATCTTTAAGTGCATCGTCCATGTTCTGGGGCTCTTTGGTAGACAAGAAGCATGAATAAAGAGCACTTTCTCCTTGAGATAGTTTAGTCCTTGTTCTTATTCTGACCCCTTGCAGATGGATCTCCAATGATAAGTCTGATGTGTGAGCGTTTAACCGAGAGCGTCTTTTCTTAATCTCCCCTGCTAAAACTCTCTCTTTACAACCATTTGAATTGTTTGAAACTTCAGCAGTGGTTGAGATAGAACTCAAAGTCAGAGGTTGGGTTTATTGAGTTCTTAGGGTCGGGGGCATTTGGCTCAGGAACTTCATTTGTTCCATCTGAATTAATATTATTAGTGATAGTCTTAGTTGCTATTGAGGTTTCTTCATCGAGTATTATTACCTAATGTTGAACCTGTTCAGTAGGCTCAGATATATTAGCTGCAGTCTCTGGTTGAGGATGAGATTGACTATTGTCATCATCATCATCCAAACATAGGTGGACTTTCTCGATATTGTCATTAAGATTCAAGATGAATATCTATTACAAATGAGTTCTTTGATAAGGGATTGCTTGTAATAATCTAGAGCATATTAATGCTTGAATGCTTATGTTCCCGTTGACTTGATTGATGCAGGACCTTCTCTATTTATAGTCAATGTTGAGAATAGATCCATTAGAAAAAGGCATACTCCTATAGCAAGGTGACTAGCAAACGGTCATCAAAGCAATTCGAATATATACTGTTGAGATGCCTTACTTTTTGAGAATTCAGAACTTTACTGCAACTTTATATCAAGACAAGTATAATGTTGGTTGCTTAATTAGTCGAAGTTGATATAGTCGAAGTTGAGGCTTGATCTAACTTCGTTACGGATGTAAACCTTGTACGCTTTACTGAGAAGATTGTGTCTGACATTCCCTTTGCTTGACGAAAGACCGTTTTACTGACTTCACTGGCTGCGTCTAGTAAGGGTCCGATACTGAATTATTGGTGACCTTACTAAGTCTTCAAGAAGCCGATCTCCAGGGCTAATGAATCTTGTTCTACTGAGTCCAATGCAACAATCCTGAAAGATCTAACTTAGAGTAACAAACTTCCCAATAAGTAAGATTGACTAATCCCGATCAATCTATTACAAAAATTGATTCATTATCATCTATAATTTTGTAATCTATAAAATATTATCTATGAAATCATCATATGCTTTGAAGAATATGTCTTTATATTTTAAATTCTTGAAGGAAGTCCAGTCCTAACACACACACACAAAAAAAGCTTGCAACGCTTATGCGAAATGGGATTGAAAGTTTTTCATTAAAAAAAAACTGATCACTATTTTGTGAATATTTTAATATTTTGAATTGTAATGATACGTGGCATTCATTTAATAAATATTTACTTTTAAAAAATATTCTTATTTTAATACAAATATTAAAAGAAACGAAAAGTAATTACAAATATTTTATATTTTAAAAATAAAGACTATTTTTAATTGTGTTATGTTTTTTTTCAAAAATAAACTAAAAATTTACTTAGTATAAAAAAAATCTCTTATAATTATGTTGTAGTAATTTTTTTTAAATGTGACTAAGATTTATTTTCTTACAAGATAAAAAATATCTAATTAATTGTTTATTTTAACTAAATATTATATTCTTTTTTGTTTCTTAGAGAATAATAAATGTAAAAGATACAAAAAAGAATTTGATATCATACTCTAGCGGAAAGGTGGTGTAAACATGTATAAAAGACGGACGCCCTCTGTCGCTAAATTGTTCGAAGGTCTATTAAGCAGATCGGCTAATTAACTTTACATATTTCATGTCATTTTGATTATTACTCTAAAATCAAATAACATTAATTACACATATCTTTACACACAACCAACAACTCTCCTTAAAAATCATAACGAACTATTTATTCTAAACTCAAATAACGTTAAATGATCGTGTGAAATGGAACCATAGTATAGCTACTAGGGTTAGGGGGGGCAATGAGTGGGAATGATGATGCATCACAAGACAGCAAGGGACAAAAGCATTGGACCATGACTTGGATTTCCACCATTTCCTTGCCTTTTGACCCACGCCCTAAATTAAATTACTTGCATACAATTATTACTAGCATTCATTTGTCAAAATTGCTTATAGGTAAGGCTACCTGAGGCTAAGATTCTTCCCTATTTATGGAAAGTATAATTCTAAATATGACATAACTATTAGTTCAGATACCTTAAACCTTGCCCTAATGTTCAATCATGTCTTCAAATGATCCAGTTGGTGAGAAATTTAAATTCTTGCGAATAAATTCGAGAGAACTTCGTTTAGCCAAACTTATTTATTTTATGTTGGAAAATGGTAGTTGGGTTATTTATATATAAACATTTTCTTATAAAGCAAATAAACATCCATCATTAGTTGGGGCCATTCCTAAATAGACATACCAATAACGTGCTCTGTTGACCATGTAGTGAGATCATCCTTTGTAATAAAAATTAAGCGCAAGATGAAAAAGGTGATAACAAATATAGCATCTTTCTAAAATTCAAAATATCATAATCTAAAAAATTGGGGTATAAGCGATTCTGCTCTTAACCGTGAAATCGACGGGACCAAACCGAAATATGTTTCGTGGTTTGGTATTTCATGAATCGTTACAATCGGTTGGATTAACGATTACTAAGGTTCATGAACAATTCAAACCGAACTAAAAGGATAGTCTACCTATTTTATTTTATATTTCCAATTTTACTTACCTACATGAGAAGATTTTGGGGTTTAGATGAAGGAAAATATCTTATGATAATATTTGAGCCTTACTATAATCCAAAAGAAGCGAGTATCAGCCATATAACTATGAGTTCTCATGTACGAATTAAGCATTATCTCATACACTACTTTTTAATTATCACACAAGAATACTAATTCTTTTGTTTTAGTTTTAAGTTTGGTTGAGTTCTTCGTTTACGATTTAAAAAATAAAAAAATAAAAAGATAAAATCGCTTAATCTAACCGAACTAAACCATTTATAGGCGATTTAGATCTAACACAATACATTTTGAAATCAAACCAAATTGCACAACTTCTATACATTCAGTTGGTTCCTAAAATGCACTGGAAACCGATTCAAAACGGATCGTTGCACTCTAGTTATAATTTATAAACATCCCAATTTAAAAGAATTTAATACTGTAACATTTGTCCTTTATTCATTAGTATAATATTATATTATTTCAAATACTAACACATTGCATCTACTGTACATTTTCTAGTTACACAGTAATGCAAGTTTCGTTAACCATATCTTGAACTATCCATCATTTGAATAATAATAATAAAAAAAGAGAAAGTGAAAATGATTGATTATGAAGCAACTCCATTAAGACACTATTATTGTTTTGACAAAGAAAATATTAGTTGGGCCATTAAATCACACAATAAACAAATCATTAGCATCTAATCATCACCAAGTAGACAAAATCTTTAATCTTTATCCTCCTAAGTATTAAGGAAGATGATTGTCAACGTCAACTTGAGTCACTTGCCCCCAAACTTGAGGATGATAACTCATGTTTCAATCTCGAAATTGGTTCAAAATCAACCCTTCTTTCTCCTTCACTAATTAAAAACGACGATAAGAAGAAGGCAAAGATTTGAATGTTGGCATTGTTATCTTTGAGGGCAACGACTGTCTAAATTATAAATAAAGAAAGATGTGTATAAAATGTACTCCCTCCATCCCATAGATCTTTGTCCCATCTTCCTTTTTGGATTGTCCCATAAATCTTGTCTCATTTCCTTAAAAATTAAGATTATGTGGCCATAATTTATCCACAATTTGAAGACCCATATCTCTACAGACAACCAATAATTCTCCTTAAATCCCGTATCGGAAAGTTATGGGACAATATCTATGGGATGGAGGGAGTATAATTTTCTTTATTATTAATAGTGCCTTTATTACAATATCTTTTTTTTTTTTTTTTTTTTTTTGAAAATTTCACACTTTTTTCCCACCAAAGGCAAGAAAAAATAGGACCAAAGTGCAGAAATTGAGGGCACCAGCAAAGATGATTCTTTCCCTATTGAATGAAACAAACTTTGAGAGAAAGCTTAGCCTCATCAGACAATGGCTTTCTAAACGTGAATTCTTGATTCTTTGCTTTAGGGGCTCATTGTCTTTTTCTTTAGCATGGCTCCTACTAGTCAAATAAAAACAGTGCCCAATTCATATTTATATATAATCCTTATTAAATTGTTATTTCATATGCTTCTACTTATTTATAGACATTGCTTTTTCAAAAGCTCACATTCATTATACATACAAAAGAAATCTTGCATAATATAGAATATGAAGACTTGTGCTTTGGGATCATGAATTGATGCTTTTTTCTGATAATGTGTAGTTTGGAAGTGAATAAAGATGCAATAATGCAGATTGATTGATGAAATAAAAGTATGTCCTGATAATAAGTTGGTGTCATTACATTGCTTATGTTGTAAAATCATGATTATTTATGATGAGACAGAAGGAGTCACATGTCTATTTGTGTGATGAAACTCTAATTGTACTGTCTGATCGACATAAGTTTCCATGACACAATAGTAGTGGATTTTGCCCTTTTTCCCTCTGAGAGATGCAGAAGTTTCAAGCCTTGCTTGCTCTTTCCCGAGTATGCTTACCAATGATGCGTGCAATAATTTTAATTCGACATTTTTTACACCGCGAAGCGCGTAGGGGTAAAGCTTAAGGCCTTATATTCTTATATATACTTTTGTTGCGCATAAAAAGAATTATTGAAAGGCCTAGTTAAGTGGTAGAACACTACTTTTTTGCATCTTAGAGGTCTTGGGTTCGAACTCTATTTCTAACAATTTTTTTCTTTTACCCAGAAAAATAATAGATATGAGAACTGAAGATTCAAACCCGGGTGACTTAATAAAAATCATTAGCATTCTTCCACTAAAACAAAGCAACTCATTGTACTTTTTATGTAATAAAATATATTTTAATGTTGAGTTTTAGGCCCCCGAAAACTTTGAGTCGGCCTTGTGCGTAGAATATTTTAGTTTTTCTCTTATAGTACAAGGTGCATTGTGGTGATGAGACTTTTGGTTCCTATCCTATGTATTAAGACAAGGGTGCTCCCTGATGATTTGTTTTAAGGTAAGATGTGAGGAAGAAAATGATGAAAGTGACCCTTGGGGGAGAGAGAGAGAGAGAGAGGGAGAGAGAGATATCATGAAGGGTGCCCTCTTGGTTATGTTTATAAACATTGAGTGGAGCCAAGTTGAAGATCCACACATGTGTGTTTGTGTGAGTTTTGGAAGTTATGAATAATAATACAAGAGCACTCTTTCCCATGCATATAAAGGGTGGGGGGCTCATGGAATTCAACTTAATACAAGAGCACTCTTTTCCATGTGAAAGATAATGGATTTTTCTTTTCTTTTCAAGTGGTAGATCAAAAGCAAAGATATCTCTCTCTCTCTGCTTTTGCTTTTGCAGCTCTCACTTTAGGACTATCCCATCTTCTATAAAGCTCAAATACTTGGTCCCATTCCTGTAGGACAAATTAAGGAGGGAAAGAATAAAGCAGAAGAGAAAAAGAAAAGGGAAAAAAAAAAGAATAGGGGAAAAAAGCTTTCTTGGTTGCTTCTCTCATGCAGCTCATTCATGCTACATAATTATATATTTGAACATTCTTTAAAAAAGAAATAAAACATTGTAATGATATAATAATCATCATCATCTTTTGCTTCTCTTACATCCTGCAGTATCTTGCAGGCACATGTCCCCAACTCTCTTCTTTTAGCTGTGGGAATTGCAAGAAAATATTAATTTACCTATAATGCTTGTAATATGCATGTATACATCAAAGTACACAAATCTTGTGTCCTCAGCTACTAATTAAGTCTTGTGCAAATTACACTTGCTCTCATAGGATTTTCTGCCACCACAAGATCTTCTGTTCATTTCCCAAAACCCTTTTTTTTTCTGATTTAAACATGCGGTGAGAATAGACGAAAATCGCCCTAGAAAAGAAAACGAAAATTTTTAAGTAAAATGCTCCTGGTAGGGGCACAATGTGTAAGCCATGCAGAATCTTGGATTGAATGCAGAAATGGTCCAAGAAATTCAGCTGATATAGCATACTTTTGTTTTCATGCATTGCTAAAATACATCACACATTAAATTACTGAAAACTACAATGCAAATTCACACATCTTTCTGCTGTCATTTTCAGACGGATGGGGTCAATGATATTAGATCAGTATCTCTGTAAGAGTGGCATGAATTGATTACAGTAACCCCACTTCTTTTTTTATTTTCCACCCTTTGATCCCAATTTGGATATTGAAATCCATGGCTAAGATATAATATCAAGAAATGTGAAAAGGCCAACTCAGCCATTCTTGATTGCTCAAAGTGCAACTTCATCATCTCTCACTTTAAAAGAAAAAAAAATATTGATTTGATCCCTCTTTGTTTAAAGATGGAAATGTGACATAGAAATATGAATAAAGAGAGGGAGCAAGAAAGAAAGTGAGAGAATCAACTTTTGCCTTTTGTTTTTGTTCATAATCTCAACTTTAAATTCTTCTGTTATCCAACGGCTGGTTTTGGCCTTCTTTTTATCAGTGTGTCCCTCTCTCTCCTCCCCTTTCTTCTCCTTCCATCTCCTCCCCTTAAGCTCATGTTAAGCCTCTGCAAAATCAAATCTTTCGTACAAATTTGATGAGGGTGAAAGAGAAAGAGGAAAGCAAGAGGGAGAAAAGTTGAAGCTTAGCTTCTTACTTGAAGTTGAAGACTCTTTTTGCAAGATGATTGATTCTTTAGGCTTATACAAACTTCAACTACCTCAGATTCCCTCTACTTTCAATCCAGCCTCAGATTAAAACACTTCCTATTTGTCAATTTCCTTGAAATATCTCCAAGAAAAACATGGTTTACTTGGCTGTTTTAGCAGCAACATTCTTGTCCCTCATCAACACCTCTTTTTCTTCCTCCCTCATCTCTGATTTCCACTCCCTCATCGCGCTGAAACAAGGCTTCGAGTTCCCTAACTCGGCCTTAAACACTTGGGACTCCTTAACTCCTACATCCGTTTGCTCATGGAGTGGCATCAAATGCTTCCACAACCGAGTAGTCTCCCTCAACATATCCGGCATGGCCCTGTACGGCTCTGTCTTGCCTGATATCTCAAGACTCGACAAGCTGATGGAGCTCTCCATTGATGGAAACAACTTCACTGGTGAGATCAAGATTGAGAATATGAACTCCCTCAACTTCCTCAAATTGTCCAACAATCAGTTTAGTGGAAATCTTGATTGGAACTACTCCACCCTCCCAAATCTTGAAGTTCTTGATGTGTACAACAACAACTTCTCTGCTCCCCTACCGCTTGGCTTGTTGAGTTTGAAGAGGCTCAAGCATTTGGAGCTGGGAGGAAACTACTTCAATGGCAGAATACCACCAAACTATGGAGATTTACAAGGATTGGAGTACTTATCATTGGCTGGAAATGATCTAGAGGGAAAAATCCCTAAAGAACTAGGCAACCTCACAAACTTGAAGGAGCTCTATTTAGGCTACTACAATGTCTACCAAGGTGGGATCCCTAAAGAGTTTGGCAAGCTGATGAATCTAGTCCACATGGATCTTTCATCTTGTGATTTGGATGGCTCAATCCCTAAGGAGCTTGGAAACTTGAAGTCATTAGACACATTGTTTCTTCACATAAATCGCCTATCCGGGCCCATCCCGGATGAGCTTGGCAACTTGACTAGCCTAGTGAATCTTGATCTCTCTCTCAATGCACTCACCGGAGAAATCCCATATCAGCTCAACAACCTCAGCCAACTCCGGCTACTCAACCTCTTCATCAACCGGCTTCACGGGTCGATCCCAGATTTCGTGGCAGAGTATCCTCAACTTGACACTCTTGCTCTCTGGATGAACAACTTCACAGGTACTATTCCTAGGAATCTTGGCCAGAACCAGAAGCTGCAGCTTCTAGACTTGTCTTCAAACAAGCTAACTGGTACTGTTCCTCTTAACTTGTGTGAATCTAAGCAGCTTCGGATTCTTATTCTTCAAAAGAATTTCCTTTTTGGCTCCATTCCACAAGATTTAGGCTCTTGTTTGAGTCTTGTCAGAGTGAGATTGGGGGAGAATTACTTTAATGGTAGTATTCCTAGTAATCTTATCTACCTCCCAGAATTAAACTTTCTTGAACTGCAAAACAATATGCTGTCCGGTTCCTTGTCCGAAAACAGTAATTCATCATCATCCAACCAAACTAGATTAGGCCAGATGAATCTGTCAAACAATCAGCTTTCTGGGCCTTTACCATTTTCCCTCTCCAACTTCTCATCCCTCCAAATCCTCTTGCTTAGTGGGAACAACTTCTCCGGCCGGATTCCGGCTTCCATTGGAGAGCTTCACCAAGTGGTGAAGATGGATTTTAGTGCAAACTTCCTCACCGGAGAAATCCCTCGTGAGATTGGCAACTGTCTTCATTTGAATTATCTTGATTTAAGCAAGAACAACCTCTCTGCCTCAATCCCACCGGAGATATCCAATATTAGAATCTTGAACTACTTGAATCTCTCGAGAAATCACTTGAGTGATTCGATTCCTCAATCAATCGGCTTAATGAAAAGCCTCACCACGGCGGATTTCTCCTTCAATGATTTTTCCGGCAAGCTGCCGGAGACTGGGCAGTTCTCGGTGTTCAATTCTAGCTCATTCATCGGAAACCCTAATCTATGCGGACTAATGGTGGATAATCCCTGCAACATCTCCACCGCCGCAAATCTTCAGGGGAAGTCGCGGAACGCGTTCAAACTCATGTTTGCGGTGGGGCTACTGATGTGCTCGTTAGTCTTCGCGACGGCGGCGATAGTGAAGGCGAAGACTTTCAGGAGGAAGGGATCGGATTCGTGGAAGATGACGGCGTTCCAGAAGCCGGAGTTCACCGTCTCCGACGTCGTCGAGTGCGTAAAGGACGGCAACGTGATCGGCCGCGGCGGAGCGGGGATCGTTTACCACGGCAAGATGGGCAACGGCGTCGAAATCGCCGTGAAGAAGCTGCTCGGACTGAACAGCATCAACAGCCACGACCACGGATTCAAAGCGGAGATCCGCACGCTGGGGAACATACGACACCGTAACATCGTGAGACTGCTCGCCTTCTGCTCGAACAAAGACGCGAATCTTCTGGTGTACGAATACATGAGGAACGGCAGCTTAGGGGAGGCGCTGCAAGGGAAGCAAGGGGGGTTCTTGAGCTGGAATTTGAGGTATAAAATCGCGGTGGATTCGGCCAAAGGGTTATGCTATCTCCACCACGACTGCTCGCCGTTGATCGTCCACCGTGACGTCAAATCCAACAACATTCTATTGAACTCGAGCTTTGAAGCCCACGTGGCAGATTTCGGGCTGGCCAAGTTCTTGGTCGACGGCGCCGCCTCGCAGTGCATGTCCGTCATTGCCGGCTCTTATGGCTATATTGCTCCAGGTACACTTTTTCCGAAAATTGCAATTATTATTACAAATTACATTCGAAATTCAAAATTATAAATAATTAAAGTCCAAAAATAGCAAAAATGAGAGAAGAAATAAGCCGTGGGGGCCGGGAGAATTTCATTGGTAAGCGCACTGAATCAGTATGAGAGTGGCAGTGAATCTGAGACTGACGTAACATCTACTCGGGAAAGAGGAAAAGACATTTATACCCCTCTTTCTCTCTTTCTCTCTCCTGCGTGTGTTCTGCACTTTCCAATTGGGAAACGTGAAAAGGATTGTATTTTTTAATTGTGTTAATAATTAATCCGTGTTGTGGAATTGCAGAATACGCGTACACGTTGAGAGTAGACGAGAAGAGCGACGTGTACAGTTTCGGGGTAGTGCTGCTGGAGCTGGTGACGGGGCGGCGGCCGGTGGGCGAGTTCGGGGAAGGGGTGGACATCGTGCAGTGGGCCAAGTGTTCGACGAAATGCCGCAAAGAAGAGGTGGGCAGCATTTTAGACCCACGGCTGACGGTGGTGCCAAAGGATGAGTCGATGCACCTCTTCTTCGTGGCCATGCTCTGCGTCCAAGACAACAGCGTCGAGCGCCCCACCATGAGAGAGGTGGTGCAGATGCTCTCCGAGTTCCCGCGCCGCTCGCCGGACTTCCAGTCGTCGTCGTCCACCCAGAATAGGAAGAGCCCAGATGAGAAAACAAGAAAGTATTTATTGGTATGAGTTTCTCCTACGAACATAATTAAGGATAAACTATTGCGTTTTTGCTCTAAATTTTTTTTTTTAAATTTTCCCTTTTTATTCCTTGTGCTTAATTTTAGATTTCTTTCTCTTTCTCTCTCCTCTTCTTTGGAAATAGACTAATTGAGAATTGTGGCCCAGAAAAAATTAGGTGGAGATGGAATAACTGATGTTATTGTTATATGTAGGGAGGTGGTGGTTAGTTTGTTCTAATATCCTTGTATTATAGTGTACACACAAAGTATTTCTCTTTTTTTTTTTGTTTTCAATTTCGTGTGCTTTCTTTCTCAGTCTCTTCACATTTCTATTTTGTAATAAATACTTTTGTATCTAATGATCTCAACATTAAATCAATTTGTGAAAGTAATCAAATGAAAATCTGAAAATGAGTTTCGGTTCAATTCTCAAAAATCCGAGAACTAAAAGAAAAAAAGGGTAACGATGAGACAAGTTTATGATACATGCAAGACTCAGAATTTTTTAGAGGTATTTGTTATAATTAGGGGTGTTCGGTACGGTATACCGTATTATTTTTCTCATACCGCATATCGTACCGATAAGGGTCGGTATGAGAAAAAGCATACCATTACCGTACCGATCATTTCGGTATACCGTAGTTCGGTATACCTAAAATTCGGTATAGCAAATCTCCATACCGTTGTTATACCGCTCTTTCGGTACACCGTACCACACTTCGGTAATCTATCTATGTTTTTTATAAAAGCCAAGAAAGTTATTAATATTATTTTTCAATAAAATTAATTAATTTATTTATTTTGTATGAATTTGTTAATATTACGGGTTAATATTTATAAAGTTGAAAAATATAATTTTTTATCCATTTCATGATTTAATAGATAAATAATGTGACTTTATGTCAAATAAAGTTATGTCTATGTGAATTTATGATATAACATTAAGATTGTTTGATATGAGTAACATATTTGTAACAATCCATGTTCAAAACTTGTAACCAACATTTTTACACTCTTTTCTACAAGATATATGCGGTATGAACTTCGGTATGCGGTATACCTCGGTATGAAAAATCTCATACCGTTACCGAAAAATAAAAAAAGTCGGTATGATACCGTTACTCAAAAATTACGGAAATAAGAAAAATCGGTATCTTCGATATCTTTTCGGTATGGTATGTGCGGTATACTGATTTTTCGGTATACCGTAACACCCCTAGTTATAATAGCCAAATCCCAATAACAAAAAATAAAATTGTCCAACTCCTTATCTTATGTTTATAAATAATCAAGATTACTAAAATACCTTTATTTTTTAGTCACATTTTTTTTATTGTTGATGTAATTTCATATGTTTTTCTTAGTACTTGTTCACAAATGATTGATTTGGGTTTAATATATAAATTATTTTTAAAAATTCCAGTGCCTAAAGGATGCCTAAGGATGCCTAAGGGTTCTGTAGAGAACCTAAAAAGCTCAATGTGAATAAGAGCCTTAGGTCATGAACGCCCTTGGCATTTACTTCTCTCATGCCTCTAAATTCAGCTTCAGTGCCTAAGAGAGTCACATGTACTCCTACGGCTCTCTTAAGCACTGGATTAATATATATATTTTTAAAACAAAAATAATTTGGGTGTAATAAAATAATTATTTTTAAAAATTGCAGTGCTTAAGGGATGCCTAAGGGTGTCGTAGAGAGCCTAAAAAGCTCATTTTGAATAACAGCCTTGAAGTGCCTTAGGCCATGAATGTCATTGGCATTGGTGTCTCTCATGCCTCTTGGGCACTGGATTAATATATATATATTTTAAACAGAAACGAGTGCAAAAGGTAAATCTATTCAGCTTTTTCAATGCTGAATCTATTGACCACATGTAGGATAAAAAAAGAAACGAGTGCCTAAGGAGTGCTTAGGGAGTGCCTAAGCTGAAAATTTCCTTTTCAGCTTTGTTAGCGAAAATGACTTCTGAAAAAGTTACGAGATGACTACTCAGCTTTCATGTGCCTCTAATTGTCCTCAATAAGGAGTGTTGCAGGGTGCCTAAGGAGTGCCTTTGGTTGAGAAGACATTTCTTTCTGAAGCATATATGCTAGCTATCAAGCTTGTGCATGTCATCACATTAATCTTTTCGAGTGCCTAAGGTGTCCCTAAGATTGTCGATGGAGCACCTAAACAGATAAGTCATGCAAAATTGATTGTTGCTTGCTCTTAAATATTGACGAAATCCATATACAACCTTACTACATCCTAGAAAATTTTCATATTGTTCTTACCCTCGTTCCTTCTCAATTCTGTAAACTCTATTTCTAAAAAATGATGGATTTTCGACCAGTTATTGTTAAAATGAACGGTGAATTCTACCATCAATTGAATTATACCTACGGATATGAATTCATGGTTTACATTATGTCAAACAATATTTCTCTTGCGTATTTCCGGCAAAGCATTTACAAGATGCTCGTTGCTTTTTCTCTTCCGTCAAACTACTTCATCTACTATACCACTGCTTCACGAAAAATCGGGAGGATAATGAAGGCTATCCTCGGCCAAAATATTGATCTAATGCGTCTGTATGCTATTGACGTAGAGCCGGTTGTATTTCTTGTTTATCCTGAAGTGCAAAATCCTCAATTTATTGTCCCGAACCTAAATCAATTACCCGAAGATATTTCTAATTTCGGAGGCTTTAATTGGTTTAAGGAGCACGACAGCGGAAGCAATCCCTCCGGAAGTGCTCCTAAAAGGGAAGTTCATATCGAGACTAATGATGATCGTGAGGCCCATCTGGACTCATCATCCGATGATGATGAGGATGAAAATATTCTGGATGCCTTGATTAATTGTTCGTTATAGGGTTTTGTTGCATGGATTCGACGAAAGGGTGGCGTGAGCCAGCTTATGTTTATGCTCGTTCCAGTCAACCGTCACACCACCAACGATGAGATTATTTACGGTAACATGGAAGCAACAAGCAACTAGTAACTTCCAATTGTTCCCCTTGATATTTTTAATTCACCGGTGGCGTATAACCTGGATCGTGTTGTCGACGGACATTTGTGACAAGGATTGATGTTTTGCTCGAAAGAGGAACTTTATGCGGTCGTAGCATTATTTCATATGAAAAAGGGGGCTGATTTCAAAGTTCAACGTTTATGCCCGACCCGTTTGGAGTATATCTGCAGACGAAGTGAAGATTGTCCATTTTCGCTGCGGACACACTCTAGAGGCAAGCTTTATTGGGAAGTGACGAGATTCCAACCGAATAACACATGTATAAATGATTTGTAAGGCCTCGGAGCAAGAAATGTTCATTCAAAAGTTGTAGTCGCTTAAATTGCACGTAGAATGCATCGACAAAGCAAATTAATGAAACCGACGGATATTCAAGCGGATCTGTTGGATAAGTTTGGAATTCAAGCGACCTACGGTGTGGCCCTACGAGCACGCAATGCTGTCATTTCCATGATTTACGGCGGACATGCAGAGTCATTCAGCAAGTTGCCTCAATATCTGTATTTGCTTGAAATGACGAATCCCGACACATATACCAATCTGGATGTTGATGAGGATGGGCATTTCTAACACTTATTTTTTGCGCTTGGTATATCACGTGCACCGTGACTATCCAATCTACGGAAGGTTATTGTGGTCGATGGGACACACTTGAAGGGGAGGAATAAGGGAATATTATTCGTCGATGCAACATTTGATGCGAACAAGCAAATATTTCCTCTAGATTTTGGTGTTGGTCCGACTAAGAAGGGTGTGTCGGGGACTTGGTTTATGTTACGTCTAAATAAGCATTTACATCGGAACGAGAGTTTAGTCATTGTGTCGGACCAACATAAAAATATAGCGAATGTCGTTAGAGATATTTTTCCAAACGCACAACACGGGTTTTGCTATTACCATCTGCCAAATAAGCTCGCCAGACACGGTGATTGGGTATTCCGGATGTTCCATGAAGCTGCGTACGCATATCGGCCAACCGAGTTTCAAATATCTTACAAAATATTCCAGTGCCTATCCCTTAGGCTCTTACGGGCCTTTCAGCCAGAACCCACATCCACGTCTCAATCTTCTTCGTATCAGCAGGTGCGAAGAAGGACATCAAAGCCACTACATTGGCCACCTTCAGATAATCATCACATGAAAGATCCTCCACTTTGTTATCTTTAACCAATGCTAGCAAGTTACTGGATGCGATGGGTTCACCGTTTGTTAGTCTCATATACACTCCAGATTCTCGTGGCTTACGAGGTGCATCCGGATTAAAAGTACTCTCGCCGAATGTCAATCCGATCACGAGTGCATACTCTAATTATGAAAATCGCAGCTCTCGTCCAGATATGTGAAACCGAACTTCCACTGCACCTGATAGCATAATAGTTGATGCAATGCCATCAAGGCACTATTACCCTTCCGCCATTGCAGAAGGTGCCCAAACTGACCAGTAAGGAACCGTTGTACTAACTCATTACTCCCCCCCCCTCCGCGTTGTGAAAGAAACTGCTTAATCCATTCAGCCAACTGGTCTCTCCAATGAGTAGTAATTTAGAGGAGTTTTGCCTAACAACTAATCGAATATAAACATGCTGCATAAATACAACATTAAGCTCTAATTAATGTAAATATACTACATGCATTTTTAGTTGCATTACATATTGTAAATGGATGCATCAATATATACTAAACTATATTTAACTGATGTTAAGAAAAAGTTCGGTATCGCTCCAATCGAACAACCTTTTATTTTGCATATATAATTGCGTCGTATACTAAAAATTGATGCATGTATAGATAATTTATATTATATTTTAGTATAATTAGTAACTATTCGTTATTATTCTAAATCAAAATCTGAAGAGAAGAAACATACAATAAATGTCAACAAAAATAATAATCGCATAAAATTTGATTGGAATATATATATTTAAAATATTTTTAATCTTAAATCTTTAATAGAATATTAGGTTAATACCACTAAAAAGTAATTCTTCAATATTAAGGATTCATAACTATTCGTTATTAAGGTTTTAAACGATATAGAAATATAAATTTAGTAATGTAGAAAATATTAAAATATTAAATAACTTTTCATAATATAAAATCATAAACTTGGTAAAATTAAAATATTTTTTAATGAAACCGTTTGAAGATGGAAAAGATAAATTTGAATAATACTTATCATAATAATAAAAGGAGATCGTGTATCCAAAAAAAGTGAAAGTTAACCTATCTAATAAAGTTATAATTACATAAAAACCTTCTAGTAAGTATTCTAATTCAAAAATCTATTAGAAAAATAAAATTTATATCCATAGATCTAGCAAGATTTACAGATAGTATTGGTTACTATTTCTCTCAAATATCTACGTATATATAAATTTCTCCCTCAAACATTCCTATATGCATTGATTTATTTTCTTGTTTCTTCAAACCCAAACACAACAAGAAATTCGCGGATTGCCGGTGGAAAATTTTGTCGGTAATCATTAAAATTCCGTCGGTAAATCGATTACCAACGGATTAGTGACAAAAATTTTTCCGTCGCCTCAGAGCTTGTTGGTAAATATTACTGACGAAATTTTTTCGTCGGTAATATTTATCGGCGGATTAGTGACGAAATATTCCTTCCGTAAACAATCAGCGGTCGATTTGTCGGCGAACATTTTACCGACGGAATATTCCGTCAGTAACGTTACTGACGGACAAATCCGTCGGTAATAGTGACGGATTACCGACGGAATATTCCATCAGTAGTAGTGACGGATTATATTCCGTCATTAATATGCCTTAAATAGGTACATGGTTACCGACGGAATATTCCATCGGTAATCCGTCACTAATTTATTTTTATTTTTAATTTTTTGTACCTAGTTCTCGACAACCTGTATCAATTAATTCAATCCAATATGCATCAAGAAACCCAATCTATTTCAGAATCCAAATATAAATATAGAAATATTAATTCAAATCCATATCAAAATACAAGTGAATCCACATAAACTTCGAGTAAAAATCTTAATATTCAATTAACATCATTTCTAAATCATGCAGAGGAAGGAGGGGGAGAATGATTGTTGTCAGAAGTATCGCATCGACTATCTTTTGCAAGCATCTGTGCCATGATCTCCCTCATCCGGGCCACCTCCTCCTCGAGCTGCATTCCACGTTCATTCCAAAGCCTGAGAGTATTGCAAGCTGGAACGGGACCCTCCACTGTGCTTGCTGACTCCGACACCCGGCTCTGGCTCTAAATTCCTACAACGAGACGCAATGTCCGACTTCTGCACCACCTCTGGCCTCGCCCAATACTCATTTAGAGCGGCCCACCTCTCACCAGTAATGTAAAGTGGCTTTGATGGACGCCTTTTCTTCATCTCATTGTGCCAGCCACTAAATCGTCTGGCTGCCCTCTTTTGCCACATCTCATAGACCGCGTTCTCCCATTCAGGAGGCCATCGAAAGTATTTATGCAATTTACAAAATGTAACATGTTAAATAAATTAAAGTCTTAATTTCTATTTTAATACAAAAAACATGTATTGAATTCTTCAAAATACTGCTCCTTGATTTCTGGGGGAGTCAGCTTTCAAGTGAATCCAGTCGGATTATGAATGAGCTTGAAATATTCAATAATTGTATTGAGCAAATTTGGAAGGCCCAAACAATCTCCTAAAACATAAATCAGTTTTTAGAGGTGAATTGCAAACAGTTGATATATTAAAACAAAAGGAATTGGTTACAACATACCCATCAGCAGAAATCTCAAACAAGCGCCTACTATTAACGCTAACAGAGATGGCCTCACCAACAAAAGTCGTGGACCCATTGGGTGGGATACCAGGCTCAGTAGATGGAGCTGATATCGTCCTGCCGCCACGAAATTCTAGGATTTCTTCTAACTTTAAAGTTACAAAAAATCAAGGTGCAACCCCAACAGCTAAAGGTACTACTCTACTAAGTGTAAAAGAGATCTAGCACGAAATCATTTCTCAATTTATTCTCATATTGAACACGAATTTGATTGATCCAATTGCAACATATTAAAGAAGAAGATAAAAGCCTTAAGGCGAAAAAGCGACACTCTTTATTTCTCAATTCTTAATAAAATATGATCTGCCCTAATTCTCTACTAACTTACATTAAATACTAAAACAAAAAGACATAATTAATTAACTAAAGTTCATTAGCCACAAGTGGCCTAATAGATTAAAAGGCCCGTTATTGCTATTATTTTGGCCTAATTTTGAATCTAGAGAAAGGGGGGGGCATGGATCTTGGGCAGGTTGTCCTACATCACATATTCATGCAAAATTCATATAATTCATTCCTAATTCATGCAATTGGATAATAAAATCAAAATCTAAGCTAAAAAATAGGCTTGGTTTATGAACCAACGGCGGCAAGCAACAAACTTGAAGGAAAAAATGGAGTTGGGCGGCAACACTTACCTGATCGGAAGAAGCCATGTCTCTCGGCGCCAGAGGCGAGGCTTGGGCCGAGACGCTGGGAGGCAGTGCGGCGGCGCGGCAAGTGGGCGAGGTTGAGGCGGCAACGCTGGGAGGCGATGAGGCCGTGCGGCTGGGGTGGCGACGCTAGGAGGCAGCTGCTGGCTGCTGGTGTTTGACGATGGAATGTCCTAGGAGAAGGCCTCTGTTTGAAACGAGTGCCTAAGGCAAGTTTTGATTTTATTTTTTTTTAAAGATTTTTCACTGCCGAAGGAGTGCCTAAGGCTATGATCCAGCTTTTCGCAAACATGTGACGAGATTTGTCTTTTTCTATGGCACGCCTTAGGGCACTCATAGGCTCGCCTTAGGCACTGCTAGTCAATTACTGCAGATTGAATTCTTTTTGTCTCTGATACTGCGCAAATGATTGAAATTGAATAATTTGAATCAAAACAGACACAAAAGTGAGGGTAGTATGGTCAAATTGGTTAAATTGTAAACAAATTTATAATGGAAGGCTACTTTTGATTTTTGTTTAATGAATTTGGGTAGAAACATATATTACCACAATTTTTTTATGTATCTTTTGAAGAATTATTACTTTGTTCTCGAAATGAAAAATTTAGATATCTTAAACCTCAAATTGTAATTTTTTGCTCCATAGACCATAATTTCATAATTTTTAATTTATGATCCGGTGTTTAGTTGCCATCGTTGAATTTGGAAGCGTGAACAGACTGTCGGTGATAAGCTGGAGGAAGGTGAGGATGACGTCAAGTCAAAATTTGAAGTAGAGTCTTAGTCCGTTTCTGTATAATTTCTAGATTCAAAATAAAATCACAAAAATTGATATCATTTTCTATGAGTAAATATGTTCATCCTTCATTTATCATTTTAGAAGTATCTATTCATAAAAAAATTCCTTATGACAATATGAATGAATATCTCGAATCACCCCAAAACATCTAACCAAATAATTATCTTAATATATTTAATTAATTTTTCTCTCATTTATATACTTCATTTTTCTTCCAATCCAACCATTTCCAATTTTTACCTTTTATGCCTGACCACCCCAATCAGGCCATACCAACAATAGATTATGTAGTTTAATTATTTTATATTTCATTATTAGATATTAAAATTAACTTAGTTATAAAAAAAATTAAACTCAAAAATAGTAAAAATTAAAATAAAACAAAACATAGGACAATGATTGAAAGACGAACAAATACAACGAAAAACTAAAATAACAAACAACAAAGTAAAGAAAATTAAACTATCATCGCCGAATTTTTCCAGATATGCTCGATCAAGTGGTCTCGAAAATCCCTTTGTGCTTCTCTATTCCGAAATTCTGACTTAGTTAGCATATATAGCTAGACTTGCAATCTTGTCTGTAGAGTCTGCAAAATTATTATTTTCGACTCCATCCGCAATTGGATGATCACTCTTACTTGATATCGTATAAATTCCGTGGGATTTTGATAGTTTTAGGTGAATGCTTCTTTCATATTCCACGGTTATATTATGGATGATGATCATGCAAAACTAGAAATACTTTTTCTTGGATAAAGAAACATATTACTCGATCTACTTCTGTACTCTCATGATATATATCATAACTCGGACATCCATTTCATGTGCCTCTCCTAGTTTTGCACAGCAGGGTTATGAAAATCTACGAGAAGCGACCAAGCGTATTTTATGTGTCAATTGTCATTTAGCTAATAAGTCCTTGGAAGCGTTTATCATTTTTCCCATAAGAAAAATACAATAGTGTTATGTCTTCTATCACTTTCCAACTTTAACGATTGTTTTAAGTGTTGCACTATTTTCATGAGGATTTTCATAAAGAGGTTGGGGTTGTGTGTTTTGATTGAGATTTTGTGAAAAATACGAATTCAAGTCAAACGTCGATGATGCTAATTCGTTGGAATTTTAAAGATTTTCGTAGTTAGGATAATAATCTTGAGAGTAAGAGAGATTTTGAGAATTGTAAAAGTTGTTATTATATAAATCATGATAACTAAAAGAGAGATAATATTTTTAGTAAATAATAGAATTAGATAAAACGAGAGAATTTTAAGATTTGAATAAACATAACAATATTATTGGTCTCTATTTATACATATATTATTAAATAAATTATCATTTTTCTATATAAAAAAATATTGAGAGCTAATAGAGTAGCGACATGTGGCAAAACACCCCCACCCACCACCACCACCACTCGGTTTTTCTCTTGCATGCCACTTGTCACTCACTTTTTCTTATCTCCTCCCATACATTTACATTTTTCTTTATTCAATTCAAATATCTACATCCCACCCGCCTATACGAAATATACATCGATATTTACGGTCTTAGTATAATAGGTGTTGAAGTCGAAGTTCAACATCTATCATTATATGCGAACTTATCACAAATGATTAGTCTAATATCATTTGCATATTTTGTGTGATTTTCAAGCTATTAAAGATAATTAAATTTACTTAGGAAATACTCCCTCCGTTTCATTGAGTTAGTTTACTTTCTTTTCGGCGCGATAATTTAAAAAAATTAGTGTAGACTGATAAATATATGACTCATATATTAATTAATAATTTAAAATTGATTTTTGGGGTAGAGGTGTGAGACTCATTTAATTAATTAATATTTTGAAGTTGATTTGAATTGTTAAAGGTGTGAGACTTACTTTCTTTTTTAAAAACTGGACAAGTTCAGTGGGACAGATCGAAAAAGAATACTGAATAAGTTCGGTGGGACGGAGGGAGTAGTCATTTGTCACTAGGAGAAAAACAAAATTTGTGAATAATATTTAGAATCGATATACTACCTCCGTTCCATTAGTAGTATCTCATATTTTTAAAAAGAGTGTCCTATTAACAACATCTTATTATGTGACAATTTGGGACCCAATTCGATATTTTTTTTTTGTTGACGGGGAGAGGCATCCGCTTTAATTAATTAAATTTTGAAGTGATTTGCTTGTTAAAGATGTAGAACCTCGCTTCTCGTGCTAAAAAAAAGCGACAAACCACACGAAGAAGAGTTAAAAAGATACCCTGGATAATGTGACGGAGGTGAGAGTCATTTCACTAGGAGAAAAACAAAATTTGTGAATAGTTTAGAATTAAACCCGTGCCATTTATCGATCCCGCATTTAAAAAGAGTGTCATATTAACAACATCTTATTATGTGACAATTTGGGACCCAATTCGATATTATTCATCTATTTGAAGAATAAAAGTTTAAAAACAAATTTGAGGTAAAGTCTGTTGCAGCACAAAAACACAACTCTCGTGAAATAGAAAAATAGTACGAGTCGCAGTTACAAGTTTACCCCTCTGCCATTTCAGTAAATTACACATTCATAAGATCATTTTTCAAATGCAAATGGCCGTCAGATATATTTGAGGGTTTAGCAAATTCCCTTTCTCTAGTCTACACACGCCTCCTTCGAGGTTTATTTGGTTGGTCTATTTCGTCCTTCCCATTCTTATTCTCGCACATTATCAACTTGGAAAACCGCTTCGTCCTAAGCGGTTTCCAACTTTGGAGGAAGAGAGTGGATTTGAACTGAATAGGTGCGTTTTCTGCAATTATGGTGGAAGGTTTCATCTATTTTTTTTTTTTGTTGCTCTTTCCTCCTTTTTGTTGGTGGTAGTCTTCGCTTGGCGTCTGCTATGCAATTTTCGAGTTTTCTCCTTGTTTTCAAGATTTGGCAACTAGAATGGATCTTGAGTTTGTATGTGTTGCTTTTTAGCTTTTGAAAATTTCTTGTGTAAATCATCATGCATATATGGAGGCGAATCGTGCTTAATGCTTTTTGAAAAGGAGGAAGAGAATTCAGAGTTGAAGCTAATGTTGGTTATAGTTTCATTTTAACCTTACTCTTCTGCAATCTCATTCGCCTAAAATTCTGTTCTCTATGATTAAGAATTTACTCAACATGCCGCCAGTTAATATTTACATATTTATGATTCTAAGAAGCTAAAGGATTTACATTTTTTTTTTTGTTATTTTTGCGTTTTGGTCCAACAATTACTCGTTTCGTGGGCTTCTGCAATAATAAGTTGTGGAATATTTTCTCCTTCTTTACAAGTGCTTTTTTATATCTATGTTGACATTTTATGGATGGAGGCCACGTTTTTATGTGTGGTTTAATTGGATTTATGCCTTTTTATTTGGCTATGATGAAGTTGTGGTTATGACTTATGAGAAGTCAAATTTGTCTCTTTGATTGGTTCTCTTCAACCAAGTGTGGTTTTTCAGGAGGAGAAAGATTAATTTATCTTTCGGGAAGATATCCCATTTCCTATGTGATATGTGCTCCCCAATTTTCTCCCCTTAAAAATAGGAAATCCTTTTCTTGCTTATAGCAACGTAAAATCGTTTCACCACTCTCTTTCGTTTTATTTATGTTTGGTTCTCATGGTAAAAGTTGAATCTCTTTTTCGATAAATATATCTCTTGGATTTGGTAAAGGGATAAGAATCTTGATCTTTTTTGGTGGAGAAGAATAGTATCCCCCTTTTGGAAGGGGTGTGGGCATTGCCTTTTGAATTAAGTTTCATTACTGATCAAATGTTCTGATTTTTGACAATAACTTCATCTTTTGTCTATAGTGAAGGTCAACTTAGTGATTAACTAGACTGATTTCTGACCTTGTAAAATATCAAAGCCATTGTTTCTCAACTTGTAATTGAGTATGTGCTGGTCTCACCTCTTGAAAATCGTTTCTGTTTGTTGTAGGTCCACCGTTCAACATTGGAGAATAAAATGTCTGGAAAGAAGAAAATAGAGACATGTACGTCCTTTTGGTTCTTTGGTCAATTCTTGTATGTAGGAATGGAATAGGCATTTGATTTTATAGTTATTGAGGCATCCCTTCGAGTTACCTCGACATGTTTTGCTTTTGAGTATATGTGCAAATTGTCCCTGTTTCATTGATTGATACTCAAGAGTTGAACTATACTTGGAGTGGTGCATGGAGTAAACTGATTGCCACATCTCCTGCAAAATGAGATGTTTACTCAACTGATTTAGCCGCATGTAGTTTGTAGGGAAGCTTATGTCTTATGTTATTTTCTTGCTTGCAGCTCAGGCAAGCGCTCCTACTGCGAAGTCTGTATTGCCAACCAAGCTTCCTGAGAAAGATATGGTCAGTCTTTGTGACATGGTTTATCTATCTAAAAATATTAGCTTCTCTATGTTCTTTTTTTGATGATGGGCTTTGTTGTCATGTGATATATCCAGTCGTATATTTTTCTGTAATGTACAGTATTTCTTTTTCGCAGGAAAGGTCTTGTTCTATATGTTTGTTCCCTCTCTCTTGCCTGACTTGTTTTTAGGAAGAACCATTTATTTGTCTAACACTCCTCACTCCTCAGTTCCTTTGTTACTCGTTACTTGTCAAAACAGAAGTAGATGCTACTTCGGCTGATTGAACTGTATTAATTGTGTTTAATTGGGTTTTTTTCGCAATTCCCCTTATGAGGCTTGTCAAGCACCCCCCTGTCTTCTCATCATCTTTCTCCTTTTTCTTGTCCTTTAATTCATTATTTGCAGATATTATAAAATTTTAAAACATTTACCATGAGTAACAGAAAGATGGCACCTCAAAAATAAATTTTATTGGTTCAATTTTATTTTTTTCAGAAATCAGGGATTGATATAAAAAGTTGGAATTTGCCTATTCTTTTTTTCATTAAGATATATGTTTATAGGTTTGCAGCATGTGATGCGATGACAATAGTCTCATGCAAAACATACAGGGAAAAAAACTGAGGTGTCTCTTTTCAGGGGAAAGAAGGAATACCATCTGACTCTGTTCCGTCTGCATCTTCTGGGGCAAATAATCAACCGTTAACTTCAGAACAGGGTGTCTATTATCCACCTACCAGCTGTTATGATTATTATTATCCAGGTACTGTTTTATCTGCTTCTGGCATTAGGATAGTTCAGTATATTTTGCAATTATGAGGTGCAGTAGAGACTTGAAAAACCATATCTTCTGGCTCATAGTACGGAAATGCTATGGTTAGGTTTTTATCTATGTTCTCTCCTGTTTCTGTTCGGCAATTTGAATGGGGTGAGCATGTGGGTATGTGACGTTTAGAAATTTTATATCTTGAGATATTTGTAGGTGAAGTTTCTTTTAAATCAGTCATAAACTTGACATTTTTTCCGTTATGGTCTATAGGACAAAATGGGAACTTTGCACAATCTGATGACAAAGGTTCTACTAACACACCTGGTGATTCTTATGGGGTATGCTGTTCCTTACTGTACTTCATGGCGTGCCTTTTGGTGTTTTGTATATTGCTGCTTCATCTGATGGAACACTTTTTGTTTCTACAACAGTAGATTTTATTTCGAATTTTACTCCTAATGTGATGATTCACTAATTTACCAGGGTGTCGAACAACATAATGCTTCACACCTATACTACATTCCGGGCATAGCTACATATTCAACTGGTTTTGTGGGTATTGATGGAAAACAAGTGCACACATCGGCAGAATATAGTCAAGCACCCTCCTCATATGGATCAGAAGCATTTCCATGTTACACATATGATTCAACCTATGCTGGAAATGGCTCGTCTAGCAGTAAAAGTGGATCTGTTAAATCCGCAGGCACTAGTCGCTCTGCGAATTCAAATGGATTTAATTTTGCCAAAGCTAACGGCAACCACTCGAGCAGAACTTCAGCTTCACCTTTTTATTCAAAAGCCCATCAGCCAAATATTTCGAGGTCTATCTATCAGAATCAGTCTTTTAATCCACTGAACAAGGTATCATCTTGTCTTAGGATCAATATTTATATATTTTAATGTTTGTCTAAATTATGTAGCTAAGCTTGTATCAGTTTGAAAATCGAACTTCTCACTTAGATGATTTACTTCACATCTGTTTAAACCGCTGAAGGGAACATGATGTGTTTCTTAATATCATTGCTGTCATGTTTGTGTTGCTGCAGTTCGGTGCTGGTTTCCAATCATCTGGCCTCATGAGAGGAAACCAGCCAGCTGGAAACTACTCATCGCTTACCAGCCGAAACCCAGGTCATTTTCCACAATACGGTGCATATAGTTATCAACCCACTGCTAGACCATGGAACAACAACTACAAATCCAAGTCAAGACAAAATTTTGGCAGAAGTGGCGAAAACAATGCCACGACTGAACTAACTCGCGGCCCTAGGGACGACAATAGGAACAACTCTACTAAGTTGCCAACTGAAGTTGAACAACTTGGTTTCATTGTTGTGAGGGATAAATATAACTTGCAAGAGTTTGAGACGGTATATGATAATGCAAAATTCTTCATCATCAAGTCCTATAGTGAAGATGACATTCATAAATGCATCAAATACGATGTTTGGTCAAGTACTCCAAATGGGAACAGGAAATTAGATGCTGCTTTCCTCGAAGCTGATGCTATAACAAGAGAGACAGATAAAGCTTGCCCGGTCTTCCTATTTTTTTCGGTAAGCCCGCCCTCCCGTTTTTGCCCTATTGGGGATGTTTGTCTACACCAATTAGATTGACAAGATTGTTGGATTGTGTACTTCAGGTGAATGCAAGTGGGCAGTTTGTGGGTGTTGCTCAGATGGTGGGGCAGGTTGATTTCACCAAAAATATGGACTTTTGGCAGCTAGACAAATGGAATGGCTTCTTCCCATTGAAGTGGCATATAATTAAAGATGTCCCCAACCAACAGTTGCGCCACATTATCCTTGAGAACAATGACAACAGGGACGTCACTTATAGCAGGGACACTCAAGAGGTAAGCTAAAATTTACTCCGTAATGCATATGGGGTTGGTTTTTCAATTGATCTACTTTGCTCCTTGCAGATTGGACTGAAACAAGGCTTGGAAATGCTTAGCATTTTCAAGAATTACTCACCAAAAACCTGCGTATTGGATGACTTCAGCTTCTATGAAGGGCGTGAGAAGGCGCTCAAAGCAAATAGGGCTCGCGCAGCTGCAGCTTTTCGACCCAATGGTGGAGAATCCGAAGACCCTTCACTCGTCGTTCTAACTGAAAAGCTTTCCCTCGAGCCGACTCAACCATAGTATTGGAGAGACTGCTTTTCATCAGTTTTGTTAGGTAATATTGGTCATTGTTTTGAAAGATTTGTTCAAGAGAGATTGCTTTTCCACAGTTTTTTAGGTAATATTGGTGATTTTTGAAAGATTTGTTGAAGAGAGATCGCCTTTCGTCAGTTTTATTAGGTAATATTGGTCTTTGTTTTGAAGATCTATTCTTTTTTAAGGGATTCATGGTGTCTTCAAGCTTTGGGTCTTTTCATTTTTTTGTAACGTTTCAATTTATCTTTTTTTTAGTGGAATGTCAAAAGTGTTCATTTTAAAATTAGAAAATGCAAAAATGTATATGGTTTTCCATAAATGCAAAGTAAGATACCACGACCTCGGTATTATTCTTAAAGTAAGAAACAATTGTGCCATTTCAATTCTCAAACAAATTGTAACCTTTTTGTTTCTAGAAGATAAGTGTAGACTAAACAAAATAAAATGAAAATGTAAGTCGCCAATAGAAATCGAACCAAAGACGTAACATGTTTTTCTGAAGTATGAAACCATTGTACCAGTACCCATTCTCAAGAATATTAACGTTATTATAATTTGAAAAAATCATATGCATGTTAAACCAGTAACCATTATCTCTCTCTCTTTGGTGCTGAAGAGATCGCTCTCTCTTTCTCACTCTCTCTCTCTCTCTCGCTGAAGACCTCTCTCTCTCGCTGAAGCACTTTCTCTCTCTCTCTCTCTCTCTCTCTCTCTCTCTCTCTCTCTCTCTCTCTCCGCATATGTTTGTCCCTTACTGTTTCTATTAAATCACTTTTTGCAGGAATCAGAATATATTCCCTAAGTCTCAGAATCAGATTCTGCATATTTGTGTGCTTTAGGGTTTACTTTCACTTATACTTTCACGTGATGTTGTATGGTGGAAGAAAATGAGGAGAATTTTTTTGGTAGTAGGAGATTTGCTTCGTTTAGTGTCATGGTATGAGATTTGTAGATACTTGCGATAGATATTTGTGATCCATTCCAATATCAAGAATTCGAAATATTTGCTTCGTTTTTAGTTCAAATTGTCATATTAAAAAAAATCTGAATCCATTCCAATATTTGAAAAATATCAAGAATTCGAAATACTCCAAAAATATCTGAATCCATTCGAATATTATATTTGAAAATTTTGAAGATCTTGATCAATGTTTTCGAAAATAAATTGGAAATAATGCGAAATATTAGGGTTGATAACAGAAATGAGATTAGGGTTGATAACAGAAATGAAAATATTAGGTTTCCTAATTATTATTACGTAAAACCTTGATAAATATTATCATATATATTATATAAAATCATAGATTAGTAATTATTCTTACGTAAAACCTTGATATATATATTCGAAAAATATTCAATATTATCCTATATATTATCCAATTTCGAAACTAAATAGGATTCACTATTATCCTATATATTATATACAAGGTTAAATACAATATTATCCTATATAGTCTATATAATATTATCATGTATATAATACATTATATTATGAAACCTAACCAATAATTGAGTTCCGTAAACAGTGTATCATTTTCAACCCATCTTAAAAGTAGTCAAAGTCTGCTGAAAAGAATATATGGGAAATTGTTTTTGACTGAGGCAGACGAAAGTAAATGAAGAGTTCTTCACATCTCTTCTTCTCCTTCTTCACACCTCCTCTCTTCTTCTTGACACTCCCTTGCTGATCTTGTTCGTCCCACTTCACGTAGGTTCCCCTTAAACTGAGAATACTTCACATCGGAGATTAGCTTCATCTACATCTTTCACTAAAAGGCTTCAATGAAATTCGATCCTAGTTTTATTTTAGGTTTATATATTTTGGTTTATGATCTTTGTAGAGCATGCTTATAGAGAATATTTTGATAGAAATACCGTAATTGGTTTAGTATATTATTTTTATAAATCTTGTGTACAATTGTAATATTTTGAAGATATACTTTGAAGATATTTTGAAGATATACTTCTGGATTTTCGATAATAATTTTAGAACTGATTTATAATCTTGACGAAAATTGTAATATTTTTAAGGTTTAGTATTTTGAAGATATACTTTTGGAATATCGTTAATTTCATTTAGGGAATTTCTTCAATTTAATTTAGGTAATTTCTTCAATTTAATTTAGTGAATTTCGTCAATTTAATTTAGGAAATTTCGTTAATTTAATTTAGATAATTTTGATAATTTAATTTAGGGATTTTTGTTAATTTAATTTAGGGAAATTCATTTTTTTTTAATTTAGGCAATTCCATGATTTTAACCTAGGGAATTTCGTTAATTTAATTTAGGCAATTTCATTAATTTAATTGAGGCAATTTCATCAATTTAATTTAGACAATTTTGATAATTTAATTTAGGCAATTTCACGATCTTAACCTAGGGAATTTTGTCAATTTAATTTAGAAAATTTTGTTAATTTAATTTAGATGATTTCGATAATTTAATTTAGGGATTTTCGATAATTTAATTTAGGGAATTTCGTTATTTTAATTTATCTAATTTTGATAATTTAATTTAGGGAATTTAGGTAATTTCAGCAATTTAATTTAGGGTTTGGCGTCAATTTAATTTCGTCAATTTCGTTAATTTAAATTACTGATTTTCTCAAAATTCTGAACTATTTAAATTTAGTTGGTGAGACAGTTTGTACTATTGAATAAAATAAATATAATAGTTGACGAGACAGTTTGTACTATTGAATAAGATAAACATAATATTTAATTTGAGTGGAATAGTTGGCGAGACAGTTTAGATGCCATGCATTTAGTTGGCATGCACTGTATGCATTTAGTTAGCTTGCACCGTAAGCTTTTAGTTGACATGCACCCAGTGGCGGAACTAGAGCTATGAAGTTGGGGGGTCGAAATAGAGGAACAACGGTGGCCGAAAGCAAGAAAAAAATCGAGAGTTGCTAAATATAGTTTTAAATGGTTCGAACACAAACACGATATAAAATATATAATATATATTTTTTCTTATATTTATTACGCTGAGAAAGATACTTATACAACTAGTAGAAAAAAAAAGAGAAATACTTATAACATGTGAGAGAGATGCATATATATTGAATTAATTATACTTGTAATAAAACTAAAGAAAACTAGAAAATGAATAAGTCTAACTAGTAGAAAAAAGAGAGAGAGAAAAATACGTATAACATGTGAGAGGGATGCATACTTGCAATAAAACTAAAGGAAATTAGAAAATGAATAATTTAAAAGTCTAAAAATAAAAGTCAAATGAGTGCATTGGATTTTGAACATGAGACCTCTCTTAAAGAGAAAAAATCATTAACCAACTGTACTACAAGTAAACAATTAATTATATTTTTCACTAAAATTATCTATAGACAATACAAATCATATACCATATTCAATCGAAGTTCCGTCGGCCGGGGGGTCGGTCGACCCACCCGACCCCCCTCTAGTTTCGCTCGTGCATGCACCGTAAGCTTTTATTTGGCATGCACCGTAAGCTTTTAGTTGGCATGCACTGTATGCGTTTAGTTGGCATGAGATTAGTTTAATATATATAACTATGAGATTAGTTTAATATATATAACTATGAAATTAGCTTAATATATATAACTATGAAATTAGCTTAATATATAACTATGAAATTAGCTTAATATATAACTATGAAATTAGCTTAATATATAACTATAGGTAAGATATATAACTATGAGATTAGCTTATTATATATAACTATGAAATTAGCTTAATATATATACCGTTTGAGATTAGCTTAAAATATTAGGGGGATAGAAGATATATAAGTATGTGGTTAGTTTAATGTATATGTGAAGTCGCGTGAATAACATAAAAAAGTTAACGCACGGTATAACTATGATTATATTATAGTTATTCCCTTTAGGTATAAAACAGAGTAATTTGATTTATTTTAATAGTGCTAAGATAATTGTAAAAACACGAATTCATAGTATGTATGAAAAAGTTATTTATTGGAGAATAGTATGATTTTATTGTGTTTTTCGTGTTCATATCAACTCTATTGGCGTTTATTTCAAAAAAACTAGGTTATTCATATTGCATTTGTAATACTAGTTTGTGGTTCATGAAAAATCACAATATGTAACTTCGAAACTGTCCGATCAGAAATTTTCTAGTGTACTGAGACTAAATATTACTTTTTTAGGGTTAGACTACGTTCTGAATTTTTTCTTTCTTCACATAATACGTCGTATATTAATGTAACGGTTTATGAAAAAGTTTGAATATGTATTTATGTAGTGCTAACGTTGTTTACAAGCTTAATTTGTCTTTGTAATTAATTATAAACTATTGCAGGGTAACTGGAGGTGGGTTAGGTACGAATGGAGGAATGTCTATCCAACTTTGAACACACATTGGAAGGATTTCATTATAGGGGATATTAGAGCGACGCTTGCTTGTCGTAGGTGGGCAGGAACTGGTGGATGACTTTTGTAGGACAAGTCCATTTCGACACATCATGTCGTGAAAGGGTGGATGGACTGCTAGTAAGGCTATCCATCAATTGATGTGTCGCGAGGTAACTGTAGACGATGCGGCGGACGACTGCATGTGGCTCCAAATCAGCGGTGGACTCATTTCATTTGGTCCCTCCGGGTTTGCACTAGTATCCGGCTTGTGCATGGGCTCTTCATCCTTCGACCCTACTGCTGACCACGATGCATCGTGCATTACGGTGCGGTCTCTCTTTTGTGATGAGAAAAGGCCTAGTGTGGAGGAGTTGCATGTCGTGTTTAAGAACCAGATGGCCGAAGATGCATCGGCATTAGATTACATCAAGGTGGCAAATATTCTAATGCTTTACTTGATGGTTATGGGTGTCCCGAAGCTGATGTTGGTGGACGAGTTCGTTTGGGTGTTGGTGGATGATCTTGATAGGTGGAGTACATTAATGCACTATAAACAGCATATGGGCCTTCCCGCCACTCCTCCTCACACCGGGTAGCGCCATCGGCTTCTCGCCACTCCTCCTCGCACCGAGCGGAGCCCCAGCCCGAGCCTTCCGCCCTCCTGCAGAGGAGCCGTCGGCTTCCGCCACTCCTCCTCGCACCGAGCAGCGCCAAGAGTTCCAAACACTCCTCTAACGCTTGCCCGCCACTCCCCTGCACGGAGCTGTAGCCCGGGTAGCCCAAGAGTTCCACTTGGGATGAATCAAAGCTCGCTCAAGTGGGATGATGATGTGGTAAGTTTGAACTTAGTATTCTGTCTTAATAACCTATTACTCCAAATTACATTCTCTAAAACTATTTAAATTACCGAGTAATAACAATTTTTTATAAATCAATTGTAGGATCAGAATAGTCCACCAAGGGCATTCGATGAGACCCGTATTCTTGTAATGAAGCAAGACTTAAGCCATATCTTAAGAGTCTCGCCCCAACGATTTCAATATCCAGAGGGATTTGTACATCCGCTAGCCACCCAGTTTGAGAGGGCACCTACAAGGGTAAGGCACCCGCCAAGCGGGGAAGGGGACGACCAAAGAAACAAACCGTGGGGGATCTCACGGATGACCTTGGATTAGTATATTGAAAAAGCTGTCCAAGGGTATAACGAGTGGCGTGAGGGGGATGTGATGGCGTACGTTAAGGTTCCTAAGTCTCTCTTCATATTGCACAGAGTTTCTTCACCCAGGTCGAAGATGTCAGGGTTATGATGGACTTGAAGGTACATTCATGAATTTATGTTTGTATAGTGTACAAACATAATTGATTTTTAACATTGTTTAACTATGTTTTTGTGTAGATGATTGACCTTTGGTTAACTTCAATGAGACGAATTTTAGGGAAGGGGGAAGGCTTTCTCCCGTACATGAACTCAGTATCAACAATTTTGGTTGATACTGATTTCTTTGTAAGTATATTATTTTAGTAGATAATATAAGCTGTGGATCTAACTTAGTTCTCCAATATAATTTCTTAACACTATACATGATTTAGGTCGCACTCATACAAGAGTGGTTAAATAACTGCTGCAACCCAGATACTGGAAGCTTTGATCCGTATGCGGATTTTACTTGGTGGACTCCCCCAGAGGGGCTGATTGACACAACCACAAGATGGCGATGGGCTAGCTATGTAAGTTTCGAGAAACTCCAAAACCCTTTGAAACTACGTTGTCTTACAAATTGCATTGTATTGTATAGGTCATAGCAGTGTGCCTCGTTCCCGCGGACCACTGGGTAACAATCCGTATCTACCTTGACGATTGGAAGGTTGAGTTATATGACTCACTATGGCATAGAGGTAACGAGGATTACAACCCTACAAGAATTGGAACACTTATACCGTTGACCAAATTCTTGTACAAGCTTCTGGAGCATGCAGACGTATGGGAGCACAAATATGGACAGCGTCAATGTCCTTTTAGCCGCGACTGTCCGGTTATTCTAGGCCCCTGCCCCCACTGCACTCAGTTTGACCACATCAATTGTGGCGTTTATGCATCCATGTACGTGGAGAAGCTGCTATTCGGGTATCCGACACCGACGATGATGACTCGCCTTATCCACGTTAATCGAGTACCGAAAAAGGATGGCGGCTTTGATGTGGGAGAGTTGTATCCCTTAGCTATTTCTATTTCTTGCTCATTCGTACTGACATTTGGGTTTGTTCGAACGCATTTCTATCTCTCTTTTCTATGCGGACTTTATTTAGGATCTGATCTATGTTATTAATTTATGACTCGGTGACTTTTTTATTTATTAGAAACGATTTTCCAATTAAATCGTACATATTTTCAATGATTTCCTAAAATCAATTGAAATATTCAATTTTTCTACGTAATAATTTTTGGACTTGCATGCGACAATTTCTACGTAATAATTTCAACATCTTTATAAAAATATAATTCGAATTTTTTCAGAATTATTACAAGAATATTTGGGCTTGCATGCGACAAGAATTTTTTGACTTGCATCCGATAATTTCTACGTAATAATTTCTACATCTTTATAAAAATATTATTCTAGTTTTTACGTAATAATTTCTACGTAATAATTTCTACATCCTTATAATAATTTCTACAATTTATATGTAATAATTTCTGCATGCGACAATTAACAAGAATTTCTGGGCAGCCGGTCCGAATTTGTCACGTTTCTGGGCAACAAAAATATTATTTCAATTTCTACGTAACAAGCTGTGTGCTCAAGAATAAGTTTCTCATGATTTCTGCTGGGTTTCTCGTACTTCATCAAATGCATGCATGCATGCATATTTATAAGTAAAGAGAGAAAGATATAAAAGATTGTGAAGTAGAGAAAGAGAGAGAAGAATTCAACAACTTTTGTCTAGATCAACTATCACTTTTCTGCAAAAAGTAGGAGAAGAGAGAGAAAAGTGTTGCAGGCTAGGGTGTAGACTTGTTTAGATGTGTAAAATAATATATATGTACATTTTTGTATTTTGGTCAAGTTATGTACATTTTTGCATTTATGAGTGTTTGATATGTACATTTTTGCACATCGCCCTTTTTTTTGTAGCATAGGATGGTTCAACCACCCTAGGCTAACCATAGGTAACAGGTTCACATATAGCGGTGCACACTGGGTAAATCATGCTTTTGTGCTCTAGTATGCAAATAACACAGGATCGTTCAACCACCTAAGGCTAATCATAGGTAACAGGTTCACATATAGCGGTTTTAGTTTGAACCCATGACCTTCCGGACACATGCTACCTACCTTAACCACTATGCCATCCCAATGAGACACGTTTCAATTTATCTTTATTCTTTTGTTCTATTACACATCCAAATACTTTGCTTGACAAATTAAGGACCAATTCTCTATTCGGATTCAGGATTCGAACCTTTTATACTACTAATTATATGAAGTTTAACTAAATAATCGAATCATTGTTCCAACCTTTGAAACTATTGGATCGAGGGGTGGTTTGGATTGATAGTACGGATATGAATTATGTTGAAATACAAGCTGCTAATACAGTTGGAAACAAACAAGTGAATCGGAAAAATGAAAACACAACAAGAATTTAAAACAAATCTTCGTCGAGTCGAGGAGCCCTCTCTCCGCAAGACGAAATACGCCCCGATAGTGCTCTCGGTGTTGGCGTATCGTCCCCGAAGATGAAACGACGACGTCTCGAGGATTGCAGCACCTCAAGATCTTCAAGCTCCGGCGAACTGGACTTTCCAGCGAGGACATGCTGCTGAACTTGAGCTAAGATGAGCTAAGAATGCAGAGCTAAGATGCTTGTTTGCATGTGTGTTTTTGGAATGAAATGCAGCTTCCTATTTATAGGCAGCTTTCCCCAGGTGAAAGGGTGTTGGAGCCATTAATGCAGGTGGACGTGGGTATGGTAAGTGGAGAGTGGAGAGTGGAGAGTTGTTGAACAGTCTCTTCCAGAGACTTCCAAAAAGATACACTCTGGTGCAGCAGGAGCACTGCACCACGGAGAGTAATCAGGTGTGGCCGGTTCACTACACCAACGACTGGGCCAACCCACCTAGCCCAATAGCCTAGCCCAACTGCCAAGCCCGACGGACAAGCCCACGGACCACCCAAATGACTAATTGCCAAGATCCAAGTCCAAGTCCAAGTCCACGGACACGGAGCCGGAGCCGAGGCCGGCCAGGGCAGGCACGGCACGGTGTGGCGCGCCGCGCCGCGCGCGCGCGTGAGGCGGTCGGCGAAAAGGCTCGTGCGCATGAGCATGTGTGGCCCAAGCCCACCACATGTCACTTAGTTATCTCCTACAATGTGGTAGAGACTTAAATACCACATTAAAGTTTGTACATTAATCAATGTGAGACATTGATCAATGTAATAACTCTTCCAAAACCCGAATAAGGTAAGTTTCTCCACTTTAGGTAACATATTAGTTTTGTCCCCCCAGACTTCGAGCCACTATTTCTCACTCACCAAAAATCGAAATCGAGAAATTAAGCACACTATAATTATCTACTCGAAACGTAGATCGACGTCATATATCTCAATTCATAAATCGGATAAATATCGAGGCTCGAAAATGCGATCGAAATGGGCTGAATTTTCCCAAGTCAAATTAGCATTAAATGCTAATACCATTTCCATAATAACTAACTAATTTATTTATATATATATATATATATATATATATATATATATATATATATATAAACACTTTTCGATTTTCCAACAATCCCCCACATGAGTGGAAATAGCCAAATGCATGCATGCAGACACACAACTCTGTCCTCACGAGACAATAAAGCATCAGGGTAGGTGGCTTGTGACCTTGAACCTTCCTTAGTCAGTGCTATCGAGCATACCGGCGGACTAGTGGACATGTGGCCTTGAACTATTCCTCCATAGTGTATACTTAGACAATAGCACTAACACTATAAAGTCTCAACCTCGTCCGTTCTCACGTTTGTGTCCTTTACTGGCCATGGACAACCTCTTTGGATTCATAAATGTTACATAGAAGCGGCCCTCACTTCTCACTTATATAGGTGATTCTTACTCGATTATCCTGTCATACTCCACCTTCTCAAGGCATCCAAGAATCATTAAAAATCAAAGATTTAACCTCACCACTTGACAGGTCACCAACACTCTCAAGCTCTTTTAGGGAATAGACTATTTGAGTGTGGTATCAACAGACTCATATAGCTTAGTTTTCCCATTGAACCAAGTTCATGGGATCTCCAATCTACAAGGTTGGGTATCCACTATAATCGTCTTTAAATTGTGGATTTAACTCTCATTCCCTCTACGAGCTTATACATTTGATCTCAATTCAAACTCTTAGTAAGCGGATCCGCTAGGTTATCTATAGACTTGACATAGTCTACAGAGATAACCCCACTCGTGATCAAATGTCTTACGGTATTATGTCGACGACGAATATGTCTCGACTTACCATTATACAACCTACTTTTGGCCCTACCAATAGCCGCTTGGCTATCACAGTGAATCATCACAGGTGGCACGGTTTCGTCCAACATGGAATATCTTCAAGAAAAATTACGTAGCCATTCGGCCTCCTCACCGGCCTTATCTAAAGCAATGAACTCTGATTCCATGGTGGATTGAGCTATGCACGTCTGTTTCGTGGATCTCCACGACACAACTCCTCCCCCTATAGTGAACACATAACCACTAGTAGACAACGAGTCTTTAGTGTCGGATATCCAATTTGCATCACAGTACCCTTCAAGTATCGAGGGATGTCTCGAGTAGTGCGGCCCCAAAGTTAAGAGTGTATTTCAAATACCTCAGAACTCTTACAAGAGATTTCCAATGCTCTCTACTAGGATTACTAGTATAGCGACTCAGTTTGTTCACCGGACAAGCTAGATCAGACCTCGTACAATTCGTGATGTACATAAAACAACCAATGACTCAGGCATAATCCTCTTGAGCAACAGGATCACCCGTATTCTTGCTCAAGTGAACATTAACTTCTAGAGGAGTCTTTGTCGGCATACTATCAAAGGCATTAAACGTTTTAAGTACTTTCTCAATATAATGAGATTGAGACAAAACAATCCCTTTGGGAGTTCGTTGAATCTTCACTCCAAGAATAACATCAACAACTCCCATATCTTTCATATCGAAAGTTCTCTTAAGCATACGCTTGGTGTCATTTATGAGTTGAAGGTTTTGTCCCATAATTAACATGTCGTCTACATAAAGACAAACAATTACAAAACCATTCTTTGTATTCTTTATGTAAACACACTTGTCACATTCATTAATCTTAAAGCCATTCGACAACATAGCCTCGTCGAATTTCAAGTGTCATTGTCATGGTGCTTGTTTCAACCCATATAGGGATTTCACCAACTTACATACCTTTTGCTCTTGGCCAGGTACTACAAACCCTTCAGGTTGTTCCATATAAATTTCTTCTTCTAAATCTCCATTTAGAAAGGCAGTTTTCACGTCCATTTGGTGAATCTCAAGATTGTGCAAAGCAGCAATCGCGAGAAGCACACGGATAGACGTAATCCTCGTTACAGGCGAATAAGTATCAAAGAAGTCATATCCTTCAATTTGCTTAAAACCTTTAACCACTAAACGAGCTTTATATTTGTCAATTGATCCATCTGCCTTATACTTTCTTTTTAGGATCCATTTATATCCTAAGGGCTTGCAACCTTGAGGTAAGTCAGTTAAGACCCAAGTGTGATTCTGCATGATGAAATCAATTTCACTTTGGACAGCTTCTTGCCAAATTGGGCCATCGGGTCTAGAAAGAGCTTCTTTTATAGACCGCGATTCTTCATCCAAAAGAAAGACAACATAATCAGGACCAAAGTCCTTAGCAACTCTTGCTCTAGTGCTACGTCTTGGTTCTAAAGTTTCAAGATCGTCAGCTTGCCTTTTACGTGTATCGGGTTCTACCCCCATATTTCTAGAACTACTAGCAACTTCTCTTGCTTCACCACTAGAGCTCGACTCAACTTTATCATCCTTTTTACATGGATAGATATGTTCAAAGAATATAGCATTCCTTGACTCAATAGTAGTTCCAACTTTCATATCGGACACGACCGACTTATGAATGACAAACCGATATGCACTACTATTCAGTGCATATCTTATAAAGATACAATCGACGGTCTTAGGTTCGATTGCAACTTGCTTAGGCAAAGGCACTTCTACCTTAGCCAAACCCCCCACACTTTGAGGTATTTATAGGAAGGTTTCCTTCCTTTCCACAACTCGTAAAGAGTAACATCTCTACCTTTCAGAGGTATTTTGTTTAATAAGTAGTTAGCCGTCAAAACGACTTCCCCCCACATGTTCTGGGGCAGTTCATAACTTATTAACAAAGCATTCATCATCTCCTTTAGAGTCCGGTTCTTCCTTTCAACTACACCATTTGATTGAGGCGAATAGGGGGCAGTGGTTTGATAAATAATACCACTTGTCTTACACAACTCTTCAAAAGGAGCTACATATTCTCCACCTCTATCACTTCGTACCATTTTTATTTTACAATCAAGTTGGTTTTCGGCTTCTGCGTTGAAGTTAATAAAAGCTTCAATCGCCTCATCTTTACTCCTTAAAAGATAAAGAGTACAATACTTAGTGCAGTCATCAATAAAAGTAATAAAATATTTTTTCCCACCTCTAGTTTGTACAAACTTTAAGTCACATACGTTAGTGTGAATGAGTTCTAGAGGTTTTGTGTTCCTTTCTACAGAATGAAATGACAGTTTAGCCAATTTTGCTTCAACACAAACTTCACACTTGGTTTTGTTAAACTCGTTTACTTTAAGTAGATCGAGATTAACTAATCTTTTTATCGCATTTAGATTAACATGTCCTAATCTAGAATGTCATAAATCGGAACACTCAATCAAGTAGGAGGAAGTTGCTTCATGCTCATTATTTTTAGCCTCCACGGGCTCTTGGCGAATTGTCATTACACTTAATTTGAAAAGGCCCTTAAATAGGTAGTCTTTTCCTTAAAAACATGCCAATTTTGATAGAATAAATTTGTCAGACTCAAAAACTAGTCTAAACCCTCTCTTGACTAGTACAGAGCCAGACACAAGATTTTTTCGGATGTCGGGGACATGCAGCACCTCTCCAAGAGTAAGGTTCTTACCGGAGCTCAACCTTAGCACTACAGTACCATAGTCCAACTACCTCAGATGAGGCTTGATTCTCCATATTGAGCTTCCTCCCTTGGCAACTCTTGTACTTGGTGAAGCGGCTTCGGTCACCACAAACATGTGTCGTGGCAGCGGTATCAATATATCACTTCCCCTCATTCTCCACGACGTTTGCTTCTTCAGTGACAACGGCCGCAAGGTCGGCTTCAGTGAGGTCAATCTCCAACATATTGGCTTGACGAGCCCTCTTCTTCTTCGGCTTTCAGCAGTCCTTGGACATGTGGCCGGATTTGCCACAGTTGTAGCAGTCCCCTTCAAACTTGTGGCTTGCACCTTGCCCTTTCCTTTAGGGTTGCTATTCGGACGCCCTCTCTTTTCATTGTTGGAGTTTCCACCTTTCTCAGCAAGGTTGACTCTTGGTTCCACGGGTGCTTTGCCCTTCCCATCTCGAGTCCTCATATCGGTCTCGATGCGGAGCTTTGACAACAAGATCTTCAAGCGTCATTTCCTTTCGCTTGTGCTTCAGGTAGCTCTTGAAGTCCTTCCAGCTCGAGGGAAGCTTTTCTATCACGGTTGCCACAATGAAAGCATCTGACAAAAGCATTCCTTCGGCGTGGACGTCATGGATAATAAGTTGGAACTCTTGCACTTGGTCCATAACCGGTCGAGAGTCCACCATTTTGTAGTCCAAGAACTTGGCGACTACAAACTTCTTGATTCCTGCATCGTCAGTACAATATTTTCTTTCAAGTGCCTCCCAAATTGCCTTGGAGGTCTTTACATTTGCACATACACTGTACAGACTATCATCTAGTCCACTAAGCAAGAAGTTTTTACAAAAATAGTCAGAAGTTAGCTAATTTTCGTAGGCTATCCGGACTTCCATGTTCTCTTCGTTGTCACTTGGAGGGGCAGGAGCATTCTCCATCAGCACGGTTCTAAACCCTAATGTTGTCAAGTAGAACAACATCTTTTGCTGCCACCTTTTGAAGTCGGCTCCTCCAAACTTCGTCGGCTTCTCGGCAGTGGGCAGCACTCTAGACGAGTGCATAGGTGCCGTCAGGGTCGAGTTCGAGCCCCCCACCACACCAAGGTGGTTCATACTCCCAAATGGGACATTACTCTGCAAGGCAGAGGACATAGCGTTGAAGTTGAATGTCGAGTTAGTGGCATTAGCACGGTTAAGTGCTATCCTTGCATCAGTGGTGGCAGACATGGCAGCAAGTGTAGGATTTATAAATGCCGGAGTTGGAGTTGGAACAGACATAGGTGGAACTAAATTGCCGGAGGAGGCAATGACGTCAGAAACAGCGGGGCTGGTGGCGGCGACAGAAGCAGCGGCGGCGGCAGCGGCGGAGATGGCAGCAGAAGACGAAGACTTGTTTTCAAGCAGCTTGAGTAGGTAGGCTATTTCGTCTTGCGATTGTTGAAATACACCTGCTAATACAGTTGAAAACAAACAAGTGAATCGGAAAAACGAAAACACAACAGGAAGTTTAAAACAAATCTTCGTCGAGTCGAGGAGCCCTCTCTCCGCAAGACGAAATACGCACCGGTAGTGCTCTCGGTGTTGGTGTATCGTCCCCAAAGATTAAACGACGACGTCTCGAGCATTGCAGCACCGCAAGATCTTCGAGCTCCGGCGAACTGGACTTTCCGGCGAGGACAGGCTGTTGAACTTGAGCTAAGATGAGCTAAGAATGCAGAGCTAAGATGCTTGTTGTTTGCAGGTGTGTTTTTGGAATAAAATGTAGCTTCTTATTTATAGGCAGCTTCCCCCAGGTGAAAGGGTGTTGGAGCTAGGAGCACTGCACCACGAAGAGTAATCAGGTGTGGCCGGATTCACTACACCAACGACTGGGCCAGCCCACCTAGCCCAACTGCCTAGCCCGACGGACAAGCCCACGGACCACCCAAAGGACCAATGGCCAAGATCCAAGTCCACGGAGCCGGAGCCGGAGCCGGGGCGCGATGCGGCGCGCCGCGCCGCGTGTGAGGCGGCGTGGCAAAAAAAGGCTCATCAAGCATGAGCATGTGTGGCCCAAGCCCACTACATGTCACTTAGTTATCTCCTACAATGTGGTAGAGACTTAAATACCACATTAAAGTTTGTACATTAATCAATGTAGGACATTGATTAATGTAATAACTCTCCAAAACCCGAATAAGATAAGTTTCTCCACTTTAGGTAACATATTAGTTTTGTCCCCCCAGACTTCGAGCTACTATTTCTCACTCACCGAAAATTGAAATCGAGAAATTAAGCACACTATAATTATCTACTCGAAACATAGATCGACGTCATATATCTCAATTTATAAATCGGATAAATATCGAGGCTCGAAATGCGATCGAAATGGGCTGAATTTTCCCAAGTCAAATTAGCATTAAATGCTAATACCATTTTCATAATAACTAACTAATTTATATATATATATATATATATATATATATATATATATATATATATAAACACTTTTCGATTTTCCAACAAATTACACAAAATTTAGTTACCATACGCGAAACGATAAGTTTAACGAACCAATACCTAATTGGTTATTTGTTACACCGAAATTAAAAAAAAAATTAGCACAGTTATTAAAAAAAATTGTGTATTAATTATATTTTCACACTTGACTTATAGCATATTATATTTTTTTCGTTCCAAAACATAAAACATTATTATTAAAATAATCCAATAAAAAATACTTGACATTATTAATGCAATCAAATGAGTATTTAATCTTAATTTACTTAAGGGTCCTTTAGTTATCAAAAAAGCAAACTTGCTAGAAAATATAATTATGAGAAATATGATTCTGGGGAAATAATTTAGGAAAGTAAAATTATTTTAAAATGTGATACCGCAAAATATAATTACGAAAAAATAGATTACTTACCTTGCGTTTGGGAAATACAAACAAATGTACGGATTCTGAATTTTTTAAGTTATATTTCTAACTATAACTGCTGCCTAAACTAATAGGCTTTTCACAGAGTTCATATATATGATAGAACTTTTGTCGAACACATAGCAGACATTAATTACATATAAATCAATGAAGACAATGTTAACAATAGAAATTTCACGAAATATGACGTATGAAAATTCATTACAATTCAAAACACAAATCTGTATTTGAATAATTAGACATTAATTTACCACAGATCCACAACAGTAAAATACGAATTTTTAACTTTTAAATGAGTCCAAAAACGAAACAACCCCCCTTCAATCCCACCCCTTAAATAAAAAAGGGTTCTGGGTATCGCCGCTTTCCGAGCCATAGTTATTCATCTCATTCTTGTGGGCTACGCATGAGAGTTGGGCACGAGGTGAGGCGAGGCGATAGATCAAGAAACAATTAGCCAGAAAATTGAATTGGAACTGGAACAATTTCTTGTAAAAAAGTTGCATTATGCCATATCAGAACTAAAGAATTGAAACAATTAGCCTACAAATTAAATGGAACTAATTCAAGGCAATCAAAACCACCGGTAAACATGCTAAATATCATCATCAATCAACATAACTACTGACCACAATTTAAGCTGTACACAACAAAAACTGGCGACGCCCTACGAGAACTAATTGAAGATTCAGTAAAGAAAAACGGCATACCAAGTGCGGGATCCAGGGCCGTAAGTCTTAGGATGAGAGTTCCAGATGTTTGAGTGCCCCATCTTTTGCAGCAAACGCCGCCAATCAACTCGCCGGAAGCCCTAGAGGTAGAAGAAATTGAGAATGAGCGGAAATATATTTTGGGTCAAATTTAGAAGGATTACCAAAATGGGCCTCCAGCTCCAATTCTTATTTATCGTAAATCGCCAGCCGCAAATTACAAAAACGGCCCCAATCTTATTTCATTTATTCTACACTGTTGAATGCGTTGGCGAAACCCAATTAGGTTTATGATGAAAATTTCTAAGATGGCAGCGGAATCAGTTTGGCAAGAAATCGAATCGACCCATCCAGGTTCGTAAACTAGTTTACATAATCAAATTTTATCCACATTTTCTAGTCTATTTTTATTAGAAATTAAAATTGTTATATCTATTGTATTTGTTCAGGTTGTAGGGGAATCGAGGAAGGAGGAAGAATATCTGTGCTTTCCGGGACACTTTTGTTCTTGCTATTCATTCTTCTGTGTGACTTAGCTATATTTGCATTCTTGTCTTTTTTATTACTCGATTTGAATGTGGCTTCTTTCAATTCTTCCAACTTTCAGTGTAACCATCAACTGGCTGCAAGACTTGCAACATGCCTCAACGTCAAGGAATTAGCTTTGCTGCTTTCCAAGCTCTGACTCCAGATTTGCAAATTTTGACTGTATTTCAAGACTAGAAGTTGGATCCAAAAGGTAAAATTACTAGTAGAATCTTTACTATAAAGAGGAAACAAGATCTTGTGTTCTACTAGCGTTGTATCATCAAACAAGATAAGACTTCATTTACAAAAGGGTTTTTCTCTACTTGCAACATGTTCAAAGCCATACCATTCGGCTTCCTCACTTGAGAAAGTGGGGGCTGATCAGACCAGCAATCTCGAGGAAACCAACACGATCCTTCCCTGCGAAAATGGATTTCAGTTGATCGTCACAGATGATCACCTTTTTGTTTGCAGGATCCTGAAATGAAGTGAATAAACTCAGGGAATCAAATAACAAGATCCACACATCGAACGGATCACTTGACACTATAGAATGCAGTAACTATTATGTATTAATGTTCCATGTACAATGACCTTACCACCTTTTAAGTAGCCCTCATTATAACACCACAAATACCTCAACTAAATGCAGTAAAGGGACAACAGCTTCTAAAATACGAACCAGTATATCAGCAAAGCACTACCAACTAAAACAAACTCAAACTTAACTCCACTGGATTAATACAAAATAAGCCAAGTTATCTATACCCTATTTATGATCCTTATATAAATGCTTGAAATGAAGGGCTGTCTAGTCACACAAAATAAGGAATTTTTACGTAATACTATTAATGACCAAAAACTTGAGCTCGAGAGATTCTTGAGTTTCTCTATACCAAACAAAGTCGAGAGTGTTAATCATTGCACTTCAACCTACATTATATTACATCCACTAGCACAACTATGAACATACAAAAGGTGAACCAGCAAGAGAAATCTGAAAAAACTAAACATTGATGTTACCACAAAGTTAAGCATGTACAGTTTTACTGCATAACAGTTTGAGATCCATGTGAGCTGACAAAAACAGAGCAAAACACAGTTGTACAAAGGAAATTGTTGAGAGAATTTAGAAAGAAGTGTTCGATCTCATCTATCTAATGTGAAAGCTTTTCAAAACCAACTTAGTGGGCATGAACTAAAGATGTGGAGTATAGATCTTGATCTCCAACACATTGGAAACTCTATAAATACGTTTGAAGATATTTAGAAGATATACAACGAATATGCAAGCAAAGACTTCGCTACAAGAGTGTCCTTGTGTCTTTGAGCTTATAGTCAACATAACATATTTCTCAACATCTCTCATTGTCCTCTACAAATCGGAATTTCTAATTCATTGTCGCTTATAAGAGTTGATTAGGAATAGGCTGTTCTTTCTATATTGTTTAAGTTGATTGTTGTGCTACATCACATTAATCAACATTTTGGGCATACATTGTCTTAAACACCACTTTGAGAAATGTTGACATTAACAGTTTGTCTTGTCGAATTCCGCCAACACTTCCAAAGGCGAACATTTTTACCAGGCATAAGCAATGCATTTTATACGAGCATAAGCCTAAGATTCAATATAATTCAACACGGACATAAGGATAGATATGCAGATGGCCAGACTCAATAGTTTAACCTTTAAAGAACAAGTATCAAGAGCAATAGAATAGAATAGAGAAACAGTACGGTATGCGGATACATATACCTGAAGATTCTTCTGTTTAATGTAAACCCAAATCTCTTTAAGTGCTTGAGTACGGGGAATCTCAGCCACACCGCCGAGGAACGACTGCATTTCCGGCGATACTCGCCGCGGCTTCATTATTCCCCTCGGCTCCCTCTTCTTCGTCTCCGTCGCATCCTTCGACGCCGTTGCTACAGTAGTCGAGCGCAGATGAAGCTTAACCGGTGCGAGCTTGACGGCGACGGGAGACGGATTCACGAACGACGCCGACTGGCTCGCGAAGAAACTCGAAAACACACCCGAAGAAAACGCCATGTTTGCAGCACCCGTTGATTTCACTTTTCAGCAACTGAATTTCGGGTTTTGAAATTACTGCGTGTATGAAGATAAGACTTCAGAAAAAGATTGCCAAAAGGGTTTTTGAAGGAGAGAAGATGAATTGAAAGCCCGAGACCGGCCCGCCCGGCCCATTTTCCACTTCGGGCTTCGAGGTTACACTTTTTCAACGGGCCAGTTAATTTAGACACTTATTTGGGCTCCATATTTAGCCTATATGTATTTTATCGTGTTAATATACGAAAATAGCAAACTAATATCAAAACGTAGTTAATGTACTTTTTTCGTATTTCAAATAAGAATATTAGACAAAAAAATCTATTTTAGTTACTGGCACAGAAAAGGTGGGTGTGTGCCGATTGATACTTATGACTGTGTATGGTACCCATTAAATAAGACAATACCATCAAATCTCTGAACCAAAGAGATTCTCTCCATAGACACAATGTTTATGGCACGCTTCCTCCTTGACATACCACAGACAGTGTCCTCGGCACTCGTCTAAATAATTGGGCACCCTATGAAATCAACAACATTCGAATCATTTGGGCACCCCAAGAAATCAACACTACAGGCACTACTCTCGGCACTCCTCCGGCACTTCATAGGTATGCATGGGCACTTGAAGACACACCTATGACATTGGGTGTATTTTCAATATCAAGTGCCTAGTAACTTCATTGAGAAGAGGTTGTAGGGACTCGAAGACACTCATAAGCACTCTATCGGCACTCTTTTTTTTTTCTTCAAAAAAATGGATTTTCTCACAAAAATTAATCATTTGTGGGAAAATTCGTCAAAAACAGTTCAAATTATGTGAACACAATAAATTCTGACTAAAATCCAATGTCAGCTAATATTCTAATCTCAAAATTTTATTGAGAATCACTTCGACCAATATTTTTATCACAAAATTTATTGAGTGCCAATTCACCAATATTTTTACCCATATTTCTTGTGAATTGACTATGGTAAAATATCTTTGAGAATTTTTTACTCAAATTTAAGAATTATAGAGAAAACATCTTTGCGAATCTTTGGAAAATATCTTTGAAATCTTTTCACCTCAAAGATATTCCAAAATTTGAGGTAAAAAAATTTCTCAAATATATTTTTATGCTAATTAATTCATGAAAAATTTAGGGTAAATTTATTGGTTGAGTTAGTGCTCAAAAATATTTCTGAATAAAAATATTAATCGAAGTGGTCCTCAATAAAATTTGTGATAAAATTATTAGTCGAATTAGTCCTCTAAAAATTTTATTTTGAAATTCCTCTTATCATATTTTAATATTTTTTAAAAAAATTACTCTCTCCGTCCCACTCATCTTGACGCGTTTATTTTCGACACGTGAATTAAGAAAGTTGATGATAAAATATGAGAGATGGATAAATGATAAAATAAGAGAAATAAGATAAATGAGTTTATGAAAGAGAGAAATGAAAAAGTAGGAGAGATAAATGAAAAAGTATGAGATAATTTAGTAATATTTTTTAAAGTTAATTTCTTTTAAGGAAACTTGTCATATTAAGTGGGACCTCCCGAAAAGGAATACGCGTCAAGATGAGTGGGATGGAGGGAGTATTTGTCTAAGCGTTAACTAACTATAAAAAAATTCTTTGTCTAATCATCAACTAATAGAAAAATTGACAGAAATAACAATTTAGCTAAAAAATCTGAATTGAGACGAATTTAACCAAAAATCAAGTATTTAGGACTATATAAGTCAATTTACCTAAATTAAAAGGTCAGTATAAAATTGCGTACTTGAATTAAAAAAAAATTAAAGCAGTATGTAGAGTATTTAGCCCATACATATTTTAATCAAACCGGACAAATGGTTGGTGTAGTCTTATAATATCTTATTATTATCCCTCAATGATGGGGAGTTATGAGTCATGACCTCTTCATACCTTTATTGCAATCATGTTCCAAGGTGGAGTCTACCAAATCCAACAAAGTCCCACACTGTTTCTCTCAATTTACAGTCATAACTCATATCCAAAGAGAGAATATCATTAATTCTGCAAAGTTCATATTACAGCTTCCTCCATCAAAAAGGCCAATCAATGCGTACTAAAGATAGCGTTTGCGGTTCCTTGTCAAAAAAATTAAATTTAAAAAAAAAATTATAATACAGGTAACAGAAACAAGAACAACCAACAATCTCAGCCTATTTTGTTACTTCTTTCCGTGTTAGCAAAGTAGAAACATACATATAAACATTTGCCAGAGTTGTGTTGATTCTACTTCATAGCATCAAATCTCTAACTTTCCACACTGCATTACATTAGCAATGCTATTCTTGGCTTCTCTCCATCATCTCCACAAGCTTCTCTCAGCTCAGCCGGTGGAATGAAAGGCCATGCACATTGAAAGCTACCTCTTCAATAGTCCAAGCTTCCACCATCCTTGTCTTGGTGTGACTCCTTCAACAGGGCGGTAGTCATCAAGAGAGGAGTTGGTTGTGGTCACCATTAGACTGCATACGCGTAAGATGGGAGTCCTCGATCTCCAAGCCCGGATTTCTGGCTGAAGTAACCAAACAAGACATGCCTTATGATCTCAGCCGGAGCTTCACTCCTTGCCTTGAGTGTGTGATGATCAGCAGCAACTATTCTCTCCAATGCAGATTGAGTTAGCAAACATACTAGCTGTCGTCTTGGGATCCAATCCCTACACAAAATCCCATCAATACAATCACAAAATTCACAATACTAAAATAAAAGGACAAATCTTGATTTAAACTGAGCCAAGGTATGTGCCTACATACGAGTTTACTGTTGCAGCCAGCATGGACCTTGCTCCCCCCAGCTGCAAGCTCCACATACCATATATCCGGATTCATCTGCCACAAGACGAAGCTGCCGCACTCAGCAGCTGTGGAGGTGTTCCTGTTCTTTACCACCTTCGCCGCGCTTGCAAACTCGGAGGCTATCATCTTTAACTTCCCCAGCACATAAGCATTCTTGATGGAGCTTTGAGGTTTAGGCCCGCCAGAAGAAGCCATAAACTGCGCTGAACAAGTTTCCTGCAGATTTGCACTACATTTGAGTAAAAAAGAAGTTTCAGCTTCATTTCCTATTTACATGGTACTTCCTCCGTCCCACTATAAATGAAACATTTTCATTATTGAGCCGTCCCACTAGAAACGATACGTTTCCTAAAATGGTAAAGATTATGTGGACCATAATTAACTAATAAAAAGTCAAACAATCTTACATCACATAACACCACTTTCTTGATTCTCACGCCCAAAAGAAACGTGTCGTTTCTAGTGGGACGGAGGGAGTACAATTTATTAGTATAAGAAACACATTTTAAAATATAATAGTAATAAAACTGAAACTAAATCCCAAGTGTACAAAAGCATTCATATCGTGCAAAGCAGCAAAAGTTGCTAAAAGAAGCTAATCAAGTCCAACAATTAAATAGTTGGTGAGATGAGGCTTATTCACAACTACGTTCAAAGCAGGCTGGAGATGCTATTTGTCACACCCCGCGCCGGAGATACGAACTGCAGTACAAGGAATGGCCGGCTGGAGCAAGAGGGCGAGAAGGGTTTACTGTGTCGGGATGAAGAAAATGAAACACAGACTAAACAGATGGTTGACTCGAGGAGTGATTCTTTGTATGCGAAGGATCACTTCTAATTTTTTTTAATAATATAAAAAATCTTCGGGTAATATTCAATGTATATCCTCATATTCGCATCGAGAATACCAATTCTTTTAAAATCGGGCTACATCGAAACAATTTCACAATTAAAAAAAAAATTCAAATCTCGCTCGGTCGAAGCGGAATCCCGCTCGGTGAGCGGGATTTCAGCCGCATGCAGTCCCAATATCATGCTCCAAAAAATACAAAAACTCATGCTCCGAAAACAATAAAATCATGCTAAAAAAATCCGAAAATTCATAATCCGAAAACCATAAAATCATGCTCAAAAAACCAGAAAATCATGCTCCAATAATTCAACGAATTAAATAAAATTCATGTTCAAATTCGAATAATTCTCAGAAAATACAACTAATTAAACAATATTCATGCTCAAATTCGAATAATTCTAAAAAAATGCTCAAAAAATAATTAAGATTCGCGCCAAATTAACGGATAAAATTCGAGCGGGACTATAGAATTCGAGCGGGACTAACCTGGTTGGCCATTCTCGTGTTTTGCTATCGAATTCTACTCTGAAATTGCGTCCTCGAGCGGTCTTGAGTGGGAATCGGCGACGGGCGAAGGAGAGAATTGCTCAAAACTGATAGCTCACAGCAGCCGAGCGGGATTCAAACTCAAATCTGATATTAAAATGAAATCCCGCTCGGTCCCCCTCGTGGAGTCCCACTCGCAGCGGGATTTAATGATGAGCTGCAGTGGTGGGATATGGCAGTGTCCGAGCGAGACTCAGCTGTCGCCGAGCGGGATTCTGTCTCCGAGCGGGATTCAACAGTTGTCCGCAGGATTTGCTGTCGCGCCGAGCAGGATTCGGCTGTGCCGAGCGGGATTTGAGGTATGTGAGCGGGACTGAGCAGGATTTGACTGCGAACAAGATCGACATTGATTTTTCGGAGTGAGATTTGAGCTATGTGAGCGGGAGTGAACGGAATTCATGTGTATATATAAGTTCGTGTGTTTTTTTGTTTGTTTCTTCAATTAATTCATCTTGAGTTCCGAAAAATACCTGATAATGATTGGTGTCAGCCAACATTTTCAAAAACTGAGGGTAGTGTAAGTAAAATCGAGTATTTGTGTAGCAAATATAAGAATTGAATAATTTTGACTTTTGTTATACGAAATTGGGTAAAATAGAATAATATCACTAGATAAGTAGTTATTATAGTACAATGGTAATAGCTTTCACATTAAAACAAAAGGTTGTGAGTTCTAACCATGCTAAAAATCATTTATTTATATTATATTTTATAATTAAAAAATTATTAAAATTATTATTTTTAGTTAAGCCCTAAATTATGAGCAGGCCTGTTGGGCTGGGCCGAGTTGGGTTGACCCGATGACTTTGACATCTCTACATGTAGATTGTTGAAATTATTATTATTATTTAAATATTAGAAATGATTTATATTTTAATTTGTGGGTCGGTTTGGCCCTGTAGCCCGATGATCCGTAAAAAGTTGAGTTGGGTTGCAATTTCATGAGCCCAATCCATTTTTAGGTGGGACCAGCCCCACACTAAATTATGAGCAGGCGTATTGGGCTAAGCCGAGTTAGACCAACCCGATGACTTTGACATCTCTATCCGCGGGTTAATTTTTCAGTAAACTGCCATTTGACAACTTGCCACCCATCCGCCTATTAGTATTATTATTATAATCATTAATTTTTTATATTAGATTAATAGAAGTTATTATAAAAATAATAATTACATTAACATTTTTTTTTGGCAAAGTCTTGATTCGCTTTTATATCTCATGGTTTATAATTACAACCTGATTAGTTTTAAAATCATGCATGTGTAACTAAAAGTTATACGATTTAGGGTTTATTGTGAATTGAAAGTAAGGAGCATGGGTTTATTTGTTTTTGTCCAATTGATGCGATTTAGGGTTCATTTTCATCTATGCACATTTCTTGATAACTAACCTCTGTTGTTTGGTGTTGCTCAATTGTTCTCGAATTATGTATATTTGTTGCGTAATTTGATCTGTGTTATATTTTTTGGATTAGGCGAGAATGTGCACTCAAGCTCTTTTGATGATTGTATTGTCGAAGACACCTATATGTCGTATAGTCTCGTGTGTCCCGTAAAGCGTACACCGTTTGTGGGGTAAAAGTTTTTGAATTTAGATGACGGGGTACGGTTTTACAAAATATAAGCCGTGATCTGTAGGTTTGATGTTTGTTTGAGTAAACGACAAGGAAATGCAGCAAATGCAAGCAATTTATCAACCATGACACTCGTAATTGTGACCAACCCGCCCTTGAAGATGAATAAATACGTCTTTTGTTACTGTTTTTAGATGAACTCTTTTTTTATGGAATTTGCTTTTATTGTAGGCCTTTGGACATCTTTTTGCATATGTGCACTAAATATATGGATTATGTGCATACGTTTTCAATTATATGTGCGTATGTTGAAATACTCTTTTGATGACAAAAGATTGAAATATATGGACTTCTTACTGGTGTCATGTTTATATAGTAATTGTCGGCATTTATTTTAGTATGTGCATATGTAGTTGACTGGGTGCATACATTTTCAATCAAATGTCCATACAAAAAACAATTAATTAACAAAGCATATACCCTTCCACAAAACCATTACAAAACATGTTTTTTCCAACAAATTTACTTCAGCTGCATGAAACCTAAAGTTCAGATTAATCAAAATGCAACCCTAATAAACCATCTAATAAAGTCTTGTCCATATCAATATTGTTTGCCCGAACAAATTTCTCATAATATTTTTCGGTCTTTTGAATCATTTCCTCACTCATTTGGTTCACACTCCACGTCATAGTCGTTGTCAGGTATCTTACCCTCATAACACTAAGTTGCTTCTTTAATTTCACAGTCAAATCACATCTCTATGACCCTTTGTCTTCTCTCATGAATGTTTCCATATGTCGCATTGTGAATATTGCGTTGTCCATCACGTTTTTATGGTCCCCCCATTTAACATGGACCCCACATTCAGCCTTGAAGCCCTCATGTTTGCTGCCTTTTCTTCTAACTCATGAGTATCGAGGAACCCGCTAATTATTTTTGCTACATTACAAAAGAACTCCTGTTAGCAACGGATATAGAGCTTCGAACAACCAACATAAACAAGTGGTAGAGGTTACCAATTTAGCTACTGAATTCAAGTGTTTCTCTTCTGAACATCTCTATGGTTCGTCATTTAAACTATCTATCACATGGATTTTGGGCCTCTTCATTTCCATCATCATATAGTACCGGTCTACAACCATAAAGGGGAACACAAACTACATATTCGATACGTCAAAGCAAGAGGGATTTTTATATGGTAGCAAATTGTGTGTATACCTAATCAAAGCAGTTGCCTTTCTCTTGTCACTCATCTCTACGTTCTATACATGCGCAAACAAAATATGCATACTTAGATACATAAATGTGCATATAAAAACTCTTCATAATAATTGTGCTTAATCATTGGCATTGATGTGCATACAATAATAAAAAAAAAACGTGCATATAAAAAACTCCAGAATAACTCACAAAATCTGCATCATTATATGAAATCCTAAAGTGTGCATACAGTTCATAATTAATGTTGGTCCCGAGAGCACGCTCAGGTGTAGAGGGGGGTGAATACACCTGAAAACCGATTTCTCAACTTAAACACGAACAGTCCTTTTTCAGGATAGTGTCGTGCTGAACAGGTTCAGCAGACCAGATGAGCTGTTCTGAATCGTGTGGGCAGAGTGATTGACTCTACTGAGATCTGCTAGCTGACTGAGAGTCAGAATTCAGTATCTTGCAGATAGAGTTCAGTGGTGCGGAATAGTGTAGACCCAATTCAGTTGAGTTGGAAAACGTTTTTAATAAAACAGTTTCAGTAGATTAGTGCAATCAGTTAAGTTCGCTGAAACTCAGTTGAATGATTTAAGAAGGCTTTTCATTATGAACAGTTAAATCAATGCAACAGTGAAAAAGAATACGAGACACAAGACACAGAGATTTTTAAAGTGGTTCGGACACAAAAATCCTATGTCCACTGTCCCGAATGATCAGGAAGCTATTTATTATACTGAGGTAGTCTCAGTTGGTTTGTACGCTGGACAAACTCTGGTCTTGAGATTTATACTGAGCAAGTCTCAGTTTACAAGGTTATCAAACTGAGTGTTTGAAAAACTCTCCAACTATGAAGGAGTTCTTTTCAATAAAGAACAGTTCAAAGATGAACTCCTTCGTCTAAGCTATGGATATATTCTATTGAGCTTAGGTTAGAGGGATAGGGAACAATGAAGTGGCTTCTAGAACGACGAACAGCTGAGTATGACTTTAGGTTCGTGTATCGTCGTTTGGATACTAGAGGCTGGATTTAACAGTTCAGCTTGGTTCCCTAAGAGCTAGAATATAGTTCTTCGCCGGAGATGAATTCTTCGAACTTCTTGCGGAGAACTTAGGCTTTTCGAGTTTGCTCGTTTGAATGCTCTGTGTATGCGGTTTTTCTTTTTCTTTCGTTTCTCGTATGTTCGCACTCGTTTTTTCATCGTCGTTGTTGTCGTGAGCTTCAAATTTGATTTATCCCTCTATTTATAGAGAAGAGACTAGGAAAGATCCGTTGGAGACGATGATCCTTTGTCTCTCTCTTTTTGGGTAGCTAACGGCTCTTTTGTAGCATTTGCAGAGTCTTTTCCCTCTTTTCCGGAAGGTTGTTGACTTGCAGCTTTAGTAGGTGTAGGACAGGTGTCTGCTTGTCATTGGTCGAGGTTCAGAAAGTGGTTGAGACAGAAGAGACTTCAAGGAGATTTGAAGCTGACTTCTCTCTTCCTCGTACTTGACTATGCTGATTGTCTTTGAAAGATCGACGGTTCGAGACGCGTTGCGGCCGTTGCTAAGTCCGATCTTTGATTCGGTAGTGAACTCTCGCCGAGTCCGCTTTTATCGAATATCAACTACGAGTACGGTGAAATACTCCCGCCGAGTTCGGTTCCACCGACTCCTTTCGCATATCTTTGCTCTCGCCGAGTCCAAGATTTACCGAGTCTTCTACTTCAGTGCCGAGGCGGATAAGCAACCGAATGCCCGAACCAGGAGCGGAGGGTCTACCGAGTCCGAAACCTCGTAGACAAAAACAAAGTTACAACTTAAAGGTTCACCGATCAAGATAGGGTTTTGGGATCTTCAAATCTTCAGACTAATTCAGAGCACAAGGCTACTGAGTATCGGTCAGTACAGAAGATAGAATCATTTCCCACTACATCTAATACTGCTGAGGATAGAATCATCACCGAACAGTTAATGTGCATACAAAATGTTCAACACACTCCATCACATATTCAGTTGGGACACAAAACCTACCCTAGAAATAATATTCTCAAAATATGAACTATATGCAATCCAGTTCACAATCTTCAAGTTCACAAAACCAGTTCACAATGTATATAATCAAGTAACCTTGAAATTGTACAAACTACACATACCTTAGATTTTCAAGTCAATTTCTTCAAATCCACAAATACCAAGGAGAATATGAATGATGTATTCTCCATCAAGAATTGCTCTCTTTTGAAGGCAAAGCTGATTTCGCACACTCCTTTTCATCACAATGGGCGCATTTCTTCAAATTGCGTCTGCCCATAGCACCCCCTGTCATGGAATTCAATCGTCGAAGGAATTGAGAATCGTTGAAGCGCTGGCTCTCTATGAAATGGTGTTTCACACCCGCAATCGGCACCTAGGATCGACGATTGCCGTCGTTTCGTGATGTCGGAACAGAGGGGTGTGATCAATTTTTGCATGATTGGAGGAAAGCCGCTGGTAATTTTTTGAATTTGATGGTGAATGAGCTAAAATGGTGAAGGTAAAACCTAGTGAGAAGGGGTTTCTAATTCACTCTTTAAACTTTTGCCCAATTTCTTCCGTAAATAACCTTATGGAGCCGCTAGTCTATTAAAAAAATAACAAAAGAAAATAAATTCCTACCAATCCTCACAGTCCATTGCTCTTAATCTATAGTAGTAAGGTGTTCTCAATTCTTTCTATAGGGTTGTTCTTCATATAAAACCCCCCAAAAAAAATATGAAGAAGCTTCATTTTCAACATTAAATACGGATGTGAAACACACGTGAAAATTTTAACATGACGAGTTTGGTATTAAAAATAATTTAACTGAAACGCCGCGTCGTCGTTGATTGGAAGATTAATTATTCATATATGTATGAATTTTCATCCTTTGATTGATCAGCCAAAATCATGAAAGTCCCAACTTATTTAGGATACCGTAACATCTGCCACCAAAGTTGCATCTACTTCAGCCTGTGGTCCACCAAGAAAAATAACGAAAAAGGGACAAAGACGAGTTTTGATTGGCTTTTTAAGAATATTGGCCGAATTGATAAGCTAAATGAAATTCAAATGTTTAAAGACTAGAGTGTCAACTGATTTATTTTTTAAAATTTAAAAAAAAAACTCACAGATTAATTGACTGGAATTGCCCTAGTTTGAAGTTAAAGGAGGGAGATTTTATGATGCTGGGAAGGACATTTTGGTGTGGGACTTGATAGTAAATGTCGCGCACTATTGAGATTTGAGTTACACGAATGGCTACATGGAAACGATTTTGATGAAGGTTATAGAGAAGATCGAGATTCAAGACTTGTTATTATTAGTTGGTTATAAGATTGAGACACTTGCAATTGTCTTGCCTTCATCAATCGGATCTGAAATTGCTCTAACTTGGGCTAAATATAAAAAATGTCTTAAAAGTTTTTTACTTTTTTTTCATTCTCTTGAGAAAGAATTGAGCAGCTGAAGTAAATTTACTATTGACATACATTCGTCAAATGATAGAAGACCTTATTATAGAATTGGTTGGAGCCTCTCAATAATAGGAGACCCCTCCAAAAAGAGGCGTATGCCGCTTGAATTGCGGCAAGCACACGGTATTCTTTAGTAAAAGGCGAAAGAATAGTTCGCTATGTGCTTACCGCGCGGCTGCATACTTTACAACTGAGAAGTAGTTGGCTTTATATACTCCTATTTTGTCTTTGGGTATCAATTCATTTCTGATGTGGGATGCCAGCCCCTTACGCTTCAGGAATACTTTCCTTTTTTTCTATTTGTGAAACCTTTTGGTACTAATTTAGTCTATCTATATTCGATATTGAGGTTTATGAAGATTGATTTTGTTAGAAGAATCATATTATTTTATGGGTTTCATTCGATAATAGGGTGTCTATATATACCTAATAAACAAACAATCATATCTGATTATAAAATCTTTCACATCAATAATAATAGGATAGAAACCAACATAATAAACAGATCCTAAATTTATAAACGATTATTCGCTCTAATTTACTAAAATTATTATTTAAACACGATTGCAACCTCTTATTGTCTAGAATTGCTATTTGAACGATTATTGGGCGTCTCAGAATCGTCGATCTGGGCTCCATCTTGGCAGCGAGGGGCTGAAATAAGTGGAAACAACTCGCGAGTCGAGAAGTTCGGTAATGGGAGCAAAGCTGACGCACCTGGGCACTTTGTATTGATTGATGGAAGCTCCTCTCGATATGGCGTAGTCCATTACCTCTTCAAACGTGCCACTTCTCACCACTCGGATCTCCAGCGGCCCGATCGACTTGTCCGAGACTCGGCCTTGTCGGTACACCGAGTTGAACGACTCCTCCATCGCCAGGCAGCACTTCTCCAGCACCTGCTCGCCGGCCGAGTTGTTCAGCAGCTCCCAGTATATCACGTAGTGACCCGGAACAGTTTTCGTGTCGGCACAGCTCGTGTACTCGAGCACGCTCGTGTTGGACTCTTTCAAGAGTTGAGAAGCATTTTCCACCGCCTTCTGGAGTTCCGACTCGTCCGTCTTGTCCGAGTCGATACTGAGCAGCATGTTCTTCCTCTTCACGAACTGGAACTGCGGCGCCGAGTTGTGGAACCCCGTGACTCGGAGGATGTCGCCGACTCGGTAGCGGTTCAAGCCGGAGTACGTGGTGACAACGAGTTCGTACTCCTTGCCGACTTCGACGTCGGCCAGGTCAACGAGTTCGCGCTGAGTGAGACCCGGTGAGTTAGGCAGGAACTCGAAGTAGCCCATGTTGGGCATTATGGTGTAGGAAACGTCACAAGGATCGCAGATGGGCTTCAAATTAACCCCGAAAAAACACTCCGACGAGGCATACATCGTACACACCTTCGGTAATCCGCCACCGTAATAATCCAAGGTTGGGATATACTGAGCCATCGCACCGGTAACAATCACATCCAGATACTTTGTATTAGGCCAAATTCTGGTAATAATCCCCTCCCAAGTATCCTTCTCACACTCCTTAGAAATAAAACCCGCCAGATCCGGGTCGGGCCGCATAATTCGAGCCATGCATTCACGTATTGACCCGTCCGTAACTTTCGAGTTGAGTGACCCGGATCGGATGTCATGGGCCAGTTGCCTCCAGTTAAGTTGGAGAAACCGGATAGCCCGGATGAGGCCCGAGGCGAACACTGCCCCGACCCGGTTAACATGTTCCCGCTCATAAAGCCCGCATAACATTTGGGTATACATGCTTTGGGTGGAGTCCTCGCACATGATGGCTTCGTAAGGACTCGTGTAGACGGTAAACGGGTCTTCGGGTCGGTTCTTGAAGATGTCGCTTTTGTAGTAACTTGTGAGTACGGGTCGGGCCAGTAACCCGCCCGGAGTCTTTGTCTCTGCCTTTACGAAGTAGAAATAGAGTCCTTTCCCTTTGTCCAGCCCTTCCACGTATCTGTTCCAAAAAAAAACATACATACATACGTACATGCATCTTAGAGAGAGAGAGAGAGAGAGAGATAGAGAGGTGTTAAGAAATTGGAATGGATTTTTTTCAATTGTTCTTTCTTACTGGTTCATAACAGGCATGAGCAGACTGTATAGAAACTGACGGCGATTCCAATCTTCTTTGATAGTCGGCATCAACTTTCTCTCTCCAGCGGAAGTTCCAGAACTATTGAAAGACCAAATCATCAAATTAATGAAACCTAATTAATTTTGCAATTAGGTAGAATGCGAACCTGGTTAGGAATTCGGTGATAGGGTGAGCTGATAAGATCGGAGAGCGGTCTCCATTAGCGACTCTACGAATCAACGGCTCGATATCCTCGTAGGTAGTTATCGGGATTTTGGATTTGAACGTCGGCCGATCAGTGGCGCCATTAAGATTGCATCCGACGAGATATTCAGTGTGCGCATTTTGGGTGAGGATCTCAGCCAGTACTTTTTCCTGTTCGGCGTCTAAATTCTTCGTCAGCTTCTCAATTAACTCAAGTGCGTTGGCCGCCATGGATTACCGTTTCTAAGAGAGAGAGGTGGTGACTGGTGAGATTTGGAGAAGGGGAGCCAACTCTATTTATATACGACAAGTCACTCACGAACCGGGGAGCAAAACTATGGTGTGACGTCTGACGTGGGACCGACGTGGCGCAAGCGTTGTGTGGAAAAACATCGTGCAGGGTGGAAGAGAGACACAGGAGGCCCGGTTTGCTCTTGATAAAGGCGACAAGTAGGCCCCACTTAGCCACGTCATCAACGGTTCTTCCATTTTCTTTTTCTTCCGATGAAAAGTCAATTCTATAGATTGCATGTATGTGTAATATTTACCTTAATGAAATAACAATATTACATTATTGGAGAAGCATTTAAATACAAAGCTAATAATTTTGTAAGTTAGAATCCGTATTATAACTATATTTATGTGAACTGTGTTTCAAGTAATAAATATGGAAATAGTAAGCAATAGAACATTTTATAACAATTATTATGTATAAAATTGAATATACTTTAAAAAAAAAAGTGATGCGAAATGGATCAAACTTAAAATGACTATACTACCCTTTTAGTTTGATATATTAGGAAGTTAGATTGATTAAACATGTAAATTAATATTGGTCAAATATCAATTAATACTAATTAATATTCCGACTTTTTATTAACATTAATTTAATTAAAGTTTGATATAGGCAAATTGACACAAATAATCTCTAATGTTTGCTACTTTTGATGAATTGGTCCTAATTTTTTTTTTAGTTTATTGGTCTCCAGTGTTTGCTAGTTTGGATAAATTGGTCCTTCTGTTAAATTTTAAGTTAGTCAACTGTTAGTCATAGGGGTATTTAAGGAATCAAAGTTTCAGGGACCAATTCATCCAACTTTTTAAATTAAATTTGAATTTTTTTAAAATATATTTTTTATAATTATAATTTTTTTTCCAAAAATTAATTTTTTTTCAAATTATTTTTTTCGGAAAAGATAAAAAAAATTAACTATTAGTACTAGTTTTAAGGACCAATTCATCCAATTTTTTAATTAATTTTTAACTATTTTTTCAAGTATATTTTTGAATTTTTTTTCAAAATTTTTTTATACTAAAAAAAATTATTTAAATAAAAAATTATGTAAATCTAGATTAATTAATAATTTTGCGTTCACGGCGGAAGAGGAGAGCGGGTCGACACAGCAGTTAGGGAAGCTGTTATGTTTTTTGTGTTCTTCAAGGTTGAAGATGTCGTGAGAGAGGAGCCTCCCACCTCCAAGTCGTCCATCTGCTCCTCTCTGACCTCGAAGAACATAACACATTCCACAACCGTTGTGTTGACCCGCTCCCCTCCTTCACCGTTAAACGCAAAATTATTAGTTAATCTAGATTAACTTAATTTTTTTATTTAAATAAAAAAATTTAAAAAAAGTTAATTCAAAAAATTATTTTAGAAAATAGTTAAAAATTAGATGAATTGGTCCTTAAAATTATTATTAGTTTTAAAAAAAATCAAGTTTAATTTAAAAATTGGATGAATTGGTCCCTAAAACTTTTATTCCGTAAATACCCCTATGATTAACACTTGACTAACTTAAAATTTAACAGAATGACCAATTTATCCAAACTAGCAAACATTGGGGACCAATAAACAAAAAAAAATTAGAGACCAATTCATCCAAACTAGCAAACATTGGGGACTATTTGTACTAATTTGCCTTTGATATATTAAGAAGTTAGATTGATTAAACATGTAAATTAATATTGGTCAAATATCAATTAATACTAATTAATATTCCTACTTTTATTAGCATTAATTTAATAAATACAAGAATCAAAATCCCATTAATATCATCCTAATACTATTTTGAGCGATCTAATACTATAATGTATACAAATAAGTAGTATCTAATGCACTTCTTTGACACTACTTATTTGACACTAATTATTTATGTATTTAGTTTATAAAGTATACTTTCACTTCTTTATAGTTTATTAATGAAGGGGATCACTAATAAACTATAAAGAATCAAAATTATATTAATCCCCTTGACTAAATAAATAGTATCTAATACCAATTAACTATCGTTGCAAATGACATCCTACATTCGAGCACAAAAACTTGAGTGTCACACTTCTATACTTCCTTATATGTCACACTTCATAAATGTGTTGGCATGTGGCACATAGGGTCCATCATAATTGATTTTGATGTTGCTATTTAATTAAAATTTATGTCAGATGTTAAATATATATGGAGTGTGATATAGAAGGGAGTATGAATGTAGGACACGAAAGACTATACGATATTCGATTGGGATGAAGGGAGTACTACTTGTCTAATCCGCTTTACTAAAAAACATATAGGTGTAATATAGTTGGGAAAAATATTAAAAGAAATGTGAAGAATAGTTAAAAAAATAGAAAAAAATTCTTATAAGAACTGTTTCAAAGTAATGTTAAGAATTGTAAAAATAGAATAGAGGAAATTATATCAAATTGAAAATATTGAAAGAAAGGGAGAAAATGTTGCAATAAGGATTTGAACCTGAGAACTTTTAAACAAGTGCTAGAAGTGTTAACCACCAAAACTAGACATGTTACTCATTTTAATTATTGTTATATTATGATGGTATACACTACAATACAAAGATTCTAGTGGCCGCTGAGTCAATCGACCCTCTTGACCCCTTCTAAATTCGTCCATGTTTGAAAACTAATTGAGTATTCACTAAGATTTAAATGTCCCTATTTGAACACTAATAAAGACATCATTAAGATTGGAACACTAAATATTTGACAATAAGACAAACTTATTGACGTGTATGTATGTCATTAGGATTGTTAACAAACCAAGCTTTATCTTAATAGCTCAGGCTCAAGTTTAATAAAGCTCGCGAATTTGAAAATTTTAATAGAATACGAGCCGACAAATATTTCAATCTACGAATTTAACTTTCTTTCGAATTTTTTTGCCGCAAGTGTATTTTTAGTATTTTGTGATTTTCTTATAAGCAAGTTAAAAAAATGGAAATATTTATTAACAATATATTGGAACTTTTCTTTTACTTATTTATAAAATAATGATAAACTAAAGCTATTTTTTTAGAGTTTCCTATTAAAATAATATATATACACTTTTTATTTTTTTTACTTATTTATAATATAATAATAAATTGAAGTTATTTTTTAAATTTTTTGTTGAATAAGTTTCCTATCAAAATAATGACTATACACATTTTACATTTTTTTTCAAATTAATACAAATTTATTTTATTTAAGATAATTATATATTATCTAAATAAAAATGATCAGATTACATATAATAAATTATACAATCTAATTAGATTTATTCAGAAAATAAAAAATAAAATTTTGTATTACTTGAAGTTCAATAGTCAAGAATTCAAAAGATAATGATTCTTAATTATAAAAATGAAAAGTTGAATTGAAATGAAAAAAGAAATATTTAAAACTTTTGGATTGGCAATAATAAATTTTGCATTAAATTCTTCATATTTATATATTTATTATATTCAAAATAAATATACCTTAAAATTAAATGTGAAAATGACAAAATATTTTTTTGAAATTTGATTGAAGCTATTTTGGGTTATTGATCTAGATTTATTTGATTTATTTAGCTTTTCCCACACCAAAAAAAAATTATACATAACCCTTATAGGCTTATACTCCCTCCTGTTCTTTTTACATGCCTTTTTATGCTTTTGCACACTAATTAATTAAGAAAAAGTAAGTATTCCTAAATTAACCCTATTAATCATTATTAATTGTTAATGAAATAGAGATGAAAAGAATTTTGAAAGTCTGTTTAATAATAGGAACGTATAGACATTAATGAATTGATAAGTGTAAATAAGGTATAAAAAGTCAAAACGTTAAATAAATTGCAAAAACTTCAAAAGCATAATAAAAAAATATTAAAAAAGGAAGAAGAATTTGTATGTGTTGGGAGATGATTCAGTCTTCTCACAATCAGTTGAGACATAACTCAGTAGCCCTGTGCTCTGAATACTTACTGAAGATTTGAAGATCCCAAAACCCTATCTTGACTGATGAACCATTCAGTTGTAATCTGTTTTGGTCTGTCTCTGAGGTTTCAGACTCAGTAGACACTCTGCATCTGGTTCAGGCGCTCAGTAGATTACATGCCTCAGTACCAAAAGTAGAAGACTTAGTACTACTGGACTCAGGAGGAACAGTATACTGAAAGGAATAAGTGGAACTGAACTCATCAGGAGTAGTTCACTGAACTCAGAGCTGATCTTCAGTAGAGCCGACTCAGCAGGAGCATACTACTGAATAAGAGATCAAACTCAGCAATGGCTGAATAGTCCTCTGACTGTCAGTTTCTTTAAAAGTCAAATCAGCAGAGTCAATACGAGGAAGAGAGAAGTCAGCTTCAGATCTCCTTGAAGTTTGTTCTGTTTCACCTACTTTCCTGAACCTCGACCAATGACAAGCAGCCACCTGTCCTATATGTGTTAAAGCTGCAAGTCAACAACTTTCCAGAAATGGAGGGAAAGGACACTGCAACCATACTTTGAAAGAGCCGTTACGTCGTCTCCAATGGATCTATCCTAATCTCTGCTCTGTAAATAGAGGGATAAAATCAAATTGAAGCTTACAAGAAAACACGAGAAAACGAGAGAACACAAACGAACTCAAAGCATTCAAAGAGCAACTCATAAATGTCCTAAGTCTTCCGCAAGAAGTTCGAAGAGATAATCTTTGGCGAAAGACTACATTTCTGCTCATAGGGAACCAAGCTGAATTAGAATTATACAGCCTCTAGTATCCAAGCGACTGAACACGGACCCAAAATTTATACTTAGTCGTTCGTCGCTCTAGAAGCCACCTTCTCGTTCCCTCTCCCTCTAACCTAAGCTCAACTGTTCATATCCATAGCTTAGACGAAGGAGTTCAAAGTCGAACTGATCCTTATTGTAAATGACTCCTTCACTGTTGGAGAGTTTTTCAAACACTTAGTTTGATACCCTGTAAACTGAGGCTTGCTCTGTATAAATCTCAAGACCAGTGTTTGTCCAGTGTACAAACCGACTGAGACTATCTCAGTATAATACATAGCTTCCTGATCTTTTGGGATAGTGGACGTAGGATTGTTGGATCCGAACCACTTTAAAAATTGCATGTGTTCTGTGTTCTTTATTTACTGTTGCATTGATTTACTGTGCATACTGAAAATATCTTTAAAATCATTCAACTGAGTTTCAGCAAGCTTAATCGACTGCTCTAATATACTGAAACTGTTTTGATAAAAACGTTTTCCTAATTCAACTGAATTTGGGCCTACACATTTCCGCACTACTGAACTCTATCTGAACAGTACTGAATTCTGACTCTAGTCAGCTAGCAGGCCTCAGTAAAGTCAGTCACTCTGCCACGCGATTCAAAACAGCTTATCTGGTCTGCCGAACTCGTTCAGTACGACACTCTCCTGAAAAGAACTGTTCGCGTTTTAAGTTGAGAAATCGGTTTTCAGGTGTATTCATCCCCCCCCTCTACACCTGAACGTTACTCTCGGGACCAACAGTATATTTATACAGAACAAACAAAGGTATAAAATTATAGAATTTTATGCAAAAAAAAATATAAGAATTAGACATAGTTTCTAATTTCTACGTAATTGTGAATTCTTATCAAATCACACTCTACTATTGTGTGCATGCAAATTAGTTGATTTTTTTGTTTCTATAACTATACAGATATTGTAATTACTAAGACAACATGCGTGCTACTCACGAAAGAATATTATAACTTCATTATAAAGTAATATTTTCGTAAGTAATATATTTGAAAAAACTACGTAGTATACTAACCATTAATATTTAATTGAGTGTATTCCTGATACACTATTGGAGCATCTTGCAATTTATTAGGTAGTAGTTGACATGCATCAATATTGTCGGTGATTGAAGTTACTTCAATATTCTAATAATCTGCAAAATACCACTTTTAATTATGTAAGATTTGTCAAAATTTATTAGTTTAAAATTCTATGTAAAACACATCATAGATATATGAATACGGAATAATATAAAATAATTTTTTTCTAGAATTTAATGCTAGCCTAACATAAAATTTAAAATTTCAATTTTATATATACTATTTTTACAATTTAAACATATATATAATTAACTGTTTAAAATGATAAATACCATATAAGAGAAGAAATATCAAACTAACCATCAATATTTGATGTGTTGTATTTCTGAGCCACGGGTACATTAAATGGTTTTGATGACGTCTCATTAAGTGGGTGTTTGAAGTAACTGAAGTTTATAGATAAGTGTTGAAAGCGGCTAATAGCTGCTGAAAGTCGCTGAAAGTTTTTAAATTTAATAATCTGCAAAGTTTGCAAAAAGTGCTGAAAGTTGCTGAGAGTAGAAATATAATATTTATAAATATTAATAATATAGTAGACTATTCACTTTTTAAAGAAAAAAATTATTTTACCTCACATATTATTGACTAAATTTAAGATTTTTATACGAATAAAATTAATAAGTTGTTTTTACTTATACAAAAATAATAGTTTAATAATTATTGTTAAGAAAATAGTAGTAGTAATAACTAAACAAATAATTAAATTAATATTATTATGATAAAATAAGAAATAAAAATCATGTTCATAAAATAACTGATTATATTTGTCTATCCTATATTAAAGGAAAATATAAATTATAATATAAATAAATAATTACATTAATTTATTATTAATGAAAAAATAATAATTATAAAATAATAAAAGAATATACTAATTAAATAAAAATATAAAAATTATAAAAACTATAAGCTATTAGCTTCAGGAGATAAAGAAAAGCTTACGAAAATTCTCTATCTTTGACATAAAATAGAGAAACTGTCTTTATAAGTTTTTTTTTCAAATACCCATTTCACTTTTAAAGATAGCTGAAAGCTATAAGTAGTTTAACATAAGCTGTTGCAAACACCAATAACGCTATTCTTTTTTGTTCAATAATTTTTGATTTTTTTTTATCTTCTACTATTTCATTGAGTGACATGGAATATGACTTGCACAATTATATATATTAAATAACGTGAATTGTGTCTGTTTACTAAGAAATGGTTATGGTTGCAATCGTCCAACCTATAAGTTTTTGAGTAAGAAAAATCATTTTTAATTGATCATAATCTTATTGGTTAACAACCTGTAAGTTTTTGAGTAAGAAATATCATTTTAATTATTTTCAAAATATTATTCTATACAAATGACCATGATTGATTAGTTGTAATATGATTTTGAATCTTAAAATGTTATTTCCTAAAATGTTACCATTAACAATTTAATATGATTTGAAATAACTAACAAATTATTTCCTAAAATATCACTATAAAATATAAATAACATAATTTATATTCCAACCTATGTCACATTATATATTATATCCTATTAAATTAAAATTTAAGTTGATTTGCAATTTTTAATTGTAAATTACTTCATAAAATATCACTATTAACAAATTATTTCCTAAAATATAAATAAAATATTTTATATTCCAATCTATGTCACATTATATATTCTATCCAATTAAATTGAAATTTAAGTTGATTTGCAATTTTTAATTATAAATTATTTCCTAAAATATCACTACTAACAATTTTTTTACTAAAATATAGATAAAGTAATTTATATTCCAACCTATGTCACATTATATATTATATCCAATTAAATTGAAATTTAATTTAATTTGCGATTATATATATATATATAATATAAAAATCATACATTTACCTCTAAATTTAAAGAAAATCTCAATTAAATATAACTAAATTAAAATTTAAATTGATTTGTGAATTGAATTCACAAAGAATTAAATTGTAAAGTACTTTGAGAAATAAATTATTCAATTAGAGTAGAATGTAACTGGCAAATTCAATTTATTCATAGATTTGAAATCTAATAAATGTACCCCTCATTTAATGAAATTCTTAATTGGATCAAAGTGAATTGAGATTTGAAATTGATTTTCAATTGATTTGCAATTGAAATATTGTACTTTTATATATATAAGGTGTCTTACTACAATTCATTTTATACACACATTAACACATTGTTACAACGAAATATATATGTTTCTATAATTTGAAATTTGGTAGGTATTTATATAATTATTAGGACAATACATATTTCTGGCAAAACAACACCTATATTTGCATTATGTACTCAATATCATTAGTGTAATACTCCCTCCGTCCCAAATATATATATCTACTTTCCTTATTCGTCTGTCCCAAATTTATATGTCTATTAATAATTTTTTGTGTCTAACTAAATCTTTCACTAACCTTAATACGTCTAATTAATGCGATAATATAGAAAAAGACTACTTTATCCAATTTTTTCAATAACAAATACAATTATATCATTAGCATTTAGTAATTTATTTTAATTTACTCATATTCAAATACCAACATTTATCTAACTTTCATATTATAAAATATTTTCTTAATATGTGTGGAAAAACAAATAGGCATATATATTCGGGATGAATGGAGTACAAAAATAACAATTACCTTGTTATTTTAATAGTATCGAGAATATAAACTACTCTCACTGACCTATTGAACTTGTTTTACATTTATTTCGAATTGTCTCACCGAACTTACCTTGTTCTAAACAAGAAAATTAGTCACACATCTTTATCGAACTAAAACAACTCTAAAATATTAATTAATTGTACGGATCTCACGTCTTTACCACATAAATCAATCCAATATATTTAGTTAATCACATAGGTCTTACACGTTTACTAATTCAAATCAACTATTCCAAATAATCATGCCGAAGAAAACGAGACAAGTTCATCAAAACATACAGAATATTAATAGAGTTTTGGATTTATCAAAAAATCCTTTATCTAGAACAATGATCTGCAATCGCTGCCCAGACCATTTCCGCACGATGCCGTAACATGGCCGGCTCGTGACTTAATTAGCAAATGAATATCGCCAAATGAGACGAGTAGAATTCGTAGTCATTAGATTGGAATTATATTATGTAATTATAAGAGTTGAACTTATGACTTAAGACGACTCCCTTAACAATTAAAAAAAGATTAGACCGATATTCGACTGTTCCTTTATCGACAGTATAACGAATATAAGTTCGATTTTGAGATCAAAAATGAAATTAAATAAAATTTACATGTTAATTTGGACTAGACTTTTCTTATCGTTTAAATTGGAAAACTGAGTGACAAATATCAAAGACTTATAAGTGATAACAACTTACCCCAATAATTTCAAAGTAAACCCCGGAACAGAAATGTTGACGATAGTGTTAGATTGCAAAATTAATTAAAATTCAATGTAAAACTAGGCATATTTTATTTGGACTAGTAATTAGAAATTTCCTGCTAAAACCAAACATTTATTTTAATCTGCAGTCAATCAGAAATGAATTTAATTTGTACACGCTTTCTTGAGTTGGGCTTTGTTATGGAAAATTGTTAAATCATAGCTTGACTTGTGATACCAACAGTACAAGCAGTAGTTGGATTGGATAAGGATTTGTTTGTTATAATTGTGCAATTCTGGAATGTTTTATCTACTTTGGCAAATAAGATCTCATTCTTGTGTTCGTCTATCTTATCTAATTGTTTTTTAGGTTAGTATACTTTAGACTTAAAACTAGTCTTGTCAAGGAAAAAATAAAATTGAACACACGTTTCGAATCATTGATCGTGATTCCGAATCGGAACCGACTATCAAAGTTCCACGCACAATTGCGATTTTAGGTTTTTTGGAACCATAGAACTATGGAACGGCCGTTTCTACGATTTGGAACCGGAACCGATGATTCTGAAATGCGACGGTTGGTTTTGAATGTTAAAAGTAAACAGGTTAGAGTGCACTACATCACTGATCTGCCGATTGGAACAAAATCATTGGCTGAATCGAAACCGTATGTACATAATTCATGATTAGGTTTCGACTCTGATTCCACCGAGAATCGTAACCGGCCAACACTACTTAAAACACACATTTTTTACTCGAAATTTGAGATAAATGCAAATTTATAACACTACCTCCGTCCTATTATTAATCTCTCATTTGTTATTTCTGTACTCAATCCTAATATGACATAAATAATGAGCTGGAGAGAATACTAATTTACACCCGTTTTAATTCTTTACAGCAATAATTGGCGCCAGTCATTTAATTATTAATTTTTCTTAATCTTCCTTTATCCTTATTTCCCTATTATAGGACGAGACTTTTTTTTATGGTACTCTAAATGTTGGAACATAAGTAGGAACTAGGGAACAATAAGTGGGCCTTTCAAGTTAGTATTTTCTTGTTTCAAAACTCTAGAATATAATGCTTCCGTAATAAGTATTCACTTTAAATTGTTATGAAATATAATGTGTTTTTAGGTTAAAATATACTCCCTCCGTCCCACTCATCTTGCAATATTTGAAGATTCGGCGCGGAGTTCAAAATAGTGGGGTAAAGGTGTAAAGTAGTGGTGTAAAGTAAAATAAGGTCCACTTGTTTAGGATGATTATGGTTCATTCATTTTTTCTATTTTAGGAAACATTGCAAGATGAGTGGGACGGTCCGAAAAATAAAATGTTGCAAGATGAGTGGGACAGAGAGAGTATCAGTTTTTTGGATGATAAGGATTATCCGCAGCCGCTAGCGAAGTGCATACTGAGAGTATCATTTTTTTCCATATTATTGCAGTATTTCTGGTCGTAAATTCTTAACAGAATAAGATCTTGTTTTCAAGAATTAAACATTATAATGTTATTATAAAGAACGCGATTTTAAACCAGTAAATGACAATTTAGTTTGTTAACGAAAAATAGAACCTCTTGTCTGTATTGATTACAGGTTTTCACAATATAACTAATTAATTAAATGGTCCAACAAAACAATTAATTTGGTTACTGAAAAAAGCAAATCCGTACTGGCTGGGTCACGAGAAACAGACGTCCAAAAATAGGTTGGCAAGTTCAAATTCTTTTGTCTCACGATTTCCTTTTTTGCTTTAAGATTTTAGTATTTATTTGTATTTTTAAAGTCAAATTCTTCACTTAAAACACAACTAGAAAAATAACACATTCATCTATAGCCAAATTATTGGGTTAATTTATTAGAGTGTTGTAATATTATTAATATAAATTGACCCTAACGATAGTTGAATATTAGATAATCTCTAAATAAATCATTTCCGCAAAAATGAGAATACAAACTACAGTACAATTCGGATCCTCTGTCCCACTTTCATGTATCTCACTCGTGTCCCATTCATATTTTAAGTGTAAGCATTTAAGTGTTATGATAACCCTAAAATTCAAATCGTAAGCACCTAGATGCTTACAATTAAAAATGACAGTGGGACACAATGAGACACAATAAAATGGGACAGAAGATCCTGTAGGACTACAGTAGTAATACCACAACAAAAAATTCGTTGTTTATTGACGGAAAATTCCGTACCCAATTCTCGACAACCTGCATTTTTTTTCGTACCCAGTTCTCGACAACTTGCATTTTTTTTACCAACCAACACAGCACATACATATAACTATTCAAATCAAGTCCAAACTCAAACCGAAACGGAAATATAAATATATAAATAATAAAATCCAAATATTCAGTATATATACATAAATATATATAAGTAAATCATAAAGAGGTGGGAGGAGGGGATTGGTTGCTGTCGTCTGGAGGGTCTCGTCGGCTAGAGGAACCCATCAACGCCATAAGCTGGTCCATCTTCGCATTCATGAATGCGACCTGCTCCTGGAGGGTCCTCCTAGCTGCCGACTCCTCCTCCAATTGGCGCATGATCTCGCCATTGCTCTGGGAAGGCCCAAGTGAAGAAGTAGAAGAGCGGCTGGCGACGTTGATGTAGTTGCTCCCTTCCTCGCCAAAACCGTACAACCGCTACTTCTTGTCCCAAGCCCCTTCCAACCGCAGATAAATCGTGTTTTTATCCGCATTGGGGCCTTCTTCAGCAGCAATCCGCTCCACCTCCGCCTATTATAATATAAAAATAAAAATTAGTCAAACTCAGAATTCTAGAATAATATTCTATATATTGTAATTGGGTGCTTACATGAAGTCTCGCCGCCTTCATGTTGGAGGAGTCTCCACCTTTGTAATGGAGACTCTGGAAAGTGTCAAAGGCGGTGGACTCTAAGGAGCATCCCCTCTGAGAAGCCTATTCATCACATGCATAAACAAAATTGTGTCAAAACAAAGACATAAGAAGCTAAAAACTTATAAAATGAGACTTACCGTAGACTGGGAGTACTGTAGGGCTGACCGGGACCCTCCTTTGTGCTTGCTCATCCCGGCGCCCGGCTCTGGCTCTGACCTGCGGCACTAGAAAGCAATCTCCGACTTAGCGAGTACCTCTGGCCGCATCCAGTACTCGTTGAGGGCCTTCCACCTCTCTGTGTTGATGTAGTCCGGTTTTTTAGGGCGGCCCTTCTTCATTTCGAAGTGTCAATCATTGAACCTCTTGGACGCCTTCTTCTGCCACATGTGGTGGACTGCCTGGTCCCAGTCAGCAGGCCAACGGAAGTGCTTCTGCAATTTACATGTTTATACATGTTAGATACAAATGAATGCTAAATTATAAGATTGTGAACTTGAAAAAAAACTAACCTCAAATTCCTCAAAATACTGCTCCTTAATTTCAGGAGGAATCAGCTTCCAAGTGAACCCAGTCGGGTTATTAATCTTCTTAAAACACTCAACGATTGTCGAGGCCAATCCAGATGGCTCAAGCAATCGCCTATTATTGAAAAATGGTTAATCCAAGTTATAGTTGATATATTTAAAAGTAATAAAACCAATTATTACATATCCTCAGGCGAAATCTCGAAACAACAGCGGCTATCCACCGAGTAAGAGTCGGTAGAACCCTGATAGTGGCCAGCCGACTTAGGGGGACTGCCCCCATGGCCAGACGACGATGGGGGTGCTCCACGCCCAGCAGGAGCTGATATAGTCCTGCCGCCACGACCTTTGGGAGGCGCCATGTACTTGAAAACAACGAATAATCATTAATTGCTTTTGGCCAAAAAAAGATCATAATTGCTTTTAAAACATGTAAGTTGTACTAGTCATCACTAAAGTCCTCATCTTCTGATGTCAGAACATGTTCTTCTTCATCATCATCTCCTTCGTCAAAATCTTCCTCATCGAGTTCTATTGTTTGACTTGGATGAGATAATGTTATATCAGCTTCTACTGTCGCGTGGTTACGTACTGGTGGGTTTAGTATGTCATCCTCTTGAAATGCTTCATCTAATGAAGATTTAGTTAGCAAATCTATCTTAAATCTCGGTTTAACTTTACATACTTTCAACCACGCCTTCCTAGATTTGTTCACACTAGGATATGAGCAGTAATACACTTGATGCGCTTGTGATGCCATGACAAATGGTTCATAGTTCCGCAGCGGTTTCGTTTGATCGATAGAAACCAACTTGTATTGTGGATGTACATAAGTCCCTCTAGGGGTCGGGTCAAACCATAAGCACTTGAACATCATGGTTCGTTTTATTGGTAAACCCGGGTACTCAACTTCACATATCTCCACCAACTGTTTATAATAATCAAGTGCATCGGAACCATAATTTTGTCCTTGTATACAAACTCCGCTATTCATAGTGGACTTTCCTACCCCATGTGATAAAGTATGAAACTTATATCCGTTCACAACATAACCATGGTACGTATAAACTGCTACTAATGGACCTTTTGCTAAATCCCGTATATACGGATTCATCTCATTGCAATAAGGGGATGAAACCTAAGAACATAAAAAGCTAATTAGGAAAAGAAAACATTGTTTGAAATTATTTAGATTGGATACTGAATCTTACATATGATTTGAACCAAGCTCCGAATTCCTGCTCAACCGATGTTTGGTAATCTTCATCTGATATATTTGGACATGCACGCCGAATTTCTTCCTCAAATAGGCTACATTAAAGTTGGTTTAAGTCGTTACATATATTACACAAGTTAGAAAGTTGGGGAAGCATATCCTTGATCATTTGACTCATCCTGTCATAGCCCCTCTGTGACATATGATTCTCAGCCTTCAAGTTCATCATCTGAACTGCTGCAGACAATTGTGAGTAGGTCTCACAACCAGGCCACAACTCCGTGCAACTGCCTGCAACATTTCATAGATCTTGCTTGCTTCATTATTTGGCGGCTCCTCAATATCCGCATCATTATAATTTGGCCCAGCATGATCCATTACCATCCTCTGATAGGAGGTCGACGTGTCATTTTGCACATTTCTCGTAGCTTGCTCATTTAGGGTTACGTGTTTTTCCCCATGAGATTACCAAACTTTATAATTTTTAATGAATCCCTTCATATAAACGTGCTCTCTTACAACTTGTGTAGTCAAAAATAGCTTATTCTTACAATTTTTACACGGACATCGAATTTTTTCCCCGTCCGTATAAGCTGTCTGGCTACTTGCCCAATCAATGAAATCCTCAATGTCATTCACAAATTGAGGATTCAATGAACTGTCTACTGCCCACCGTGTATACATCCACGAATGACTCATTATTTCAAATCCTGATTAATATTGTTCACTAAAAGTTCTAGACTCACTCCAATCCTATGTAAACACACGAGCATTATGTTTGTCAAAGATATAACCCAAGACAAACGTTTTTAGTGATAAAAACGTTTGTCTTGTAGGGATCATGTGTTTGCTCAAAAAACTATGAATCAATTGGTCTAGGTTCATAAAGAGATAAATGATGCAATATGTAAGAAGATGATGATGAGGGAGAAATAGGGTCAGGAAGCAATGCAGGAGCAACAGAGATAATAGAGGCAGGCAAATTCTCACATTGGCATAACAAAAAACTTCCTCCACACCAACAACTTCCTAAAAATATCTTCACACCCTTCAATATCATTGAATAGCCTCACATTCTTTCTTCCATTTTTAACTCAGTGCCTAGGTATTGAATTCAATTTCGTACACATTTACTTAACACGCAAAATCAAGATGCCTAAAATATTATTGCGAAGATAAACCACTCACAAAAAAGGAATTTAACTGTAAACATGCCCAAACGAACAATCGCAGTAAAGTTAAGGTCAATCACGCCACTGAAATTCAGATCAAAACAAAAATCTCACACCTTAAAACAGTAATTAACCTAATTCAGACAAACAAAAGCACCTAGCAGCAAGTCAAACCGTTAAATGCAGCAAGAATAGCAGCTCAATAACTAAAAATACTCAAAATCACAGAGCATTCATCACTATAATTCAACATGGCCTAGATGGATGAAAAGATACTTGATCTGCAAGGATATGAGAAATAGTAGACAAAATTGGGATAATAAAGAAGAGTGGAACTTACGGGACGGAAAAGGTGGCGTGGGGGCGGCGTCGGCGACGGCGGCACGGCAACGGGGCGAGGGCGTCGGCGCGGGAACGGGCGACGGCGGTGGAGCGGCAAAGGGGGGAATTTTGTGCTGGTTCAGCGGGCTTATGCCCGTATATTAATTTAGGTCTCACCGACGGATTTACCGACGGAAAAATCCGTCGGTAAATTCTTTACTTATTACCGACATATTTTTATGTCGGTAAATTTTTGTTCAAAATTTAATTAAAGTATAAATTAAAATTTATTTTTACCGACGGAATTTTCCGTCGGTAAATTTATGTTTAAAATTTAAATAAAAATATAAATTATAATTTAACTTTGCCGACGGAATTTTCCGTCGGCAATAAAAGAATAAAAAAATTGGAAATTCAAGATTTAACGACAGATTTTTCCGTCGGTAAGTAGCCGACGGATTTTTTCCGTCGGTAAATTGAGCGTTTCACATTCCGTCGGTAAGCCGACCCGTGTTTTTATTCCGTCGGCAATTCCGTCGGTAAAATGCATAATTTTTGTAGTGTACATAGGGGTGTTACGGTATACTGAAAATTCGGTATACCGCACATACCGTACCGAAAAAATACCAAAGATACCGAATTTTTGGTATACCATAATTTTCGGTACGGTCACGGTATGAGATATTCCATAACGAGGTATACCGCATACCGAAGTTCATACCGCATATATCTTGTAGAAAAGAATGCAAAAATATTGGTTATAAGTTTTGAACATGGGTTGTTACAAATATGTCATTCATATCAAACAATCTTAATGTTATATAATAAATTCACTTAAATGACACGACTTTATTTGACATAAAGTCATATTATTTATCTATTAAATCATGATATGTATAAAAAAATATATTTTTCAACTTTATAAACATTAACCCGTAATATTAACTAATTCATACAAAATAGATAGATTAATTAATTTTATTGAAAAATAATATTAATAACTTTCTTGGCTTTTATGAAAAATATAGATTAAATTTACGTTATACCGTTAAATATTCGATAGACCTTGATTTTTCGGTATAGAGCGGTATGACAACGGTATGGATTTTTGCTATACCGAACTTTCGGTATACCGAACTACGGTATACCGAAATGATCGGTACGGTAACGGTATGCTTTTTTCCATACCGACCTTTATCGGTACGGTATGCGGTATGAGAAAAATAATACGGTATACAGTACCGAACACCCCTAGTATTACACTACATATTGTCGGTTTATTAGAGTGCTTCTAGTATTCATTAGTAAACGGAACAATATACCATCACCTAGTAAACCCGCTTTCTAAGATTTTTTTTCAACCCGCAACCGCTACCTTTGGTGTGCACAGGATAAACCTCGCTCCTGTACAATAGCCTGCAAACCACACATAAATATGATACAAATCTTAGCATAATTATTGGTAGGGAATAACTTCACATAAAATGAAATGTTTTGCTATTAGCTTTACTGAAACTTGGATTGAAAAATAAATAAATATATTAATATACTTTCATTTTAAATAGAAAAAAGGCCAATCGAAATGAGATATATTCATTACTCAACCATTTCTATAGGAGATTTTTGCAAAAAAAAAAACTCTCCAATCATCCTCAATTCCCCTCCCCTATTTTTGAAGAGCCATTTTCTCCGTTTCTATCGAAGGATCCTCTGACCCATAAATAGTACTCCCTCCGTTTCGTTATTGATGTCCATTATACCATTTTGAGTTGTTCCATTATTAATGTCCATTTTTCTAAAATGGCAAATTACTCACCATCCACTCATATGAGGTGGGTCCCTCATTATTCATTACCCACTTCATATTCTTATACACTTTTTCTCTCAAAAAGTTTCTCTTTTACACGATTCCGCTCCGCTCCGAACGTAGAAAATTTTGATTTTTAACTTTTTGAAAACTTTAGATTATTTCTTTAATTACAACATAAAAAAATAAAAAAAATTAAATCAAATGCTTAAACTATGCCTTAATAATATTTAGATAAATTCACATTCATTCTCACCAACCATTCATCGAAAATCGTATCAATTTATTAATACAATTAAAACTCATTAAATATATCTTCAAATAAAATTTCTTAATCTCCGTGGTCATTCCCAAGTGGACATCAATAACAAAAGGGAGGAAGTATCATATTGAGTGTCCCACCAGTTAAAACATGACACATGTCTTTTACTTTACTAAATTAACTTTACATCTTACCACAATTTATTCAACAACAAAATTTAAATATCAATGTCTATTATATAGTTTCTAATGCGAAAAAAAAGATCCCAAACAAAATATACGTCATCTTCTTCGTCCCAACTCCAAAATCCCAAATTTTAGTTCTAAGATAATACATTTCAAATTCCAATTCGAGAGAATACAGATGAATTCGAATTTCTTTCTTCAATATTCAAATTTACACAAGGAAATGACATGATTTTCACATATGCAATTTCAGTTCTATAGAATACATACAAATTCAAATTTCTTCGATACCCAGAATCTGCTTGTAAAATTATGGTGCTAACTGGTGGAGGAGCGCCAACAAAGAGTTCAAGTTGTTATAAAATGAGGAAGACGACAGAGAGAATTGAACTGAATCTACGTCTCAAGGCGGTTTTTGTTATGCGGCGCCCGCTGGCGAGTTCAAAATCAAGCAGCACCAGCATCGTGGTCTCCCGATTAAGGAGCTTGAGAATTGGGATGGAGATCAAATCGAACAAATTGTGAGTTTCAAAGAATCTATTTTCTTGGAGGCGAAAGGAAAAGATGGAAGTTTTGTAATTGTAATTTTTTTTATTATTAAAATTTATATAAAATATTAATAGATTTTCTTTTGTTAACGAACGCATGGATAAAAAACAGGTAGCGTATTCTCATTGGTGAAACACTAAATAGAACATCATTTATGAGTCTGAGATCCCTAACCCTACTTATAAGGGAAAATTTCTTCGTCCATCTAATTAAATTTTTTTTTTTTAATGCATACCTTTAATGAAAACAAACAAAATTTTCAATATAACCTATGATTTTTATTGTTATGTAACTCATAATTTTTATAAGTAATTTAAATTATTTTTTATGTAATTGATGTACAAATTTAACCATATTTTATTAATAAATACTCCCTCAGTCCCGCTATTATCATCCCATTTAGTTTCGGCACGGAGATAAAGAAATGAGTACAATTTTTGAAAAGCAATTGGTGGAAGAAATGTGAATTTATTCAAATTTTTGCATAGCATAATTAAGGCAATTGATTTTTTTTTTCTATTTTTTTTCATATTACATTTTAAGAAATAATCTTAAGTTTCCAAAAATTAAAAATCATAAATTTCCGAATACGGAGCGGAGTGAAAACCGTGTGAAAAAATCGTGTTAGAGATAGATATTTGAAGAGAGAGAATATGATAATGTGATGATTAGTAGTATTAAGTAAGAGGCCTACTTTATTTTTTGTTCAAGAATAGTTTTTGTTATTTTAGAAAAGAAGACAGTAATAGCGGAACAACTCAATTAGGAAAGTAGAACAGCGGAACGGGGAAGTATACTGTTATATTAAATTTAATTATATAAAATAATTGCATTTTAATTTAAAAATAAGAATTTTCATGGAATATTCCTTTTCAGCCTTGAAATAGATAGGAACGAAATATTGTTTCTACCGTAACTTAGGGATAGGGCTTATGTAAAATACGATAAACCCTTAGATATGCCCTCAAAATGTTAAACATTTGTATGAATCAAACTCCAATATACAAGTCAAATATGCATGAACGAATAACACATCACCTTCAAGTGTCTCAAAGTTGCAAAAGCATGAAGGAAATGATCTATCTTTATTTTGTTCCTAAAAAATTCCAGTAGGGAAGTTCCAGCAAAACACACCTATTGGTCCTTGAGCTCCTTAGAAACACATTCAAGTACCTGCAACGGTGTAAGATGAGCAAATGACCATCAAAGAGCAAGAGCGAAACTGTGTTTATCTTATATAACGGATAGAGGATCAAAGATACAAGGGAATTTTGCTAGCAACTGTTTAAGAATAGGCAAGAAATGAGAAACACAATAGGATATTTACAAACAATTGTTTAATTTGAACTTCATCAAGCATACATTCATCACGTGCACGTAAAAAAAACATAATATCATTAAAACCAGCAGTATAACTCTTAAGACAGAAATCGAATGCGGAAGATCAAAGTTACATTTCCAGTTAGCATACTCAGTCCTAGGTTTATACTCACTCCAACACACATCAAACTTAAAAGGCATATGTTTTCTAACCGCAAACTTGGTCAAACTACAGATGAAAGAACAAAGTCTCAACCTAAAAGGTAGTGATGGGGGGAGCCTTTGATTGTTGGGAAGAGCTGCCAGAATCACCCATCTTTTCCATTCCACCCTATCAATCCCAATCATTTCAAATCTCTTCATCAACCAAGTTCAACAGAAGTTAAATACATAATTCAAAATACCTCCCACCTTTATCCAATAGGTGATCACATTTAGTTCAAGTAATATAATAATGTATATCTTCGGAGAAGGGAAATTCCAGTTCCTTTAGGAGCATTTATCACGAAGACAATCCTCAAACAACAGTATTTGACTCACAAAGAAACTATTAGCGATCTTGACAAGTTCGGCAGAAGGTACCGTGGGACAGCTCACAGAAAGCCCGAACATTGACAGCCAGATGTGAAGTCAGCTGCACGTTCAGCGGAAGCAACGACTGCGCACATCCGAGTTCCCCAAGTGTCCTGTACCATCCATGAATTCACTGCCCAACATTAAAATCAATAGACGCAATGGTTCATTCAAAGATGAACCAAGGTGCAAAACAATAGCAATTCAATCATACACCACGATAATTAGGCAAATACAGAGATTAAAACGCACCAACTCTGGCAATTCAAAACTAAAAATCCCGTGAAACTATATCAAACTTATAGAGGGAAAGAACTATCGTGAAAATCTAAATACAGGTAGATAGATATAAAAGTTAAAGCATCAAATCTGACCTGGGGTTGGAGAATGAGAGGCGGCGAGGCCGTAGGCGTGGGGCGTTGATCTGCGAAGGACGGAGGCGGGTGGGGGCGGAGAGTGGAGACGACGAGCGGAAGGCGGAAGCCCTTGCGGTGGAGATGAGAGATCTGGAAAACGAACCACGCCAAGCCATTGCTCCCGACTATGGGTGGATTTTGGGGCAAATGCTAGGGTTTTGTATATAATTCTGGCAATTACGATTTACGGCTGACGTGCTGGATAACGGCTGACGTGCTGGATAACCGGAAAGAGTATACCCCTAATTTTTACTTTTGAAATAAAGTAATTATAACTTGAGTTTTTCAGAAAACACTATTTTAAAAAAAAATATCCTATTGATCTGCAGTCAATCGCTCTACCACTGTGCTATGGAATATGTTTATTCAAAATATCAATTTTAGTTTCTATGAACATTGTATATTTTTATTTGACCCCGTTAAGAAGATAGGATAAATAGCTTTTTTTTTAAAACGAATTTAGAAATTATTACTCCATATAATAACAAAATTTATTGGATACACAAAAGTAACAGTTATACTTCCGTCCCACTATTATTGTCCTACTTTCCTAATCGAGTTATCCCGATATTATTGTCATTTTTCCTAAACTAGCAAAAACTACTCATCCTACTTAATATTCATCCCATTATCATCATCTCTCTCCAAAAATCTATCTCTCACAACCTTTTTTGTTCCACTCCGTACTCAAAAATTTATGATTTTTAACTTTTTAAGAACTTAAGATTATTTCTTAAACTACAATATGAAAAAAAAACACAGAAATAAAATTGATTGCTTCAACTATGCCATGCAGAAATTTGAATACTTTTTTTTTCCGCCAACCACTCCTCGAAAATTGTGTTTATTTCTTAATACAATTAAAATTCATAAAATACACACATCTCCTTGCCAAAACTAATCTCCGTGCCAAAACTAAAGGGGACATTAATAGCATAACGGAGGGAGTCCTATATTTCTTCCATCATAAAAAATCATATTTTCTGTAGTAGAAAATGAGAGTCGTCACGACCATAAAAATACGTGGTCAAATGCATATTGCTTCGGGAGTAGGAGAGAAGAAGGAAGATCGAGGGACGAGGAGTGTGTGTGCGTGTTGGACAAATAGACATTGGGGCATGGAGCAAAGATGTCTGCTTCTGCTAATGCAATTATTAATATAAAAAAAATGTACTAATTAATAATGAAAAAGGCTGGCCGTAGTCTCTTACTAATTAAATTGAAATACACTCCTTAAAATACAAATACGTATACTCTTAAAAAGAAAAATATAAGTATTAGGGGGTGTTTGGGATAGCTGAAGCTTATCGATAAGTGCTGAAAGTTGTTGAAAGTCTTAAAGTGGTGAAAAGAGTGAAAGTTGTTGATTTTGATAATTTGTAAGTGTTTGCAAAAAAAGTCTTTGAAAGTCAAAAATTAATATTTGAAAAAATTAATAAAGTGATATCTTATAAAATGAAAATGTTATTTATTTCTCACTTATTAAACAAATTTAGAATTTTTACACAAAAAAAATTTAAGATTTATTTCCACTCATATATAATAGTATTTTAATAAAAAAATATTAAAATTAAAATTAGAAAAAATTAAGAATAATTAATATTATTAATTAAAATCAAGAATGAAAAATATTATAAATTATAATATAATGTATTAATTAAAAATAATTATAAAATTATAATATAATGTATTAATTAAATATGATAAAATTATAAAAGCTATAAGCTATCAGCTTCAGCTGCCCGATACCAACTTACGAAAATTCTCTATCTCGAGGCCAAATAGCTTTCAAGAGCCTATATAAAGTTTGGATTTCCCAAACACCAATCTCATTTCCCGAGACAAGCCTTTTCGTATAAAGGCTCACTTCAATTAAGCTATCCCAAACACCCCCTTAGTAGTATTTATACGGTCTATATAGGTAGAGGTAGAGAAATAGAATGTAGGAACACATTGATGAGTCAGGGCATGCATGCAGGACGAATGGGCCACATTCAGAGGAACATCGCCATAGCTTCTGCCACGCCCTACTACCGGGTCCGGACTCTCGGGTTAACGGGTACGGGTTGCATCGGGTAGATAAAAGCACGGTTTTCTCGGGTTGCTTTGGAAATTTGACTGAGACACGACGACAATACCAAAGCCCCCATCTTTCTCTCTCACACCCTGTGTCCTCTTGTCGTCTCGTCTTCTCCTTGAAATGCAGGAGAAAGACAACACTGTTTCTGGAGAGAGAGTCTACTATGTTGCTGCTGCACTAGTTTGAAAATAAACAACACTTGAATACGATAGCTTAGGCCTCCATCATTTCTCTCTAAAATCTAATTTACTTTTCCTTCTCTCTCCGTTATCCTGAATCAGACATCAATGGCGGGTAATTCCGGGTTCGGGGATGACCCGTTGGCTCCCGGATTCTATTCTCAGCTTCTTTTCAACGATGAGATCTCTGGTCTGGAAACGGATGGGTGCTTCGGTTTCACTTGTTCGTTTTCTTCTGATGATGATAAGAGTAATCTTAACACTCCCAAAATGTTGTGTTTTGGTGATTACACAAATGGCAAGAAAACGGATGGGAAGCCCGGGTTACCTTCATGCATGGACTCTTTACCCAAAATTCCTAAAGTCAGTATTCGGTACCTCTCTTTCTCTCTCTTGTTTCATTTGTCTTTTTACATATATATTTTGATTTTGATGGAACAGAAGAAGAGAAATGGGTCGAGTATTCAGAATTCGGGTAAGCCTGCCGGAGCCCCGGCCGGAATTCAGAAGAAGCCAAAATTGGAAAATTCCGGACATGCAAAGGTGAATTAATTAAATTCCTATGTTTTAATATTAAGTTGTCTGCCATCTTTTATATGTAAATTATGTTTTTGATTATTTTATTTTCGGTTGTTAAGAAAGAGAAGCTCGGTGAAAGGATCACAGCATTGCAACAACTCGTGTCGCCGTTTGGCAAGGTCTGTTCCTATTAAACATGTCTTGTTTGATTTCGACACGAAGAATTTAGAATTTGGAATTGGAATTGAAATAGGAGATGATGTAAGACGATTATTGTGCAGACTGATACAGCATCAGTGCTTCACGAAACATACGGTTACATCAGATTTTTGCAGGATCAGGTGCAGGTCCTCTGTTCTCCATACCTGCAGCGCAGGTCGACCTCCTCTTCTGTAAGTGACTGTTTTACAGCAAAATTTGACCGATTGATTTACACAATCGACGATTTGAGTTGTCGAATTCGGCAGGATTGGAAGAAGAGCGAGAGGAGTGAGGATGATCTGCGAAGCAGAGGATTGTGCCTCGTTCCGGTGGATCTCACTCTTCACGTAGCAGACTCCAACGGCGCCGATCTCTGGTCATCTGCAGCGATGATCAACACCGTCTCCTCAAGCTGATCGCTCGGTGTATTTCACAGTTTTCCAGTTTGGTGAAACGGAGTTGAAGTGGTAAATATTAGATGTAAAAATGTAGTAAGTAGCAAGAAGGAAACTCAAGCGTTCGTTTTTGTTTTTTGGCCCAATTTTTGTAAACCTATCACTCCTTAAAACAAGTTCACGAATTTAAAAATAATTAATTTATTTTAATATTTTCCTTGGATTTTTTTGAGTTTTTTTTCGGATAATAATTGTTAATTGTGTTGGGAGAAGGAAAGAGACAAAAAATCAGGAAAGTTTTCTTTTCTTATAATCTTTAAAAAAATTAAATTTATGGTGAAAAAGTAGAAGCCGTTGAATATGATAAAACAATCCAACTTAAACAAATTATGACATTTTTATAACTTTTGATAATTTGTCATTCTGTAATTTTAATTGAATTGAATTAGGACCTAGCGGTGAAATAGACTTTTAAAATTTTGATTCTATCATTTACAAACACTCTATCACTTCTCTAATAAATTATTTTTCTAAACTTCTAATTAATTTAACAACTTCAAAATAGTTTAATTCTCTAATAAATCATTTTTTATCAACTTCTAATTAATTTAACAACTTCAAAATAATTTAATTCTTTAATTAATTATTTTTATCAACTTCTAGTTAATTTAATCGCAAACACCCATGACCTGTTAAACAACTTAAATACTCCCTCCGTCCCATTCCACTTGTCTTGTTTCTTTTGAGCATGGAGATTAAGAAGAGTGGGTGGTTGTGTGTAGATGAGTGTGTGATTGTGTGTAAAGAGGTAGGCCCCACAAAGAAAAAGTGGTATGTTGTGTAATGATTAGGCTTCCTTTTTTGGAAACCAGGACAAGTCGAATGGACAAAAAAAGGAAAAGCCAGAACGCAAGTCGAATGGGACGGAAGGAGTACTAGTTTAAACTATTACAAACCCCCTAGCCCTATTAAACTTTGAAGCCTCCAAATAATTATTAAGGCCCACCATAGAATTTAATTTAGAACGATTGCGAAATTTTAATATTGAATTTTTTGGTACTAAACTCAATAGTACGATAAAATGAAGTTCTTGCACGATCAAGAAAAATGACGTTATGCACGATCACGAAAAGTAGCATATTAATTTAGCATGATCACAAAGTTCATTTTTATTATAGTGCGGAATCCCGTTCTAGTTTTTTCCATTTGCTTTCATTTCATGTTCATAACTTTACAGCTCTCCGGATTAGTTACTTTCTTAAATTGGATCTATAGTTTAGAGAAAATGTAAATACTCGTGTTTCTTGGGTTATATTATCAAGGACGGAGAGAGGTGTGGGATAGGGGTGGGGTGGCTGTGGACCCCTAGGTTAAAGATTTTTAGTGTATATATATTAAATAATATTTATCTTGGTATAGTGGTAAGACTTATTAAGGAGGATTTTGTTGACTTCTTAACGTATAATTAATTGGACTCCCAAATTGAAATTTTTAGCTCCGTCCCTAATTATTATCTTAAAATTTTGATAGCAATAATAGTGAGTAAATAGTTGATGACAATATCCTTGTACAACAACTAAAGAACATAGACTGGTTGAAATAATCAAGGCAATAGTTATTGGTGGGCTAGCATAGTTCATTGAGAGTAGCATAACCACAATTGTATACCCTTGTGTGTACAACACAATAAAGATCATTATTTTTAATTTAAGAAAATTGATCATATATACCACATATTAACACCTTTATGGTGTGGGACATATAAGAATACACAATTGTGATATACTTAAACCTTTGCATAGTCCATCACTAGCTGCATATCTCTTACTCATCTGTCGTAGGTGGTAATGTTGTTGCATGTAAGTTTCTGAAAATAATAGTAGTATTTCTTACAACATTTGCAAGAGCTTATTTTAAGCACTTCTATATTTTTAGACCAATAAACAATTTTGTAGTGTTCAAAATTTGATTTATGCGTAAGTTTATCTAAAATTCAGCAGCTAAACTGTTTAATTAAATAGTTTATTTTAAGCATCAATTAAAATGCTTTTAGTACTTAAAGCAACATAATTTGCGGAACTACAAAATATATATGCTCTTTTATATAAATTCCAAAACCCATCTACTTTTACTCGACAACAATAATTTTAAATTTTAGGTAAAAATAATTAAGAAATTCTTATAATAAACACCCCTAATATAGTATGTGTAATAACCCTCATTTAATTTTCTTAATTATCTAAGGTTAATTACACTTAAATATCACGAAATGAATGAAGTATGCAGTTAAAGGTGTATGCATGCATACGTATGTGGTTTCAATACCTTGAGATTATTTTAAGAGGCAAAAGTCAAATTGTTTACGTTAGTGGAGAAAGATAAACAAACAAACCTTCTAGAAAGGAGGAGTTAAATAGATTTATACAGCCACATGGGTTCAGGAGAAACGTATAGCTTAATACCATGCAAAGCTATACCTATAACTAGCGTTGGTGATTCAGCAGCTTTAATGGCCCTATAAATAGTTGATGACCCTGCTGAATTACCTCCACCATTTTCATACGAGAATTTAGTAGACTTTGAGTGAAGTAGACTTTGGAAGAATTAAGGAAAAGGTTCAACCGAAAAAGCGAAAAGAGGACCGAAACCATTCAAAGAAAGTAAAACAAGGTGGGTCTTTACTATCTTAAAAATATTTTGAGTTACTAAGCTCTATGAAATGTTATGTTTATCCATGAATATATATTTTTGTACGTTCTACTTGTTTAATGCTCGGACTTAATCGATCGAGATTCTAGACTAGCCTAACACGCTAGTGAGAATTGTGTACACCATTGTTAATAGTGCAATGGGTTGATCTCCATTGTGTGCTAACCAAGGGAGAGGACCTATGGGCTTCGGCTTTAAGTCTAACGGTTGGGATCTCTGGGTGAAGACCCGAGATCAGATGTTTATGGGACTCACTGGGTTATAGCCCAAAGTCCGAAAGGAAGGAGCTAAAGTAAGAGTAACAGTAGAACGTGACAGCGCGCGCACACAAGTAAACGAATATTTGTATGTGTGGAAGTGACTTTTTATTTCAAAACCTTCCAAGTCATGTGGTTTATGATTGGATAAACTTGTTGTGAAATGTTTATAAATTGCCTTACCCACTGAGTACAATAGTGCTCAGCCCAAGCGTTTTCAAAAATAATTTTACAGACTGAAGATGGCAGCGTGGAGGTGGCGGTGTTGAGTCCGTCTGTTATGAAGTGCTGAGTTGAACTATTCTATGATTTTGAGACATTTTCTGCATTATGTATATTACCATCTACCTTCCCTGTTGTGTATGAGGTTGTTCATATATGTATAGATACAAGTTTACGGATTTCTGGCTGTTCTTTGTGGAGCTCAGTAGAGTAGTGCTACTGAGTTCAGTTGAGAAGTTTTTCCCCTTTTCTTTCCCCGCTTCTTTCACCCCTCCCCAGTCGCGCTCCGTCCCATTTGCCTTCCCTCGGGAATTGGGGGGCGTGACAGTATGAACTTGAATGCTAAAACCAAATAGATGTACAAAAATGAATCAATCATTTTCAATTCTTGGAGGAATTACTCGAACTTAAATTGGATTCAAAGGTGCGAACCAAATGTATTAAGATGAGATTAACCACTTTAAATTTTTCATAGGTAACAAACTCATGTATAATAATTTTGATGAGTTGTGAACTCATAAAACTAATATTCACTCAGTCCTGCTTAATTTGTCTTATTTTCCTTTTTTTGTTGTTCCGCTTGACTTGTCTTGTTTTTTAAAATAAAAATTATTATTACCAAACTCTCACTTTTTCTTTGTGGCGACCTCTTTATATACAACCACTCACTCATCTATACACAACTACCACTCATCTTAATTTTCGTGATGAAAGAATCAAGATAAGTGTGGAACGGAGGGAGTAACATTTAATGGCAAGCTAAGCATTGCAATGGAACAATATATTAATGTTTTGAATAAAAGTACTCCTTCCCACCGAGCTTGTCCACTTTCATTTCGACGCGGTAATTTAAAAAAGTTGATGTAGATTGTTAAAAGTGTGAGATCCATACATTAATTAATAATTTAAAATTGATTTGTGAAGTAGAGGTATGAGAATTATTTAATTAATTAATATTTTTGAATTGATTTGAGTTGATAAAGATTTGAACTATTACCTTTTTTAAAAACTAAATAAGTTCAGTAGAACAGTCAAAAAATGAATAATGGACGAGTTGGTTGGACGGAGAGAGTAGTAATAATAGTAAGTTTTATAAATCAATAGCCGCTTTGCCGCTTTACTTAAACTCTTCCCCCCTGCAAGTTTTCCAATTTCAGTCCATCAGGAAACTCTTGGTTTTGCAAACGAGAATTCCTCTGAATTTCAATTTGCAGTTGTTGGTTCAGGATCTCTGTATATTTTCGACAGTGATGAGTTCTTATTCGGGTTCGAAATCGAAACGGAATGTCAAATCGATATCCTCAAACCCTTCCTCTTCCGGTAATAATAGCGGCGATGGTAAAAATTCAAATAAGAAGAAGAAAACGGCCCAGAAAACCCTGGGTATGGCTTGGGGAGCGAATTCTAGTTCTTCGTCTCGCTCCGCCTTCCGCAATTCACCCTTCACCGATTTTGGCAGGTGTCTAATTCTTCATCTGGACAAGTTTTTTCAGTTGATTGATATCAGATAGCCTGTGTGTTTCGGGATGTGAATTATTACGCAATTTATGATAATGGTTTTACCAATTGTGCAATTCTGTGAATATTTGGCGCTTCTGTTTTTAATGGTTTGTGAGTACTTGATTTAGTTACATGGCTGTGAAGAATCAGAAGCTACACGAGCAGTTTGATGCGGCTGCTTCGAGCACTTCCCACAGCGGGTCCAATTCTGGGAATATATTCTGTGGGGTTTCGATTTTTGTTGATGGATATACTGTTCCTTCATGTCAGGTTTATTTGATGACTTTTTGGTCTTTCTTTTTTCACTTCAAAGATGCATTGTCTATTCTACCTGTTCTCCAAGGACTTTTTTTTTTTTTTTTTGGCATGATATCCGAAACGTCTGGAAACATTTATACCTTTTTTGTATTTTCCTTCTTCCTCAGAATCTCTTTCTTCGTCTATTCTTTATTTTTTTTAGAACCATAGTTTGTTTTGGTGTTTCTGAGTAATCTTAGATGGAATCTTGGTCCAGGAGCTTCGAGGATACATGTTGAACTATGGTGGGCGATTTGAAAATTATTTTTCAAGGAATCGGGTTACACATATAATTTGCAGTAATCTCCCTGACAGTAAAATCAAGAATTTGAGGTTCACTTTTGCCATCTGTAAAGAGCTTCATGTCGAACTAATTTTCTTCTTCTTCTTTTTTTTTTTTTTTTTGTTAATCCTTTTGCTTGCTAATGTTTGTTTTTCATTGATGTAGGGCATTTAGTGGTGGGCTTCCAGTAGTTAAACCTGCATGGGTGCTGGACTCTGTTGCTGCTAATAAACTTCTTAGTTGTAAGTGTTAAATAGTACCATGTCTGGTTGATATTTGGTATAGTCTAATGTCAAATGAGGTTTTGGATCAAAGCGTTATTGGCCCCATTCTCGCTCATAAAACTATATGAAAAGTGCTTAGAAGGTTTACTAGACAAGATAGGTAATTGGAACTTTGAAGACGAAAACTTCTCTAGTGTGATAGCATTCTTTTTTCCAAACTAATTTTGTAGTTCCTTGATGAGTATATTATGTTTTGCGTTTGACCACTTGCCATTATCCATGCATACTGTGATGTCATCTCTAAACTCGAACTATTCTTTGAATTAAATATGAAACTTTTCTTTCTTTTTTTGGCCAGGGACCCCGTACCAACTGGATCAACTCAGTACTGAAAACTGTAACCAACCAAAGTTATCTGCATTTTTTACTCCTCAAGTTAATGAGGCATCTGAGATTGCAAATCCTCGTATGGATGATTGTACTAATCAATTATTGATTAAGGTGGATGAAGGTTGTACATCGTCGGAGCAAGCAGGGAGGTGTAACTTAGAACAGAGTGAGTTTTTACAACTTAAGAATGATATGGTGATTGTTGAAGAGCCATCTTGTAGTGTAGAAAGTTCCTGTGAAGTGAAATGTCTCGAACAGAGTGATTTTTCACCTTTAGACAAGAATAATTCTGACTTGGAGTATAAGTCTAGTGCATGCAAGGCCTCTGTTTCTCCTTGCAGTAATAGCCGGGATAATCAGAACTCATATGAAGCTTCAAGCTCAAAAATCTGTCTGCCCACTAACCAGGGGCATTCAACACTCTCAGATCCAAATTTTGTGGAAAATTATTTTAAGGTGAATATTATTAATTCTTGGTTGAATCTCTATTGGCTGCAATTTAAATAACAATCTTTAACCAAATCTGCAAATTTAATATGTTTCAAAAGTTGCAATGTCAACAACCAGCTTCAGTTTTGTGCAATACGTGTTACTAATTCTCGCAACTTTTCAGAGTTCTAGGCTGCATTTTATTGGCACTTGGAGAAATCGGTATCGTAAGAGATTTCCCAACTTGTCTAGTGGGATCAAGTCTGGAGGTTATAGTGCTGGCACAAGTCACAAAACTGCTGTAGTGAATGAGAAGAACATTGTGATACACATTGACATGGTAAGTACATTAGCAGCTACTGAGACTAAATGGTGGCCTTTTCCCCGTTCCCTTCATTTTAACTGATTTGTTAATTGATTGGCTGTAAAATTTTAACTTTGTAAACATTTGCAGGACTGCTTCTTTGTTTCAGTTGTCATCAGGGACCATCCTGAATTAGAGGGAAAACCTGTTGCTGTGTGTCATTCAGATAATCCCCGTGGTACATCCGAAATCTCATCAGCCAATTACCCCGCTCGAGAATATGGTTGGTTTCTCTTCTGTAATTATATTTGTACATTGTTTGTTGTTTGTGTGGTGTCTGATTCCGTACCTTCTTCCAGGGGTGAAAGCAGGAATGTTTGTCAGAGAAGCGAAGACTAGATGCCCTCAGCTTGTAATTGTTCCATATGATTTCGGAGCTTATGAGAGGGTATCTATTCCAATTTAGCAAATTTAATGATTTTTCTTCATGTGCATCATGGGTCAGACGTCTCTTCTGAAATATTATTTCTTCATTTTCAGGTGGCGGATCAATTTTATGACATTCTTCATAACTACTGCAAGAAAGTGCAGGTCTAGCCTTGTAATGCAGTTGAACTGCTACTACTTTTCGGCCTTGTTATCTTGAAAATATGGTTTTTGTGGCAGGCTGTGAGCTGTGACGAAGCATTCTTAGATGTCTCTGAATCAGAAGTGGGGGACCCTCAGCTTCTAGCCTCGATAATCAGAAAAGAGATTCTTAACACTACAGGATGTACTGCTAGTGCAGGAATTGCAGAAAATATGCTTTTGGCTCGCCTTGCTACAAAAACTGCAAAACCAGATGGGCAGTGCTCTATTTCCCCTGGAAAGGTATAGATGTTACATTTATTCATTTTAAGATATCCTAAATTTGTTTTTCTACTGAGTTGTATAATATGCTTATCACCTAATAATGTCAATGTCCAGGTGGATGATTATTTGTACACACTTCCAGTTAAGGCACTTCCTGGTATTGGATATGTTATGGAAGAAAAATTGAAGAATAAACAAATTAAAACTTGTGGTCAATTGCGTTCAATTGCCAAGGTAATCTTCATAGTAACAGGTGCTGAACTTTCAATTGCCAAGGTAATCTTCATAGTAACAGGTGCTGAAGTTTTCGTTTGGTAATGCATGGTATTGGCTTGGACAAAGTTTGCTTTAGTTTGTTCCGATATTTTTTCTGGATAATTTCTAATGATATAACTCTAGCGAGACCCTTTTGACACCTTTAAGTATCCAGGAGTCCCTTCAAAAGGATTTTGGAATGAAAACTGGGGAGATGCTGTGGAACTATAGTAGAGGAATAGACAACCGCCTGGTTGGAGCGTACCAGGTGAGTACAGTACAATATTTCACTTTTTACCTGTCTAGCTTTCTATTCTTATTGATCTCTGGCTCTCAGCAGAATAATATTCTTAGAGCTCTTTACAATTTGTATGCTTGGTGTAGTTGATGATATCTGAAGACTTTGCCGAATGATAGACATGATACTGGTCTTTCATAGCAAATGCATTTTATTGGAACCTATATAATACATGTTTATGTAGCCTTATATGCATGAATAAACTAGTGAGTGGATTGTTTCACATGAATACTTAGAAGTTTATTTTTGTTTGGGTACATGACAAAATTAATTGAAACTAGATGTATAGACATTAAAGGCCTTCAATTTCATTGAAGTCTTTGACAGAATTTGCCATTGACTTCATAAGTGTTGCTCATAACGCATAAATCTGTAAGGTCCAACTGAATGGTAAAGGTTAAGTTCGCCTATTTCCTTTGATCATTTGGTGCCGCTGGATAGTTCTCATTTTTCAACCTAGTTGGGTAGTCCATAGGTAAATTTTGTTTGCAAGAATTTTCTCACTGCCATGTTTTAGTTTTGGACTCTTGTATATTTTTTTACCCTTTTGCAGGAAAGCAAGTCTATTGGTGTGGAAGTAAACTGGGGTGTGAGATTCAAGAACTCTAATGATGTTAGTGAGTCTATCACAATACAGTCCTTATTTAATGAAAGTTAAATTTGGTGACTGTTGTTTCTGGTCTCAGGTTCAGCATTTTCTGACAAAACTGTGCAAGGAGGTAGCACTTCGGTTGCAGGGATGCGGGGTTCAAGGGCGATCTTTTACACTTAAGGTTGGGCCTCATTTCCTCAAGTAAATATTTTGATGTAACAGTTACCAGTCATAATATATGGGCCATCAACTCATATTTTGAATGTTTTAAACAAGTAATCAACCTTTATTCTAGATAAAGAAGAGGAAAAGTGATGCTGGAGAGCCAGTAAAGTACATGGGTTGTGGAGACTGCGAGAATATGAGCCACACAGTAACGGTAAATATAGAATTCACTGCCAACTCTGCTCTTGTGGTGTTCTTGGGGTTCATTGCACTATTTATTATAACAAGGGGTTCCTTATATAGGTCCCAATGGCGACGGATGATGTCAGCATGCTTCAGAGGTTGGCAGCTCAGCTTTTTGGGCATTTCCGCATAGGTACTAGTCTAACCAAGCCTTAACAATGTTGATTGCCACAATTATGTTTCCACAGTGCTTGTGGTTTTGTGGATGAAACATTGCATGTTATTATATGGTTCTTGAATAATTTCACTAATCTTTTTGGACACATTGGCACGTCATATAGCAAGTATGTATTTGTGTATATTTCAAATTCTAGTTTACCGAAACTGCTTTATGTTCTTATGATTTACTCACCAACATCAATTCCAGATGTCAGAGATATTCGCGGTGTGGGCTTACAGGTCTCGAAGCTTGAAGGAACTGATGATAGCAAATGTGGTATGACGAGATTAAGTTTTTGGAGAAATATGGTCACTGTGGAAGAAGACCAACTTGTTTATTGTTAAACTTGATATTAACTCTTAATCTAGATTTGTGTTAGGTGTTGCACAATTAATTCTTTTCTTTTTCCCCCCTGAAGCTAACAAAAGAAATTCCATTCTTCCCTGGGTTTTCTCCACATTAGCCAAGGATAAGGACCGAAACCAAACAACTGATCTTTCGAAACATGGTGAGGCAGTAGCAGAAATACACTTACTTCACAGTTTTAATGATCCTGAATAATTGGATATGCAAGTTTCGGATATTTCCCCTCTTAAATTAAATATGTTTCACACATTTGATTTGATGGTTCTTTTTTTTTTTTTTTCTAACTTTAGTTACTCCCGGACCAAGAGATTCTGTGTTCCATCAGCTGAGTTCCAACACAACAGGATCTTCTATTGAAATGCGAGCTGGCTTGTCCAGCGTTGGAACTGGCATTCCAACAAGCCTCCCTTCACTTGAAGATCTAGATGTGGCTGTAATAGAATCTCTACCCCCTGAAGTAGTTTCAGAAATTAATGACATGTATGATGGGAAGTTATTAGCTTTCATTTCTGAAAGTAAAAGCAAAATTAGCAATACAAGCATCGATTCCGCCTTAACAAAAAGGTGTCAAGGTAATTCTTGTAAGTTTTCCTTTAATTTGTTTTTCAAACTGATGGATATGGAGTAAGTATGATTGAAAAAAAGATTTATTCTAAACTTGTCTTTAACCTTGTCCACATTGCTTTTCTAGGTATTGCAGTTCAGAATACAGAATCTCTTCCAGAAGCCCATCTTGTTGAATCAAATGTGATTGCTACTAATGAGGTGAGGCCGTCTTTATTACTTTTCGTGCTTGAGAGGATAGATGATAGTTCAGGGACTATGTTCTTCTAACCTATATTTGTCTTGCAAACATGATAATGTATGTTTCTATTTGATGCAGGCTGGAAAGGAAGAGCATACTGATTTTGCTGCACCTGCTACTTTTCCTCAGAAACATATAATGCCCTCATCTCTTAGTCAAGTAGATACCTCAGTGTTTCAAGAACTTCCTGAGGAGTTGAGAAAAGACATTATCGAGCATCTTGCTCAACACCAAGGACCTGAATCTGCGAAAGGAGGATTCATTAATATGTCTGATAAACAGAGTGTTGAAGCTGAAGCTTCCGACGTAAATGATCTTTGGGTTGGAAATCCTCCAAAATGGGTTAAGATGTTTCAAATCAGCAACTGCAGCATTTTAACTTATTTTGCCGAGGTATATCAGTCTGGATCCAGTGGTTGTCTCTCTTCTCTATTGCAGTGTATGATGTCCAGAATATTTGTACTTCCCGGAGTGGGCAGTGGGGAACTCGGTAATGCTGTTAGTTGGTTGTTTGAGCTTTTCAAGCAGTATATAGATCTTATAATCACAACCGATGTTGAGGAGATACATGTATGTATATGCCTATTGAGAAGGTACATTTATTTAGTATATTCTCATCATTATTATAAATAGAAGGTTGTATCATCATATTTCTTTGTATTAGTTTGCTGATGAGGATTCATAAATTCATCTCTTAGGTTGACCGGGAGGTCTGAGTTTCTCTTACGAGTCTACACCGCCATAGTTCCTCACTTGCAGGTTTTGTACTTGTGTTGTATCCTTGCCTCCTTTGTTTTATTTATCTTTCTGCTTCCGACTTTTTCTTTAATGTCACATGTGTTGTTCTTGTGTTTTCTTATCTTTCAGGCATCAATGGCTGAAAAATACGGTGGCACTCTTAATATTCATTCTTAATGTTCACACTTCACTGTTTCGATAGCTTATGAGTCCAACACTTGAATCTAGCTATGACAGCGACTTGGATGTCGATGATCACTAGGTATGTATGTTCTTTTTTGGGACTTTTTATCTAGAAATGAAGTGTGAAGTTGGGCAATTTCTGGTTGATTTCTGAATAGATTTTTACTAGGACATGCTAAATGGGATTGTAAAAGAAGGTGTTGCGTTTGTTCTTTTGGATAATCAATTTGTATACGTGGAGGTTAAGGAGATTAAAAAACTAATTTACTAAATCAAAACTAATCACAAAAGTATACGTACTACCCTTAAAATCTACATTGTTTAATTTATTTTTCTTTCTACATTGTTTAATTATCTATATCCTGACATTGCATGAAACACACACATACACAGTGAATTTGTCTGAATAATTATAAACCTCTGCTGTTTCCTCCCTATTTTACTTCTTGCATCGTGCTTCTTTCTTCAAGAAGTGAAGAAACTGATGCTAAAATATGTAGTGACAAACACTGCCCCAATACCCCAGGAGGGCAGGCAGTTGTTCGAAACCAAAATTGTGGTTAATTTCACCTTGTGCATATCATCAACGGATTCCTTTTCAAACTATTTCAGGAAGGCAGTCTGTCCGAGCAAAGGACAACCAAGATGGTATTTCACTGCCCTAATGCTTCAGTGGCACGGGGAGTATACAGCCCCCGTGGCCTCAAGGAGGGTATTGAGGATTATTTGTGATAGTTGGAAGCCTCATTTTAGTGGTGAGTAGAATAAGATGATGAGGTAGGTATACAGTGATTTATTCATATTTTGTGGAGTTGCTTGGGAAACCGGTGGATCAGCTTTTGGGGGATGGGAACCTACCTTGAGCTGTTGAATGGGTTTGGTTGGGTTTTGCTATGTTGGGCATCTTCTTCAAAAGCAGTAAGGAACACTAACCACTCTCATCAATGGAATTGTTCAGAAATGTTTTGGATTTGGGGATTTACGATAAAGTTATGATAGATGGACTGTGGAGAAACGGGAATGGGAATGGGAATGGGAATGGGAATAGGACTGAGTTTGATGCATTCATGGCGCACAAGGATATCTCACTTGATGTACGTGACACTTTTTATCAGATGTTTTGAACTTCGACTGATGATGGATTGGTCGTATTCATTATAATGGACTGATTCATTTTAGATTGGTTGTTTTTAGATTTAGATACTTTCTCTCTCTTAGTTGATGGATATTGCAAGAACGTAGAGACGGAAGAGGATTTTTGCAGCTGGAACCTCCGAAGATAAAATGGAGATTGCAATTTTATAAAATATTCTTCCTTTTTAGTTGTTTCTTGTTCCTAGTATAAATTAAAAGTATTTGTTTATGTTATTATTTAACTTTACATACATCTTAAACTATTCCATTTAATATGCAAATGATCGAGTTATCAGGTTTGGTTTCATGCTTATACAGTAAGTGTTCATATTAGTTACATCAATCGACACATCATACTAAGTAATACTTATATTACGTGTAAGTGATAGATGTATTCATTTTAATTGTTTTCTTAAGTTAATTGATACACTCGTTTTAAAAAAAGTGATATAATTGTTTGGAACAAGTAAGGTTGTAACGGTCCGGTTTGGTTCAGTTTGATTTTTCATGCATTTTAGAAGCCTAACCAAATACATAGAAGTGGTTCGGTTCGAAGTATATTTAAGTGTTGGAACCGAATTGAACCGAACAACTTATAAATGATATGGTTCGGTTCGGTTATTTGATTTTGCCTTTTAGTTTTTTTATTTATTTTGTAAATCCTAAATAATCAAAGAACTCATAGTTATAGGGATGCTACTCGTTCCAAACTAATAAGTATAGAGTTGCTACTCGTTTCTCTTCCCTCGTGTAAATTAGGGTTAATTGAGACATATATCTAATATCTGAATCCCCAAATATTTTCATATAAGAATTAAAAAATAAAATAGATAGAATAATGGTTCGATTCGGTTCAACCGATCCTTGGAACCATGAACCGAACATATTATAAATGGTTCCTAAGAAAATAAACTTCAAACCACGAAACCGAAACCAATTATATTTTTTTGATTTGGTTCGGTTCGGTCCTATCAGTTTTGTAGTTCGGAGCATAACCACTTACATCCCTTAGAACAAGAAATACATTTATTTATTAACTGATACATACATATTCGGTACAGGTGATACATGTATTTCTTTTAATTGATAAGTGATACATGTTGGCCTAGAGACAAGTCTTCAGGTGTTGGTGGGTGAATACACCTGAGTTCAAGTTGAAATTCAAACCCGAAAGTCAGTATTTTATTCAGTTTACTTGCTGAATGAAATTTAACTCGTTAAGTAAGCTTTTTATTGGTCCAGAGACAATTCTTCAAGTGTTGGGTGGTGGTGGTGGTGAGAGCGAGGGGGGGGGGTTGAACTACACATGAATTCAAGTTTAACTTATGCGCGAAAGTTAGTAGTTACTGAGTTTGCTTGTTGAATAAACTCAGTTTGCCAAATAAGCTTTCTGATTGAGTGGAGCGAGTGATTCAATCTACCGAGTATTGTTCACTGACTGAAGTCAGTTAACTAATAGTTCAGTATTAGAATGTGCGCGAAAATGTGTAGGCCCGATTTCATCTCTTTGAAAAGCGTTTATTTACTGAAAATGATTTAGTATTATGTATTAGTGCATATCCTAAAAGTCTTTATTGAAAACTGTACTTGTATGAATTTTGAAAATTAGTCTTGTGCAATATGAACAATAATTAATGACATAGTTAAACGACACTCATAATTTTTAGATAGGTTCGGATACGCAAGATTCTACGTCCACTATCCTATTTTTAGGAGTTTTTGATTAGATTATACTGAAAAAAATATTTGTAGACTCGTCCACAGGACATATCTTTAACTAATTATAGTAATGCTACTGATAGCATTAATTAACAAAACAAAAACCGCATTAATTAGATTATACATATTATCCCTAAAATCTCATTTTTTCTATTATGTAGATTTAACCAAATTCATCGTATCAATTCCGATTAATGTATTTAAGTTTGTTAAATCGCATTCTCCGCCAATTGTTATGGATTGTGGCATCACATAATATGTAGAGAATATGTAGAGAATACGAATTCTCTTTAAAACTAACTTCGGAAGTTATAATATTATTTAATTTTCATTACAATGCGATGATTCCATTCAACTAGAGATTACCCGAACATGTAATAATCTCTATTTCCTTACACACAACATCACATGATCTAATCTTTGTCTAAGGTTCTTCAAATACAAAAGATTCATGTGACCACATTCTAATTGGCCATCTATATATCCAGACAGTGTAAGAAGCATAGGCTCACACACATAATTATCAATCATGAATAGAAACCTATGCATTTCCCTCCCTATTTTTCTTCTTGCATCATGCTTCTTACAACAACAATCTCATGCAACTGAATACATAGTCACAAACACTGTCCCCAACTCCCCTGGAGGCCAGGTATTTGAAAAATAAATTGGGGTTAAATTCACCAAAAAAATCTTGCCAGTTATCAAAAGATATATATACAAAGTATTCGAAGAAAATAGTCCTGCAGATAGAGAGGATGTCCCAGTTGTAAATGTTTACATCTCCGACTTTAAAGGTTATCTACCCTAAATCCATCACTCATACGTATAGAAGTGAAAAATATCAACTAAGCTACGTGTTTGTGGTTGGCTTCTCAGGTTATGCGTACAAAAACGGCAACAACATCAACGTAAGCGCCCCCGGCCTGAACGAATGGTACTTTCCTCGGTCGCGATCAAAGTGGTATTTCACCTCCCTAATGTACCATGAGATGACTCACATCTTTCAATGGCACGGCAAGTTTACGGCTCCCGGAGGGCTCACGGAGGGGACTGCGGACTACGTGATGGTGAAGTCGGGCTACTACGATCCGAGCAAGTACCCGAAACCCGGTCAAGGGCAGAGGTGGGACCAAGGGTATGGTGTGACTGAGAGGTTCTTGGAGTATCTTGACAGCTTGAAACCAGGTTTTACTGCTGCATTGAATAAGAAGATGAGGTACAAATATAGTGATTCATATTTTGTGGAGCTGCTTGGGAAGCCGGTGGATCAGCTTTGGAGAGAATACAAGGCTAAGTATGGGAACCAACCTCAAGAAGAATCCCATGATTTTGAAGATTTTCGAGGTTTAGTGTACTGATCGAGTGTTTGTAATTGAATAAAGAGTGGAACTTTGATGTTAATCCACTTGTGACGGGTTTTTATCGTTGTAAAAAAAAAGTATATGGGCTATAAAATAAGTGGTGACTAATATATCTATTTTGTATACTTTGTTATCTGAGGACATTTATTTGATAGAATGCATCATATGTATAAAGGATGTGCATCTAAGGGTATTTATTTGATAGAATGTATCATGATTTATAATTTTTTAATACATAATTTATATATTGTCTATGCATAAATCTATGCAATTTTATACCTTTGTTCTTTCGCATGGATTGTGCAAAATAAATATTCTAAATCATATTCAATTTGAGTCACCGAATAAGTAAATGAATGGTACAAATTAGTTTTCAATTCATATGCAAAATTCAATTCCTACTTCATCAACTCTCGATTAAAACTAAAACGATAATTGAAATTTAAGGAAGTAAGAATTTTGATGGTGAATTCCAGGAAGGATGATAGGGACACTTTTCTAATTTGATAATTTGATAAATAATTATCATTATCTCTTCTACTTTATTATATTCTCTCTCCTACATTATCATTTTCTCTCAAATTATCTTATCCACCTTCTCTCATACTTTATCATTTACCTATTTTTATTCATATTTTATCATCTTTTCTCTTAATTCCTATGCCAAAAAGAATGTGGCTACAACTAGCAGGATGGATGAAATATTTGTTTCCCTCTAGAAAGTTGTAGATTCTTCCCCATTCTATCTCAAAATATCAATTTTGCCCCTAATTCACTCTCTAAATACTATATGTATGGTACTTAGAGTGTGTTTGCAAATGCTTATTATAATTATTTTTAATTTATTTTTGCTTAAAATTAAAAATAATTATTTTTAAGCAAAATCATAGAAATTTTGGAATAAATATAAAAAAAAGATATTTTTGATAAATCCAAAAATTATTCTACTTTAAGCACCAATAACATCTTTATAGGTGCTTATAGATTTAAGCAGTTTATCTGCTTAATTTTAGAGAAGTTAACATAAATAACATATTTTTGCTAACACTAAAATAGTGTTTGGAAAAGCTTAAATAGGGTGATTTTGGACTATTTTATCGCAGAATTATTTTTTTAATGTTTGGAATATATGCTTCTAATAAGTTAGATTAGCAGAAGAAAATGAGCTGGTCTTGAGGTGCTTTTAAGAGCATTAGCAATTAAAAAAACTGAAAACAATTTAGGAGATTGTTTAGAATATTATTTTTTTTTTGAAATTAAATGGTTTTTTTTTTTTTTGAGTATTGCAAATACTAACAACTTTAATTTAAAAGTAACTTTGCATAAATTGTAAAAAACTGCTTATAAAAATTAATTTCAAATACTGCCTAAAAAATGCTTATAAAATCAAAAAACAGATAAATGTTTAAAATGCAAACACATCATAAGTAGCAACTTATTTCATTAGCGGAGTTGACATGCTTATTTCTCTAGTTATATTTTAAAAATTACACTTTTTTTTTTGGATGAACACACGAGCAGGGTTTACATCATAAAAGTATATGAGCGAGATTTATTCAATACGCACTTTGGTAGCAACTGCGGGTAACCCTCGTCATATATATATTTTTTTTACACTATTTTAGTTTTACATTGGATGATAATAAGCTAAGGGAACTGTTACATTTTCCGAACAAAAAAACCGGACCACATTCAATGTACTTCCCAAATTCGAAAAGTCGTGCTACGATTGGTCGTCGCAAAAGAATCTCATCATTCCAGTTTTACCCTAATTCCACGCACAAGTGAAAAAAGAGTTTCCTAAATCAGCGTTGATCATGCCTCCATTCCATTCGACCACTAGATAAGCTCAGCCAAATCCAAAAATCGCGTAAGACTCCGGCCGCCTCAACCAACATGGCTTCCGACGGTTTCCAGCCGCTAAACGAGAAGCTACTGGTGGAGTACCTGAAGTCGACACCATCCCTCGCCGCAAAGCTGGGCGCCGATTTCGATAAGCTTGAAATCAAGGAAGTTGGCGACGGTAATCTCAACTTCGTTTACATTGTGATTGGACAGTCAGGATCTCTGGTCATCAAGCAGGTACTTGTGAATCCGGTTTCCGTTGTATGTATTACTTGGATTATGAGTTTGAGTTTGAATTTTATCGGATGAATGGGGAGGTGGATATAGGGGTTTAGAGCTATGTATATCAGATTTAGAAATGAAAGCAGCAGCGAGAGAATGTTGTCTTTTTCTGTTGAACTGAATGTGAATATCTGCAGGCTCTTCCGTACATTCGTTGTATTGGTGATTCATGGCCAATGACAAAAGAACGAGCCTATTTCGAGACCTCAGTTTTGCAAGCACACGGTCGATTGTGTCCGGATCATGTTCCTGAGGTTTACCACTTCGACAGGACAATGTGTCTGATTGGTATGCGTTACATTGAACCACCACATATCATCTTAAGAAAAGGATTGATTGCTGGGATTGAGTATCCATTCCTCGCGGATCATGTATCGGAGTATATGGCGCGGACTCTGTTCTACACCTCCCTACTCTATCTGACCACTACTGATCACAAAAGTGCTGGTAAATTCACGTTTGAAAAGATCCTTGCTTTAGCAACATATTCATAAAGACTTGTGGTAACCTTACAGTTAAACTCTAAATTTTTTTTTTGAAAGTTATTGCGGCCTCATAGAGAATCTGATTCATCTGCCTATTTATTTTACTTGGTAATGGGTTTTTACACCCTTCAATTTGAACAAAATCATGCCGACTAGGCTGCTTGGACTTTCATTGAGAATGTAGTGGTAAATTTGAGAAACTGTTCCAAGTGTCTGAATATCCCTTTTTGGATTTTCTGATTGGTGTTTCACTATTTTGCAGTTGCTAAGTTTTGTGGTAATGTGGAGTTATGCAGACTCACTGAGCAGGTTGTATTTTCTGACCCGTACAAAGTGTCTGAGTATAACCATTGGACAGCTCCTTACCTTGATGCTGATGCTGAGGCCGTTCGGGAGGATAATATTTTGAAACTTGAAGTTGCTGAGCTGAAATCTAAGTAAAGTGCAGTGCAACCTTTTCCTTATTTATTTCTTTAGACTCAACTTTTAGTTTGTATATAGACTTTTTTCTTACACTTGTTTTGTATCTTCTCAACTCAGATTCTGTGAGAGAGCCCAAGCTCTTTTACATGGTGATCTCCATACAGGTTCAGTCATGGTTACTCCTGATTCAACTCAAGTGATAGATCCTGAATTTGGTTTTTATGGACCAATGGGATATGACATTGGAGCTTTTATTGGAAACCTGATTTTAGCTTATTTTTCACAAGATGGGCATGAGGAAAAGGGAGCGGATCGTAATGTATATGCTCTTCCCACATTTATTTCACCTTCTTGATGCTACTATGTTGGTTACATTTTCTTAGTTCAATTCACCCATTTTTTTTCCTAATCATCTTCTTCCTTGTTTGTGAGGCTCTTTTATCTTATCATTATATTCCATTAAGTAAAAAAAAATCAATCTATTATTGTTAGTTGCCACTTTCCAGAGTAATGAGGTTTTTCATAAGTCTATATGTGGATGGAACCAATAATCTTGAGGTGTCTTTGCCTTGTTTACTTTCACAAGTTATCCATGTGATTAAGGCTTTAAAATTATTCTTGTTCTTGCTGGGCTATGTTAATACTGAAAACATCCGATTATATCCCAATTATGCCATCTTCCTGTTCATCCTTTTCCGAGAGTTACTGGTGTGGTTTGTTGACATAAAGTTTACGTAATTCTGATCAGCTATACAAGAAGTGGATCTTGAAGACAATATTAGATACTTGGAACCTCTTCAACACAAAGTTCACTGCTCTTTGGGATAAGCACAAGGATGGTCCTGGTGAGGCTTATCTTCCAGAAATTTACAATAATCCAGAACTCCGGTTGCTCATAAAGCAAAAATACATGGAAGATCTTTTCCACGACACTCTCGGATTTGGTTCTGCCAAAATGATAAGGTTAGATGATGCCTTCCTTTTTAGGATCTGGCCTCTACTTTTAGCTATTTTAGCCTATATATTATAGCTAGAGTTACACTAGCATTGGAAGAAATTCATGTCTAAATGACAAACACACGTCTGGTTGATCTATAGGAGAATCGTTGGGGTGGCTCATGTTGAAGATTTCGAATCAATTAATGAGGCTAGCAAACGTGCAGAATGTGAGCGCAAAGCTCTGAACTTTGCTAAGACCATTTTGAAGGAAAGGAAAAACTTCCACAACATAAGTGAAGTTGTTTCTGCAATTGAGGATCTCGACAAATAAGATTATCTGCTCAAGGTACACTAAACTAGTATCTGGTTATTTTTATGTATACTGCCTCTGCCTAGCCATGGATTCTCATATATTCTGGATAGTTAATGTGTTTATAGTGCAATCCGTGTTGTATTCTAATACTTCAGATTGCTTGTGGTTGCCTATGTTGGTGTGAAAATGAATTTCTAGTTTGTACTTGTTCTTTTTCTTCTCCGGTTAAATCAATATAATAAAACAATGAGAATTTCTAGTATATTGTTCATTGATTATTCATAATTAGTGCAGAGCTAGAATTTGAGTTTTTTTTTTTCCTTTGTTTTTTATGTGGTGGTGGAGCCAATAAACCTACTTATGTTAACATTTAGGAACAATACATAGTAATAATCATAAAAGAGAGACTGGCCTGCCACCACCTATCTCGGGCACTGTTCAACCCTAATACTCTAAACCTTGAAACATATCAAGGGATTCTAGTTGAGGTTGGTTCCCATACTTGGCTTTGTATTCTCTCCAAAGCTGATCCACCGGCTTCCCGAGCAACTCCACAAAATAAGAATCACTATACTTGTACCTCATCTTCTTATTCAATGCAGCAGTAAAACCTGGTTTCAAGCTATCAAGATACTCCAAGAACCTCTCAGTCACACCATACCCTTCGTCCCATTTCTTACCCGCACCGGGTTTTGGGTATTTGTCCGGTTCGTAGTAGCCCGACTTGACCATCACATAGTCCGCAGTCCCCTCAGTTAGCCCTCCGGGTGCTGTAAACTCACCGTGCCACTGAAAAACATGAGTCGTCTCATGATACATTAGGGAAGTGAAATACCACTTGGAGCGCGACCGAGGAAAGTAGAACTTGTCGAGTGCTGAAGCACTGACGTTGATGTTGTTGCCATTTTTGTATGCATAGCCTTGGAATTCAGATATGTATATGTTTAGAACAGGGACATGCCTTGTTTCGGAGGAACCATTTTCTTCAAATACTTTGAATATGAATCTCTTGATGCCTGGCATGATTTTCTTGGTGAAATTAACCCCAATTTCTTTTTCAAACAACTGGCCTCCTGGGCTGTTTGGGACAGTGTTTGTGACTATGTATCTGGTTGCATGAGTTTGTTGTAGTAAGATGCATGAATATGATGCAAGAAGGAAAAGGCAGAGGCTTATATTCATGATTGGTAAATACTATGAAGGCCAATTTTGTATCAACTTGTGTGTTTCATTTTATTGTGTTTAAATAGATTAATTGCCATTTCCATAATTCTGTACCGGGATTGTGATTTGGTATTTTGTTTTAATTTCGAGGATAATCATAATAATTATTGCGTGCGTGCGTGCATGTTTGTATACACCAAATATTCAATTAGTAAATGGAAATTAAATTTGAGCACTTGCTTTCTTGGAAATCATTAAATGCGTGTGTGTATATGCCAAATATACCATATACATATTCTAAAATTTTACTCCTTAAGAAAATAACATAATATTACTCTCACAAAAACAATCCCTAGAATATCAGTACTATCCTAAATATATGACCAAAATATTGCCATGTGAAAAATGTAATATCTTCTAGATTGTTAATCGGATTTTTTCTAAGGTGGTATTTGGAACAGTTTTCAACTGCAGCTGGAGTGTTTGAAACACCCAACTTTTAGTAGAAATTCTCTACTAAATATAGTCAAGATAGAGAAGTCGATTAAGCTGTTATGAACCAGTTTATAGTTTATCTAATTTATTGGACTATTTTACCCAGTTTATAGCTTATCTAATTTATTGGACTATTTTATCCTATAAATATTTTTATAATTCTCAAAAAATTATTAATTTTAAAATTAATATTTTTTTAGTTACAAATTTAATTATAATAAAATATGTTAGTTAGTAATTTGATAAAAAAATATTTTATATTTATTATTTATAAATTCTTCATGTTTAATGAAATAATTATTATTAAATTAAATATATATATTAATTAAAATAGTGGGTTCTGAAAATTTTGATATCGATGCCAATATCTAAAAGCTGTTTCAGATAAGCTATCCCAAACACCCCTAAATCTTTTCCTGAAAATAGTAGGTTCTGAAAATTAATTACTATAAGCTGTTTCAGATAAGCTATCCCAAACACCCCCTAAATCTTTTCCTTTTTCAATAGTGACAATAACAATCTAGAATCTCATTTTCTAATTTCTTCTTCATAATTCACATTTCAATTCAATCAAATATCTTTTTCTGTCTAATAAATGTCGACTTATTACTCATGAAAACTCTATTCTTATTGATATTTGATTTTTCATTTTATAAATTTGTTTTTTCAATTAATATGTAATTCTAATTGGAATTGTATTTGCAATTTTCCACAATAGTATTCCATTAATATTCCTATCTTTTTTTATTTAATGTTTTTTATTTTAAAGAATTTAATATTTATTCAAAATATTTTTACAGTCTTAAGTAAAAATAGAAACTTATAAAAATAAAGCTATCAAATATCTATAAAATTTGAGTTCTTTGCGGAATAAGACAAAATTCTATTAGAACTGGAAAAATTTATAAAATCTAAAAAATTCAGAAAAAAAGAAAACTCAAGTATATATCGAATTGAATTATGAATTCTTGGCTAATAAATTTAGAAGAAGAGATATTCTTTTAATTATTTTTATTATTGGAAAAGGGAAGACATTTAAAAAAGACGTGTTTAAATTTTAATGAAAATATAGAAGATATTCTATTATAGGAGAGTAATATTTTAAGAATTTAATATATTAAGAATAATTTATTAAAGAATTATTGTTGTAAATATATTTTATATATATATTTACAATATATTGTGATGACCATGTAAACCCTAAAAGATCATGAGCCAATCTTGTACTCTATAAATAGAGGTCTCCACCCTTATAATAATATACATCTATTTCTCATTGTCTCTATTATTCTCTTATTCTATTTAGTTTATAACACGTTATCAGCACGAAAAAGCTCTCCTCACAAAAGGATTCCGCCGAGTTGCTACCGAAGCCTCCATGTGACTATTAGATTTAAATCTAAAACAAAGGTATCGTACCCTTTCCCAATTTATTTAAATTAGATACTCAATATCAAAACTTGTTTGCAATCATTACTATTTAAAAAAAAAGTAATTAGTGGCATGATGAAGTTATTTTTTGTGAGTGCGACAACATAAGCACTTCGATCCGAATACGACAAGATATCTATTATGGTCCGTTTTCATTAAGTGATTTATTCGATCTCATATGTTGTTATAGTTGTTGCCCCAGAAGTGACACAATACATGAATATTACAGAAGAATATCACATGTCATTGAAGAACATGTCTAGTGACTTGATTTATTTTCAAGAAATAATATGAGATCCCGTAGATCTCATAATCTATAAAAGAAAGTATGTAGTATGTTATATTTATATTCTTGAAGAATATTATATGCTCTTGAAGAACAATTCCAAAATATATTTTTAACTTGATTTGTTGCTCCAGAAGTAGCACAATCAATATTCCTGAAGAATAGTACATGCTCTTGAAGATCTTTTACTTTACGTTTTTATTTATTTATTTGTTTGTTTGTTTGTTTGTTTGTTTGTTTATCTAATGTTAAATAACAATTGTTGCTCCTGAAGTAATATAATTCATATTAATGAAGAAGATTAATGCCCTTGAAGAGCAATTCAAAACCACCTTTTTAACTTAAATTGTTGCTCCAGAAGTAGCACAATCAATGTTTTGAAATAAATTACATGCACTTGAAGAACATTTACAATCAATATTTCTATGTACGTTTTTATTTATTTGTTTGTTTATTTAATGCTTTAATCTAAATTGTAGCTCCAGAAGTAGCACAATTCATATTTCTGCAGAATATCACATGCTCTTAACGAACAATTTGTTGAAATAATTTAATTGTTGCTCCAAAAGTAGCACAATTTAATATTCTTGAAGAACACCCCCCCCCCCCCCCCCCCCCCCCCCCCCCCCCCCCCCCCCCCCCCCCATTTACCCCCCCCCCCCCCCCCCCCCCCCCCCCCCCCCCCCCCCCCCCCCCCCCCCCCCCCCCCCCCCCCCCCCCCCGCCCCCCCCCCCCCCCCCCCCCCCCCCCCCCCCCCCCCCCCCCCCCGCGGCCGCCCCCCCCCCCCCCCCCCCCCCCCCCCCCCCCCCCCCCGGGGCCGGCCCCCCCCCCCCCCCCCCCCCCCCCCCCCCCCCCGCCGCCGCCCCCCCCCCCCCGCCCCCCCCCGGCCCCCCCCCCCCCCCCCCCCCCCCCCCCCCCCCCCCCCCCCCCCCGCCCCCCGCCCGGGGGGGCCCCCCCCCCCCCCCCCCCCCCCCCCCCCCCCCCCCCCCCCCCCCCCCCCCCCCCCCCCCCCCCCCCCCCCCCCCCCCCCCCCCCCCGCCCCCCCCCCCCCCGGCCCCCCCCCCCCCCCCCCCCCCCCCCCCCCCCCCCCCCCCCCCCCCCCCCCCCCCCCCCCCCCCCCCCCCCCCCCCCCCCCCCCCCCCCCCCCCCCCCCCCCGGCCCCCCCCCCCCCCCCCCCCCCCCCCCCCCCCCCCCCCCCCCCCCCCCCCCCCCCCCCCCCCCCCCCCCCCCCCCCCCCCCCCCCCCCCCCCCCCCCCCCCCCCCCCCCCCCCCCCCCCCCCCCCCCCCCCCCCCCCCCCCCCCCCCCCCCCCCCCCCCCCCCCCCCCCCCCCCCCCCCCCCCCCCCCCCCCCCCCCCCCCCCCCCCCCCCCCCCCCCCCCCCCCCCCCCCCCCCCCCCCCCCCCCCCCCCCCCCCCCCCCCCCCCCCCCCCCCCCCCCCCCCCCCCCCCCCCCCCCCCCCCCCCCCCCCCCCCCCCCCCCCCCCCCCCCCCCCCCCCCCCCCCCCCCCCCCCCCCCCCCCCCCCCCCCCCCCCCCCCCCCCCCCCCCCCCCCCCCCCCCCCCCCCCCCCCCCCCCCCCCCCCCCCCCCCCCGGGGCCCCCGCCCCCCCCCCCCCCCCCCCCCCCCCCCCCCCCCCCCGCGCCCCCCCCCCCCCCCCCCCCCCCCCCCCCCCCCCCCCCCCCCCCCCCCCCCCCCCCCCCCCCCCCCCCCCCCCCCCCCCCCCCCCCCCCCCCCCCCCCCCCCCCCCCCCCCCCCCCCCCCCCCCCCCCCCCCCCCCCCCCCCCCCCCCCCCCCCCCCCCCCCCCCCCCCCCCCCCCCCCCCCCCCCCCCCCCCCCCCCCCCCCCCCCCCCCCGCCCCCCCCCCCCCCCCCCCCCCCCCCCCCCCCCCCCCCCCCCCCCCCCCCCCCCCCCCCCCCCCCCCCCCCCCCCCCCCCCCCCCCCCCCCCCCCCCCCCCCCCCCCCCCCCCCCCCCCCCCCCCCCCCCCCCCCCCCCCCCCCCCCCCCCCCCCCCCCCCCCCCCCCCCCCCCCCCCCCCCCCCCCCCCCCCCCCCCCCCCCCCCCCCCCCCCCCCCCCCCCCCCCCCCCCCCCCCCCCCCCCCCCCCCCCCCCCCCCCCCCCCCCCCCCCCCCCCCCCCCCCCCCCCCCCCCCCCCCCCCCCCCCCCCCCCCCCCCCCCCCCCCCCCCCCCCCCCCCCCCCCCCCCCCCCCCCCCCCCCCCCCCCCCCCCCCCCCCCCCCCCCCCCCCCCCCCCCCCCCCCCCCCCCCCCCCCCCCCCCCCCCCCCCCCCCCCCCCCCCCCCCCCCCCCCCCCCCCCCCCCCCCCCCCCCCCCCCCCCCCCCCCCCCCCCCCCCCCCCCCCCCCCCCCCCCCCCCCCCCCCCCCCCCCCCCCCCCCCCCCCCCCCCCCCCCCCCCCCCCCCCCCCCCCCCCCCCCCCCCCCCCCCCCCCCCCCCCCCCCCCCCCCCCCCCCCCCCCCCCCCCCCCCCCCCCCCCCCCCCCCCCCCCCCCCCCCCCCCCCCCCCCCCCCCCCCCCCCCCCCCCCCCCCCCCCCCCCCCCCCCCCCCCCCCCCCCCCCCCCCCCCCCCCCCCCCCCCCCCCCCCCCCCCCCCCCCCCCCCCCCCCCCCCCCCCCCCCCCCCCCCCCCCCCCCCCCCCCCCCCCCCCCCCCCCCCCCCCCCCCCCCCCCCCCCCCCCCCCCCCCCCCCCCCCCCCCCCCCCCCCCCCCCCCCCCCCCCCCCCCCCCCCCCCCCCCCCCCCCCCCCCCCCCCCCCCCCCCCCCCCCCCCCCCCCCCCCCCCCCCCCCCCCCCCCCCCCCCCCCCCCCCCCCCCCCCCCCCCCCCCCCCCCCCCCCCCCCCCCCCCCCCCCCCCCCCCCCCCCCCCCCCCCCCCCCCCCCCCCCCCCCCCCCCCCCCCCCCCCCCCCCCCCCCCCCCCCCCCCCCCCCCCCCCCCCCCCCCCCCCCCCCCCCCCCCCCCCCCCCCCCCCCCCCCCCCCCCCCCCCCCCCCCCCCCCCCCCCCCCCCCCCCCCCCCCCCCCCCCCCCCCCCCCCCCCCCCCCCCCCCCCCCCCCCCCCCCCCCCCCCCCCCCCCCCCCCCCCCCCCCCCCCCCCCCCCCCCCCCCCCCCCCCCCCCCCCCCCCCCCCCCCCCCCCCCCCCCCCCCCCCCCCCCCCCCCCCCCCCCCCCCCCCCCCCCCCCCCCCCCCCCCCCCCCCCCCCCCCCCCCCCCCCCCCCCCCCCCCCCCCCCCCCCCCCCCCCCCCCCCCCCCCCCCCCCCCCCCCCCCCCCCCCCCCCCCCCCCCCCCCCCCCCCCCCCCCCCCCCCCCCCCCCCCCCCCCCCCCCCCCCCCCCCCCCCCCCCCCCCCCCCCCCCCCCCCCCCCCCCCCCCCCCCCCCCCCCCCCCCCCCCCCCCCCCCCCCCCCCCCCCCCCCCCCCCCCCCCCCCCCCCCCCCCCCCCCCCCCCCCCCCCCCCCCCCCCCCCCCCCCCCCCCCCCCCCCCCCCCCCCCCCCCCCCCCCCCCCCCCCCCCCCCCCCCCCCCCCCCCCCCCCCCCCCCCCCCCCCCCCCCCCCCCCCCCCCCCCCCCCCCCCCCCCCCCCCCCCCCCCCCCCCCCCCCCCCCCCCCCCCCCCCCCCCCCCCCCCCCCCCCCCCCCCCCCCCCCCCCCCCCCCCCCCCCCCCCCCCCCCCCCCCCCCCCCCCCCCCCCCCCCCCCCCCCCCCCCCCCCCCCCCCCCCCCCCCCCCCCCCCCCCCCCCCCCCCCCCCCCCCCCCCCCCCCCCCCCCCCCCCCCCCCCCCCCCCCCCCCCCCCCCCCCCCCCCCCCCCCCCCCCCCCCCCCCCCCCCCCCCCCCCCCCCCCCCCCCCCCCCCCCCCCCCCCCCCCCCCCCCCCCCCCCCCCCCCCCCCCCCCCCCCCCCCCCCCCCCCCCCCCCCCCCCCCCCCCCCCCCCCCCCCCCCCCCCCCCCCCCCCCCCCCCCCCCCCCCCCCCCCCCCCCCCCCCCCCCCCCCCCCCCCCCCCCCCCCCCCCCCCCCCCCCCCCCCCCCCCCCCCCCCCCCCCCCCCCCCCCCCCCCCCCCCCCCCCCCCCCCCCCCCCCCCCCCCCCCCCCCCCCCCCCCCCCCCCCCCCCCCCCCCCCCCCCCCCCCCCCCCCCCCCCCCCCCCCCCCCCCCCCCCCCCCCCCCCCCCCCCCCCCCCCCCCCCCCCCCCCCCCCCCCCCCCCCCCCCCCCCCCCCCCCCCCCCCCCCCCCCCCCCCCCCCCCCCCCCCCCCCCCCCCCCCCCCCCCCCCCCCCCCCCCCCCCCCCCCCCCCCCCCCCCCCCCCCCCCCCCCCCCCCCCCCCCCCCCCCCCCCCCCCCCCCCCCCCCCCCCCCCCCCCCCCCCCCCCCCCCCCCCCCCCCCCCCCCCCCCCCCCCCCCCCCCCCCCCCCCCCCCCCCCCCCCCCCCCCCCCCCCCCCCCCCCCCCCCCCCCCCCCCCCCCCCCCCCCCCCCCCCCCCCCCCCCCCCCCCCCCCCCCCCCCCCCCCCCCCCCCCCCCCCCCCCCCCCCCCCCCCCCCCCCCCCCCCCCCCCCCCCCCCCCCCCCCCCCCCCCCCCCCCCCCCCCCCCCCCCCCCCCCCCCCCCCCCCCCCCCCCCCCCCCCCCCCCCCCCCCCCCCCCCCCCCCCCCCCCCCCCCCCCCCCCCCCCCCCCCCCCCCCCCCCCCCCCCCCCCCCCCCCCCCCCCCCCCCCCCCCCCCCCCCCCCCCCCCCCCCCCCCCCCCCCCCCCCCCCCCCCCCCCCCCCCCCCCCCCCCCCCCCCCCCCCCCCCCCCCCCCCCCCCCCCCCCCCCCCCCCCCCCCCCCCCCCCCCCCCCCCCCCCCCCCCCCCCCCCCCCCCCCCCCCCCCCCCCCCCCCCCCCCCCCCCCCCCCCCCCCCCCCCCCCCCCCCCCCCCCCCCCCCCCCCCCCCCCCCCCCCCCCCCCCCCCCCCCCCCCCCCCCCCCCCCCCCCCCCCCCCCCCCCCCCCCCCCCCCCCCCCCCCCCCCCCCCCCCCCCCCCCCCCCCCCCCCCCCCCCCCCCCCCCCCCCCCCCCCCCCCCCCCCCCCCCCCCCCCCCCCCCCCCCCCCCCCCCCCCCCCCCCCCCCCCCCCCCCCCCCCCCCCCCCCCCCCCCCCCCCCCCCCCCCCCCCCCCCCCCCCCCCCCCCCCCCCCCCCCCCCCCCCCCCCCCCCCCCCCCCCCCCCCCCCCCCCCCCCCCCCCCCCCCCCCCCCCCCCCCCCCCCCCCCCCCCCCCCCCCCCCCCCCCCCCCCCCCCCCCCCCCCCCCCCCCCCCCCCCCCCCCCCCCCCCCCCCCCCCCCCCCCCCCCCCCCCCCCCCCCCCCCCCCCCCCCCCCCCCCCCCCCCCCCCCCCCCCCCCCCCCCCCCCCCCCCCCCCCCCCCCCCCCCCCCCCCCCCCCCCCCCCCCCCCCCCCCCCCCCCCCCCCCCCCCCCCCCCCCCCCCCCCCCCCCCCCCCCCCCCCCCCCCCCCCCCCCCCCCCCCCCCCCCCCCCCCCCCCCCCCCCCCCCCCCCCCCCCCCCCCCCCCCCCCCCCCCCCCCCCCCCCCCCCCCCCCCCCCCCCCCCCCCCCCCCCCCCCCCCCCCCCCCCCCCCCCCCCCCCCCCCCCCCCCCCCCCCCCCCCCCCCCCCCCCCCCCCCCCCCCCCCCCCCCCCCCCCCCCCCCCCCCCCCCCCCCCCCCCCCCCCCCCCCCCCCCCCCCCCCCCCCCCCCCCCCCCCCCCCCCCCCCCCCCCCCCCCCCCCCCCCCCCCCCCCCCCCCCCCCCCCCCCCCCCCCCCCCCCCCCCCCCCCCCCCCCCCCCCCCCCCCCCCCCCCCCCCCCCCCCCCCCCCCCCCCCCCCCCCCCCCCCCCCCCCCCCCCCCCCCCCCCCCCCCCCCCCCCCCCCCCCCCCCCCCCCCCCCCCCCCCCCCCCCCCCCCCCCCCCCCCCCCCCCCCCCCCCCCCCCCCCCCCCCCCCCCCCCCCCCCCCCCCCCCCCCCCCCCCCCCCCCCCCCCCCCCCCCCCCCCCCCCCCCCCCCCCCCCCCCCCCCCCCCCCCCCCCCCCCCCCCCCCCCCCCCCCCCCCCCCCCCCCCCCCCCCCCCCCCCCCCCCCCCCCCCCCCCCCCCCCCCCCCCCCCCCCCCCCCCCCCCCCCCCCCCCCCCCCCCCCCCCCCCCCCCCCCCCCCCCCCCCCCCCCCCCCCCCCCCCCCCCCCCCCCCCCCCCCCCCCCCCCCCCCCCCCCCCCCCCCCCCCCCCCCCCCCCCCCCCCCCCCCCCCCCCCCCCCCCCCCCCCCCCCCCCCCCCCCCCCCCCCCCCCCCCCCCCCCCCCCCCCCCCCCCCCCCCCCCCCCCCCCCCCCCCCCCCCCCCCCCCCCCCCCCCCCCCCCCCCCCCCCCCCCCCCCCCCCCCCCCCCCCCCCCCCCCCCCCCCCCCCCCCCCCCCCCCCCCCCCCCCCCCCCCCCCCCCCCCCCCCCCCCCCCCCCCCCCCCCCCCCCCCCCCCCCCCCCCCCCCCCCCCCCCCCCCCCCCCCCCCCCCCCCCCCCCCCCCCCCCCCCCCCCCCCCCCCCCCCCCCCCCCCCCCCCCCCCCCCCCCCCCCCCCCCCCCCCCCCCCCCCCCCCCCCCCCCCCCCCCCCCCCCCCCCCCCCCCCCCCCCCCCCCCCCCCCCCCCCCCCCCCCCCCCCCCCCCCCCCCCCCCCCCCCCCCCCCCCCCCCCCCCCCCCCCCCCCCCCCCCCCCCCCCCCCCCCCCCCCCCCCCCCCCCCCCCCCCCCCCCCCCCCCCCCCCCCCCCCCCCCCCCCCCCCCCCCCCCCCCCCCCCCCCCCCCCCCCCCCCCCCCCCCCCCCCCCCCCCCCCCCCCCCCCCCCCCCCCCCCCCCCCCCCCCCCCCCCCCCCCCCCCCCCCCCCCCCCCCCCCCCCCCCCCCCCCCCCCCCCCCCCCCCCCCCCCCCCCCCCCCCCCCCCCCCCCCCCCCCCCCCCCCCCCCCCCCCCCCCCCCCCCCCCCCCCCCCCCCCCCCCCCCCCCCCCCCCCCCCCCCCCCCCCCCCCCCCCCCCCCCCCCCCCCCCCCCCCCCCCCCCCCCCCCCCCCCCCCCCCCCCCCCCCCCCCCCCCCCCCCCCCCCCCCCCCCCCCCCCCCCCCCCCCCCCCCCCCCCCCCCCCCCCCCCCCCCCCCCCCCCCCCCCCCCCCCCCCCCCCCCCCCCCCCCCCCCCCCCCCCCCCCCCCCCCCCCCCCCCCCCCCCCCCCCCCCCCCCCCCCCCCCCCCCCCCCCCCCCCCCCCCCCCCCCCCCCCCCCCCCCCCCCCCCCCCCCCCCCCCCCCCCCCCCCCCCCCCCCCCCCCCCCCCCCCCCCCCCCCCCCCCCCCCCCCCCCCCCCCCCCCCCCCCCCCCCCCCCCCCCCCCCCCCCCCCCCCCCCCCCCCCCCCCCCCCCCCCCCCCCCCCCCCCCCCCCCCCCCCCCCCCCCCCCCCCCCCCCCCCCCCCCCCCCCCCCCCCCCCCCCCCCCCCCCCCCCCCCCCCCCCCCCCCCCCCCCCCCCCCCCCCCCCCCCCCCCCCCCCCCCCCCCCCCCCCCCCCCCCCCCCCCCCCCCCCCCCCCCCCCCCCCCCCCCCCCCCCCCCCCCCCCCCCCCCCCCCCCCCCCCCCCCCCCCCCCCCCCCCCCCCCCCCCCCCCCCCCCCCCCCCCCCCCCCCCCCCCCCCCCCCCCCCCCCCCCCCCCCCCCCCCCCCCCCCCCCCCCCCCCCCCCCCCCCCCCCCCCCCCCCCCCCCCCCCCCCCCCCCCCCCCCCCCCCCCCCCCCCCCCCCCCCCCCCCCCCCCCCCCCCCCCCCCCCCCCCCCCCCCCCCCCCCCCCCCCCCCCCCCCCCCCCCCCCCCCCCCCCCCCCCCCCCCCCCCCCCCCCCCCCCCCCCCCCCCCCCCCCCCCCCCCCCCCCCCCCCCCCCCCCCCCCCCCCCCCCCCCCCCCCCCCCCCCCCCCCCCCCCCCCCCCCCCCCCCCCCCCCCCCCCCCCCCCCCCCCCCCCCCCCCCCCCCCCCCCCCCCCCCCCCCCCCCCCCCCCCCCCCCCCCCCCCCCCCCCCCCCCCCCCCCCCCCCCCCCCCCCCCCCCCCCCCCCCCCCCCCCCCCCCCCCCCCCCCCCCCCCCCCCCCCCCCCCCCCCCCCCCCCCCCCCCCCCCCCCCCCCCCCCCCCCCCCCCCCCCCCCCCCCCCCCCCCCCCCCCCCCCCCCCCCCCCCCCCCCCCCCCCCCCCCCCCCCCCCCCCCCCCCCCCCCCCCCCCCCCCCCCCCCCCCCCCCCCCCCCCCCCCCCCCCCCCCCCCCCCCCCCCCCCCCCCCCCCCCCCCCCCCCCCCCCCCCCCCCCCCCCCCCCCCCCCCCCCCCCCCCCCCCCCCCCCCCCCCCCCCCCCCCCCCCCCCCCCCCCCCCCCCCCCCCCCCCCCCCCCCCCCCCCCCCCCCCCCCCCCCCCCCCCCCCCCCCCCCCCCCCCCCCCCCCCCCCCCCCCCCCCCCCCCCCCCCCCCCCCCCCCCCCCCCCCCCCCCCCCCCCCCCCCCCCCCCCCCCCCCCCCCCCCCCCCCCCCCCCCCCCCCCCCCCCCCCCCCCCCCCCCCCCCCCCCCCCCCCCCCCCCCCCCCCCCCCCCCCCCCCCCCCCCCCCCCCCCCCCCCCCCCCCCCCCCCATTGTTCACGAAGTAGCACAATTTATATTCTCCAATAACACTATATGTTCTTGAAGAACAACTGAGTTTATAGAAAATTTTAACTTTTCGCCTGAACCAGTTTAATATAGACTAAAATTGTTGCTCTTGAAATAGCACAATTAACTCTACATGTTCTTGAAACAATGAAAACTTATCATTTTGGAATCATATAGCACAATCATACTTTAATTGTTGCTCATGAAGTAACACAATTAATATTCTAGAAGAATATTAGTTATAATTTAAAATATTATCTAATTACATGGAGTGGTAGCAAGAGCTCCTCTATGCTTGACAACCGCATTTCCAACATCCCATTGTGAATTAATTTCTTTTCAAGAACAGGTGTGAGATCCGGTAGATCTCAAAATTCACAATTTATTGATTTCACTTATCGTGAATAAAACTAAGTTGTTGCTCTAGAAGTAGCACAATTACATTCATGGAGAATGACCATATTGTGATATTAACATTACTATCACATATTTGTGGAAATGCCTCAACTTTTGCTCCTGAAGTAGCATCATTTTATATTCTAGAAGAATATTAAATGCTCTTAAATAACAACTCGTATTTCAATAATATATGTTATTCCTGAATGAAAAAGATAATTTATGTCTTGTTGACACTAATGCACTCTTGATATCGATGCCAATAAAAGGCACGGGAGAGATAATAATAGAATGAAACGAAGCATCCCAGCAGGATTGCGTAAAAATATTAATTGTTTGTCCTCCCTAAAGCTTGATACGAGTATATGCATCCTAAATTGTAAGATTTTAAAATTCAGTGCATTGAATATTATTAAAGGCTCCCGAAGAACTTGTATCATTCTATCAAATGATACTAAATCAATTAATGAGTTTGCCCTTACTCTAGTAAGTCTAGAAGAAACATACTAAGTTTTAAGGATATCCGTTACAATGTATACCATATTGAAATTATATAAGAAGGTAGTGATTCTTTTGCATTTAGCCAGAAGCTAACAAAAGAAAAGTTATCACACTACCACCTTGAATGTATTACACATTCATAAAAATAAGTGAGACAAAACATGTCATGAACCTGAAGTTCAAAATAGCTATATGCTTTGACATGATAAGTTTGGACATCTGCAAGTAACTTTGATGCGCAACATAATTGAAAATTCATATGGGCGCTGCAGAGAGATCCTGAAGAATCTCTTAATTTTCATGAATGTTCGATTTCTAGAAGAAATGTAGAACTTATTAGTACTACAAGTTCAAAAACAATGAGCTCAATTCCCTGAAGCAGATTTATCTTGATAAAGCTAGTGAGTTTATTAAACTCTAAGTTCCTCTTGAAGATGATTTAATGTTATTTGGTTTTGGGGTTGAGATTAAACAATTAGTTGCTCATGACCATACTAAAAATGGTTTTTGTTCGTACGAATATGAGTCTCACAAGAAGATTGTTATTATGATGAAATAACGTTCCCAACATTACGTGGAACATATGTCACATTTGGATTCCTGAAGTAATCAATGTGAAATCTACATCCAACAAAAAACACAAGAACAAAATAGCCACATTTGGATTCCCGAAGCAATCAATGTGAACAAGAAGAACAAAATAACCACATTTGGATTCCCGAAGTAATCAATGTGAACAAGAAGTCGAAAGGTTCACTTGCAAAAGATTGCAAACCAACTTCTTGATGCTTTTAAGTTTTGTATATATAAGAAGTGACAATGTCATACATTTGCTGCAAATTACCCCCAAGAATAAATGTCCCTGAAGGACAAGTACAAATGGTAGCAAATGAATATAAAGTTCGTCAAAAATATGGTCGACCAATTGGTTCTAAAAAAAAAATTTGTGTATAAGAAAATGGGCATAACATATGAGCCAAAAAATGACGATAATGATTAATTAATCAAATCAAAGTTCCTGAAGAACTGTCAGCGTCTAATTAATGAGATCTCAATATATTGGAGAAATCAAGTATCGTCGTGGATGCATGACGATATATTCGCCTTTAATATGACTCTTGAAATGAAAAAAAGGATCTTCAATGACGATCTATAAGAGATTGTCAAGATTGAAATAATTGGCCAAAAAGGAACGAAGTCATATAAGGTGAATTAATATTTCCTAAAAAGCCGAAAATATTTGGACATGTAGTTCCAAAATCCGGAAAGTATATCCCCGAAGGATACAAATGTGTCTTTGTTACAAAGAGAAATGAAAAATTACGAGATATAAGGCAATACTCGTAACACGTTTCTCTCAAAGATCAGGAATTAATTAAGTACTCTCTTATAATAGACGCCGTTGTATTTTAGAATTTGATTAATCTGCTTATGTCACAAAATGCTTGTTATGTGTCTTATGGATGTAGTAAATATCTATCAATATGATTCACTAGATAGTGACGTACATAAAGATCCCTGAAGAATTTAACTTGCTCAAAGCATGTAAGTCAAAAAGATATTTTCAATTAGACTGCTAAAGTCATTGTCAGGGCTGAAACAGTACAATCGTATATGATGTAATAAGAACGACGAGTATCCCTTTGACAGAATGGTACAAAAGTGATGACTTGAATTTGATTGAAACTCCTGAAGAACATAATACTTATATGTATACTCCGTCCAATTGACTTACATAGAGCAAATCATTATGGATTATTTTATTCATTGATTTGTTGATTTTATAATCCAACTCATATCTTTGTCGGCATTATGGGGAGATATGAAACATAAATGATAGAATGCCGCAAATATCTTGTTGGATTAATTATTTAGATTCACGCACTATGAACTAGAAGTTCATCAAATTATTTAGTGCAAAAGGAGTGATAAAATCTCATATACCTGTTGTATATGCACTATGAAAGAACTGAAGTTTCTCATAGACAAAATAAATCAAATAATTCTCATTGACGCCAGAAACGTGAGAGATTTATTGGTGCTAAGAGATAAGAAGTCAACGGAATACAAAATTAGAACACATCACTCCAAATTCCTCCTAAAGAGGATAAGTGAATCATTATGTACAAAAGTACTTGATGAAATAAACTCATGCCTAAAGACGGAGTTAGAATCAAAAGACTTGGGTTGAACTAATAATTGTCTTGACCTGTAGATTGAGTATCTCACTAATGGAGTTATGTTAGTCGACCTACCTGAAAGGTCTTTAAAGAGATTTTATTGTATCGCATCCACATGCCTATCTAATGGATGCGATACAAAGATGAGGACCAGAAGTTTCTTAATTTTGTGCAATTGAAGAATTTGAAATGGTATTGACCATTCTTTGTTATTTTCAAGACGAATATGATATTGGTTTATTTATGAGAGTATAATATATTGGAATATTCCATGCTATTATCTATGAAGATAATTAAACTTATGTTGCACATAATAGTGTAGACCTTAAAGATAACCTTGAAGATTGTTATCTTGAGGGGGAGTAACAAATTGTAAATAATCCTGAAGATTAGGATCGACTCCTAAAGGTCAAATGACCATGAAGGTCAAATGATTGTACTCTTTTTTCCTTTTTAAGTTTTTTCCCAAAGGGTTTTCTTAGTTAAGGTTTTTAACGAAGCATCCAATGCAACACACGAGTAAATGAGTCATTGAGATTGATTCATAAAAGAGTCAATGCAACACATGATCTCCAAAAGAGTGGCGGCATCAACATCCAGCAAATTCGCTCAAGTGACAATCTAGCGGATTCTTTTACAAAGACATTACCAACGTCAACATTTAAGAAATTGGTACACAAAATTGATATGCGCCGACTTAAGGACAAGAATGACTATATTGAGGTGGAGCAGCTGTACTCTTTTTCCTTCAACCAGTTTTTATCCCAATGAGTTTTTTTGGCAAGGTTTTAACGAGACAACAGTTTTTTTTAGGGATGGTCAATCAAGGGGGAGTGTTGTAAATATATTTTATATATATACTTACCATATATTGTGATGACCATGTAAACCCTAAAAGCCCATGAGCTCATCTTGTACTCTATAAATAGAGGTCTCCACCCTTATAATAATATACATCTATTTCTCATTGTCTATATTATTCTCTTATTCTATTTAGTTTATAACAATTATAATATTTTGAAAAAACGCTCTATATTATGATATCGATAGCTTTAAGAAAGCTAACTAAGGTGCTTTTGGAGTCACTTTTCTTTGTCTTTTTTAATAAATGACTTATAATTATTTAGAATAAGTTGAAATAAGTCATTTTTAAGCTGTTCCAAACGAGACACCAAAAAACAGTGTCATTTTTCATAAACAAAAGTGTCATTTATTAAGTGAGTATCATTTGTTTCGAAATAAAAGTGTAATTTTTGTTTTGAAAGCCTTCGACCATCACTGATGGAAGTGACAATTGTTTTGAACAAAAATATCATTTGTTGAGTATCTTTTCGTACGAACAAAGGTGTCATTAGTTTTTAATAAAAGTGTCATTTATCAAGTACGTCATTTGTTTCGAACAAAAGTGTAATTTATTTTTAATAAAATTGATATTTTTCGAGTATCAATTATTTTTGAAATAAAGTGTCAATTGTTTTGAAAAAGTGATTTGTTGTGAATAATAAATTTATCATTTATTTTGAAAAAAACTTTCATTTATCGAGTATTAATTATTTTGAAAAAAATGGCATTTGTTTAGAACAAAAGTGTCATTTGAAAATTAATCAGAAAACAAAATTATAGTCTCCCCAATTATGAGTATAAACCAATACCAAGATGGATCTAATTCAACAAAGAAACATGATAATCAATTAGGGACAACGAGAACACCAAAATTTACGTAGAAAACCCCATTCAATGTGAAGAGGTAAAAACCATGAGATTCTTCCAAATCCAGTATAACTAAGTAGAAAGTACAATCCAACAACTACATATATATGATATAACTCAAAATCTAACCGATAGAATTATAATCATTTGATCAAAATGTAGAACGATGTGTCCTCTAACACTAGTTAATGTTTCAGACCAATCGGACAACATATAGATCTCTGATCGTCGACCATCCATTATTTGAGTTGTGCAATTTGAACCCGCTCATATACAACAACTAAAATCATTATATGTTAATCATAAGTGGTAGACTCACTCATAACAACGTTCAATATTTGTGCATGATCTTCGACTATAAAGTAGTCATCACAAGGGTGTTAAGTCAGATTTTGTTTCAAGGCAGGCAGTTGGAACTTGGCATGCAGTACAACTTTCGAGCTACTACTTAATTTATCGGATGTCTTTATAACTAGCAAATCCAATGAGTTTGGACTACAAACAAACTCCTTAATTAGTCGAACCAACATTCACCACCGTGCCCAGCCATGATTCATGAAGCCAATAAACACAACAAGAATTGAAGAATACTTCACCAATCAAGCAACGAGATTTAAAGGTTGCTATAATATTAATTCATAGTATATAATTCATAACAATCATGTCAAGCCCTAATCTTTATTCATTTGGAAATACACACCCAATCAATATTTCAAACCTTGAAACATATCAAGGAATTCCACTTGAGGCTGGTTCCCATACATGGCTTTATACTCCCTCCAAAGCTGATCCACCGGCTTCCCAAGCAACTCCACAAAATAAGAATCACTATATCTGTACTTCATCTTCTGGTTCAGTGCAGCAGTAAAACCCGGTCTGAGACCATCAAGATACTCCAAGAACCTCTCCGTCACGCCATACCCTTCGTCCCACCTCTGCCCTGCACCCGGCCTTGGGTAATTGTTTGGATTGTAGTAACCAGACTTCACCATCACGTAATCCGCGGTCCCCTCCGTGAGCCCTCCGGGGGCGGTAAACTCGCCGTGCCACTGAAACACATGAGTCATCTCATGGTACATCACCGAGGTGAAGAACCACTTGGAGGCCGAGCGGGGGAAGTAGAACTTGTCGAGGGCCGAAGCGCTGATGTTGATGTTGTTGCCGTTTTTGTATGCGTAGCCCGGGAAGTCGGATATGTATACGTTTAGAACGGGGACGTCCCTTCTTTGGGAGGGATCGTTTTCTTCAAAGACTTTGAATATGAACTCCTTGATGCCAGGCATGATCGATAACGCGAAATTAACCCCAATTTCTCGTTCGAACAACTGCCCTCCTGGGGTGTTGGGGACGGTGTTTGTAATTATGAACTGGGTTGGAGTTGCATGAATGCCTTCGAGTAATGGTAGTAGTATGCATGAGACAAGGAGAATGTAGATGGATTTTTTCATGATTGATTATTATTATCAAGTGAAATTGTGTATATTTTTAGTGTGTGTCTCTTGCAGGTTTTTGATATGTATATATATAGGGAAAAAATGATTATTGTGTTTAAAAAGATTAATTGTCATTTTCCATAGGGATTGCGCTATTTTGTTTGGTTTTAGTTTTGTGAGGAAATGTATTTAGTATTAAGATCATTCGAATTGCTCTACCTCTAATATTCAATCATTAATAATTATAACCTTCCATTGGTAATGGAGAAAACATCATAATCTCTGCAGTTACAAATGTTTTCTACTAGATACAAATTTGGAAAATACTAGTAAAATCATAATGTTAATTATATATGTGGAAAAATCCTACTCTAGATTGGGTCTGCAACTTAAGTTGTAGATAGTGTTGTGTAGAATCATTCACATCATTACTTCATATCATAAGATCTACAAGATTGGATCCAGGGTAAAAAAAAATTATATGTGCGAGTGTCTACGTGTGTAGATATTTTATATTAAAACATACCATTATCAAATGGAAATTGAACTTGAGGATTCGACTATCTTGGTCATAAATCACATCTCAACTAGTGATTCTACATTAAGGTCAGTCAAGAGAACACATCTCACTTGGTTTTTTTAATATTCAAATTAATATTGGCCCTTTTACGCTTTCTATCACGTTATCGATATACATGTTTCCTATTTTGAAATTGTAAATTTCATTCCCTTAATTCAATTTTATCGTCCTGAATTACAATTATAGTTAATAGTAATAATAATGACTGTTCCTTCCTTTATATTGGATAATATAATCGTATTCAACTGTTTTTGTTGGTTAGATTATAACTGATCAAATCAGTTCAATAATTCAAAACTATTGTGATCCATCAATACACACCTTTCAATGTACTAATATAGACAAGCAGCCAAGACAAATCACTTCTTATCTAAACTACAGCTTATACCGGTACATGGTCCGTAAAGTTGCTCAAATGTGTTACTGCAATACGACTATTTGTAGAATTTGACATGCAAATCCGATTAGAAGAAATCACTATCCTCTCCATCAAAATGTATTTCCTTATTGGAAGCATCTAATTTGAGTATTTGTAGTGCAATTATAATAAAGGAAAAACCATGCAAATCTATTGAAGATGAAATCAGATTTCTATTACAAAGCAGGCTGATGATAATACAAATTGCTATACTTGATGCATCTGACACACGATTGCTTGTTAACTACATACAAATTCTTTAATTAGTTGAATGAGAATTCACTCTGGCCAAACCATATGCATTGGGAGAAGCCAAAAACCACTACAAGAATGCTACACTAATTCAGTCTAGCAGCCTCTTAATACCAATTGAAGCTTAATCCTCTCCTCTACTCATCTGTCCAATGAGGGAGAAACCACCATCAACAGCCAGATCGTGACGTGCTGCCTGAGGAGTTAGTTAGCTGCTTCATTGCCTTTGACTAAAATACAATTTCATGAAATATCTTGATGGGTTGAAGCCACTTAGGATTACTGCAAAACATGACTAGATTACTCACAGCACTCAAAACAATGCTAATGCGAGTTACAATATCGTTCCGAGATACTTACGTATTGGGGAAAGCACAAGGACAGCACCAATTGGGTACAGGAATAGAGTGGTTCTCTCCAAGAAGGGCAATACTGCACCACACAAGCAAGATAAGTAAACCTAACTTGCTATATAGAAAAATACATAGATATTTAACACAAGTAAGACTCAACTCACCGTCATAACCTAAGTAATTAAGGTAATGATAGTAGGATACAGCTACCATGACGAGAGCATTTGATAGTAGCAAAGGAACAAAACCATGAGCCACTAGCAGAGGGGATAGGAAATAATGAAGAACTGCAAAACCAGATATGAACATTATAGCTATCTCAAATATTGCTGGAGAGAACTATTGGCACACATTTTCAGTTCATACGTACCGTAAAGAAGCACAAACATAGGGAAGAAAGAGTTGCAGTGTACATCAAAGGCGTACAACCTACAGAAGAGTTACAAAAAGTTAGAGATTGGCCTTAACACAAAGACAACTACAAATGCATATAAAAGCAAAATAACATTCATTCGTTACACATGGCACAAACATATATAGATGTACTAATTGGAGTCGCATGAGCAAATGGAGGACAAAGGGATTAGCAAACAAACAAACTCTTAGAAAGCTCTAAAAACTTGCCATTCCACCCGTTGCTCCACCACATAGCTATTTGGAGCTTCTTCTCTAAGATAATTGTTCGTGAAAAACCTGGAGAAAAATGGCAAAACAATTTTGAGTTGCACCATCATGATTAAACAATGACTGAAATTAAACAAAGAAGTTGAAGTTAACTGATTGAAATGAAAAACAAATTGAGAAATGTATTCTGAACTCATGTAATCATTAGCCTTACCAACAAAATGTAGCCAAAATTGCACCAATTGCGAAGAAATGGAAGAACAAAGCTGAAATAACTACAAAAACAGCATGTCCTGCACTATGGTCGTACCTGTTACCCATGAAACAACAATAGTGCAAAGGAGAAAACAAAAAAACAATCACTTGAAAGTTTGACCAATAATTAAGAAAGCAGCCATGACAGACGGAAGTGTAAGAGATACTTACGCAGCACAATATGCAGTAACAGAAACCGACAAAAGAAGACTACATATGACAACAAATGCAGGATCGTCACGTGCCCATTGGTTCTTTGTTTCTGCAAAAGAAAAGAAAAAGTTATCTTATTTGGGGAATTAGTGCATTAGTAATTAGCAACAACTACATAAAACTAGTCAAATCTAGAAATTCTAAAATTAGGATAAAAAAGACTCAGAGGAAAAGGATCAATGTTCAATGTGGAACTATCAATATGATATTACTGGTTTTTCCAATTTGAAAGAACATCTGGCTTGTAGTTCTTCAGAGAAATATATTAGTATTGGAAATAGCAAAACCATGATTATTTTCAGAACAGTAGACTTGTCTTTCAGAACAGAGAAGTGGGAGAAGATGCACTGTAAGTAAAACAAGTGTAGCAAGAGATCAAAGAGAGGAGACTCACGCTTGTGATACTTGGTGTGTTGATATCTGTTCCGTCGTACAGTTTCACATGTAAATAAAGAAAACATGCCATCAGATCAAACTAAACAGAAAAAAGTTTCATCAAAACACCTGATTTTACATTAAATTCTTTCAAGATTGATGCAGTTCAGCATGCTATTTAATTCATGAAGAAAACAAAAGTATATCCACATATTGAAAACAAGAAAACAAGCTGCGTATGTATCTCTCTGTAAGAAATACAGTTAAACTAATATGTAAGTTGATTTGCATATCCACATATTGAAGAATAACCTTAATTGAGCAATGTGCAAGTTGATTAAATTGAACAACTCCATAAATTGTTCGACGAATACAACTATAGAAATCAAACCCATATGCATAATATGGTCTAGAAAGCCAGCAATTAGCATAAAACAATGCATCTATCTGACTGAAATGTCTTTTAGCAAAGCAAGGGATAAATATGACCATATCATTGTAAAGATCAGATTAACAGAAAACAAGCAAACATGCAGAACGGTAGGAATAATGAGAAGAATTTTGGATACCCACACGACTTTCGGTGATGTGCATAGGTTAAGCATTTGCCAGAAAGTGTACTCAATGTCCATCTGTTGCCACTGTATTTGACCAACCAACATAATTGGTGTTACTGAGGAAAATACTGTATCAAGAACATGCCCAGAGATGAACAAGTAAATAACAAGCAAAAAGGCGCTGGAGGCTGGAGCCATGACCCATGGTGCGCAGCACATACCTTGTCAGTAAATACATAAATACAACTGAAAAGGAAAGAAAAAACGTGAAACAGAGAGAATTTTAGTAATAGGCAATTTTTTCCTATTACTATTGGCGAATTGGCATTGTAAATAAAACTCGAAGCTGAACAGTAAACCGAATGAAAAACGCCACGAGAAACACCTGAACACATTATTCCTCCATCCATCTGATTAAGCAATCATATTTATTCAGCAAAAACAAAATGAGAATGCAACAAAACCTACTCAATTCACGGAATTCCTCATCAAGACGCAATGAAACAACAACTAGGAATCCGTGCATCAAAATCCACGAAGAAGAACCGTGATCAGATCTAATGTTTCAACAACAATTCCAAACAAAAAAAACTCATACTATTCAGTAATCGGAAGAAAGGACGCAAAACCTTGACTATTCGACGGAGGTAATGCGGGAAAAACGAACTCGGTCGGGCTTGCGGACCCGATCGCCCCTTTGTTGTTGAAGCGGTCGGCAGCATCTTCTTCACCTCCTCTAATTTCGTCTGCGATTGACTAATATCAGTCCAGCTGAGTGGATTGGATTTGAAGATCTCTTCAATTTCAAGTTAGATTTCCGTTGGCCCCTCCTCTCTCTCCGGCGGTCCGTGCTTGTGGAAGTTCTGGTAGACTGTAAATGCTAAAGCGGGCCGGGTTTGGATGCTTGTGGGCCTGCTGTTGGGCTAAAGAAACCATTTTCTTTTTCATTAAGAAAAATATTGTTGTATTTTAATTTATTAATTAAAAATAGGGAGTTATTATTTATTTAATTTTAATTATTAATTTGTTGATTTCACAGATGCAGATGTAGATGCGGTTAACATTGTTTTAATGAAATCGAATGAAAAAAACTAATAGGAAATAAACCGCATCTGCTTTGGACTGCACAGTAAAATTGGGAATTCGGCAGTCATCCCACTTCAAATTCTCCCTCCCTCGATTTCCTAAATATCCTGTTTTGATCATCAAAAAGCCCTAATTCTCCATGGAAGATTCTCGTAGATTTTCCGTTGATCGCGCGTTTGGCGGTGGAGCAGGTATGATCTTGATCGCTTCTGATTCGCACTTTAACCGATCATGTAATGTTCTAATGTAATAATGTCAGTGTGGATTTGTTTCCAATAATTCGTCGACTGTTTGATCTGTATCTACTACCTCTTTCCGGATTTACTTTCCTATTTTTGCGATGCAGTTGCTGATTTGATTTTGTGGAGAAAATGTTCGCGTAGCGCCACTTTTCTTCTGGGTTCGACTGCGCTTTGGTTCCTATTCGAGAGGGCCGGATACAATTTACTCTCATTTATGTCCAACGTTATACTTTTGCTCATCGTGATATTATTCCTTTGGGCTAAATCTGCCTCCATTCTTAATAGGTAGACTCTCCGTCTAGATTTGGGAATTTTAATTAGGGGTTTCAGGCTATTAGTTTTTTGCGGCCATGAATTTTAGAATTGAATGAATGAATTGTGTCTGTTATTTTAGACCGCTGCCTCCTCTCCCAAATCTTGAAATGTCGGAAGAGACGGCTGTGAAGGCTGCTGATGAGATGCGAGTTTGGGTAAACAATGCATTGTCGGTAGCACACGACATTGCAATTGGTGGGAACTGGAGACTTTTTTTGAAGGTGTATTACTTAGCTCTGTTCCTTATTGATGTACTGTTTGTGAGTCTGGTTGAGCCAGTGACACTATGTTGTTTGGTCATCATGCTTATTAGGTTGGTACAGTCTTGTGGGCGATTTCCTACATTGGCAGTTTCTTCAACTTTCTTACGCTGATTTATGTTGGTAAGTTCGTATGAACTCCGTTGTATGCTCTACTTGCATTCCTCCTCTGTTAATAGTAATCTCTTTGGCATTGTCTTGTATTGTATTGTAACAGGTGTTCTTATGAGTTTATCACTGCCTATCTTGTATAACAAGTATCAAACCCCAATCGATGATAAGCTGAGTATCGCATATGATTTTGCTCGGGTACAGTATCAGAAGATTGATGTTATGGTACTTCAAAAGATTCCTTTCCCTTCAAACAAGGAGAAGAAGACCCAGTAGAGACTCATTGTAAATTCTTATCTCCCTCTTTACACAGTGCATGCATCTTTCTGGCTAGCTGTAATCCTAACTGAATAATGCATGTAGTTTCTTTTATCAAAATTGTTTAGTTTTCATTTTCTCCCTTTAATATTTTCTCCAGTGAACAGCTAAACTTTTGCTTCAAGTATAGGACAAGTGTTTAAATATTTAATATTTATGTTATCTTAAAAACAAGAAACGTGCTTTCGTTGTGGAGAATATGTGTTGTAAAATGACATAAATAAGTGAACTTCTTCACTCTTAGCTTAATTAATACATATGCTGATTATGATCAAACAAACTTTAGGGAATAATGCAACATGGGAAATAATCTTTCATCCCTTTCTGCTCGCCCAACATAGGTAGAAGATCATACGTTTTCATGATATGCCTTGATTGGATATTTTTCTACATGATGATGCTCTGATGCCCTTGTAAACTAGTTCATATTTTTCTCCTGAACATGGTACAATAACTTATAACTTTTCAGAAGTGGATTGATGTTTGGTGACTTAAAATCATAAGGTTCAGGTGTAAGTGGTCGATGGACCGTGAAAATGCTGCTAATTCCAATTTTCACTTCTTCCAGTGATGTAGATTTGCGTATGCTGTTGAAGATGAATATGTTTGCTAGTTCTTGATTACATGTTTGACGGTGTCACAACTTTTGTTGTAATTTCGAAGTTGTACTTTATTCACGTGGTTAATTCGTTGACCTCTAAAGTGCCAACGCTAATTTCAGGTGCCTTTACTTGGTTGCGTAGCATCTAACTTTGTCGATTTGGATCAAGTTCTGAGAAACATGTGTAAGGTTGTCATCAATATAGTAGCTTAACCGCGTGCCCTTTTATTTCTTGTTTTCATCAGCCGTTCTGCAGTTTAATAGCTGCCATTGACAGTAGAAAACGAGCGATTATACGAATGTTAGCCTGGTTGTGGAGCATTGGGTTGGAACATTGATCTAGTCAATTTGTGCAACTCTTGTGTATATTTTGCCAATGGTGCTAATCTGTTTTCATATGAAGTTGCAATGAACCCTACATTCATCCCTGTTCTTCTGTTTGGGAGTTGGAATGTGGGGATGAAAGATTCAATCCCTGCCTCTCATCCCACATATCCATCTTGGTTTGTTTGGGTAAAAACAAGGGAATATATTCATGGATCTCGTGTATATGTTAAATCATCTAGGTCCAAGTTAAGAATTCCCTTTTTATTTTCATTTCTGAAGAAAATTGGCTTTCTCTTAACCTTGAATTTGATATATGATATTCATTTTTGTACTCTTTTTACTTTATCATTTATTATAAAATAAAATATTATTTGAGTTTTATCTCATTAATATGATTGAAAATAATTTCGTTGGCAGTAATATAATGTTATATTAGGATCTTCAAATTGCAATAAACAATGCAAGAAATTGAATTATCGAGAGGAGTTGACCGCCAAGATGATGACACTTTTAAGAAGTTTTCTAAAAGTCAGCTAAAACTATTGGCCAAATGCAAACTAACGGTGTCTTAATTTATTAAAGTCAACTAAATTATTGATATAAAATATGATAAAGAGTATTTTCAAGTTATGTTTTATATTTTAAAAATGCGAATATTATTGTAAATTATCATTCTAACTCCATAATGTCATCTCTTTTTTCTTCTATTAAACCAAGAATTTCAAATTCGTCTTAGCAAACAAAAACAAAAAGAGATAAATCTCAAATACAAGAATGGAGATTCCTAAACAAGTGTTCATCTTAGCAGGACAGAGCAACATGTCGGGGCGCGGCGGCGTCCACAAGCAGCAGTGGAACGGCGTGGTCCCGCCGGAGTCGGCGGCAGATGGCGACCATATATTCCGGCTCAACGCGGAGCTACAGTGGGAGGTGGCTCACGAGCCTCTCCACAAGGGCATCGACGCCAACAGAGTTTGCGGAGTGGGCCCCGGCTTGGCCTTCGCCAACGCATTCGTGGAGAGCGTTGGTGTTGTGGGCCTGGTGCCGTGCGCCGCGGCCGGGACCCAGATCAAGGATTGGGCGCGAGGCCGGGAGTTGTACAATAAGATGGTGGAGCGGGCGAAAGCGGCGGCGGCCCAAGGCGGAGAACTGAAGGCGGTGGTGTGGTATCAAGGGGAGAAGGATACTTTCTACAAGGAGGATGCTGAGGCCTATAGAGACAACGTGGAGACACTTATTCTCAACCTGCGTCAACATCTCAATTTGCCTTCTCTTCCTTTCCTTGTGGTTAAGTCATTCATTTCACCCCATGAATTTAAGTCTTCACTTGTGATTGAGTAATTAAAACTATTAGCTAACATATAGAGTGAATAATATGTATGCTCAATGAGTACAAACGAACATTCAATCAGTTATATAAACTATCGGTTGATAGGAAAAGTTTATCTGCCACACAATTTGTCTTTTATGTGTCACAATCATAATAGATTTACAGTTACATGTCAATAACCTAAAGAGCGTGACACATATGAATGCTATAGAAACCTTTCCTTTCTAGTTGCATGCATAGCGATACAGTGCTCGTGGGACCGTCGCACCCCTTAAATTCAAAAAAATTATAAATTTCCTCTATGCTTTACTGAAATTTACTACCAATTAACAATTCTGTAGGGTACCCTTATATTATAAATATTACAAGTGAATTAAAAATCTTGAATTGGGGATTGTGGCACGTTGCACTTGCATCAGGAAGAGATTACCTAGCAAAGGTGAGAGATGTACAAAAAGGAATTAGTCTACCTAATGTGGTTTGCGTGGACGCTTTGGGGTTGCCTCTTCAGGAAGACAATCTTCATCTCACTACTCAGGCTCATATTCAGTTGGGCCATTTGTTGGCAGAATCCTATCTCCACCATTTTCTGGATCAATAAGACTTTTTTCCTCATGCTATAGCAAAGGACCAAAGTTTACCCAATGCGCACTTTAGTAGTGACCGCAGTTTACCCTCGTCATAAAAAAAAACTCTTTTCCTGTCCAAATATTTCTGTTGAAATTTGCTTATTTGTTTCCTGTGTAATTGAAATTCACATGAAGTGTGCAATGTGCCATTATCTAGCTTTGATCATAATTTTTCTATCTATCTCTCCTTAGTTATGGAATAAAACTGAAGTTATGTGTGAATCGTCACTTATTGTTAGCCTAGAATGGTTAAACCCTCCTGTATTATTTGCGGTAGAGCACAAAAACAAGATTCAATGCACACTTCAATAACAACTATTTGGTTACACTCGTCATTAAAAAAAAAAAAAGTTGGTTTTTGCCGTTTGAATCTATATTGCCATTGACTTTTATGGTTTGGGTTTTAATCATCTCTGTCCATTTATTAGCAAAAAGGAAATAGCACCAAATTCAGAATCTACATGTTCTAAACAAAGAGAATCTTCCACAAGGTTTCACCCAAACTCTTCAAGAATGGCAAACCATTTCTGTATTCATGCAGTATAACTTTCCTGTGGTTCGTTAACTCGTAATGAAGTCCAAACAAAAAGATGATCACCTGCAAAATCCCATGAAATCACAATGGGAACTCAAGTACGTCGATATCCATCGATTACTGATAGAATCAGCAAACCATATTGCCATACAACAAGATGGGAGCATATTACCATAGTCCCAAAACTTATATATCCATCAACTCTGTGGCTTTAGATTTCTTTTTTTGCTTTACTTTTCCTAGTTTTACCATCCTTTCTCTTAGGCTTCTCCTCGACCGCAGGCTGTGTCATCTGCAGATGTTGATAAATGGCAGCTAGAGGATCTGACTGATACACAGGATGGTTAATAACCATCTTCAACTTATTACTCTCTTTCACCCTGACAAACAATATCATAAAAACAAATCAACAAGGCGTATCACAAAAGAAAACAGTGTCAATGTTCCCGACTTTTTTGTATACTCACACTAGGTTATTTCTGTTTTTACAACTAAGTTTCAGTTCTGCTGGTTCTGATGCCGATTGAGCCTTTAATTCAGGGAGGCAGTGGGCGAGGGAAGACAGATCGTATGCTTTTAATTTCTTTTGCCTGCTTCGTTTCTTTTGCTGCTTCTCCTGGTGTATAACAAGAATTGGTCGCAAGACAACATAAGCTAGAAGAACATTTTATAGAAACAACCGTAGAGCCACTACGAGAAGCCAATAGACCCATAACAACAGATGCATTTTTATCCAATAGCATTCATATACTAATCTGAAGTATTATACGTTATACCTAAACATAACATTTAGGAAGTTGATGAAAGAACTATATGTACCTTACTAATAGCTTTACTTTCAACTGCTGCCTTGACCTCTGCAAAAGCAAAGATAAACCTCGTTTATATTTGTATTCATAAAAATCACATTACATCCCTAAGCTTTAATCCTAGTCATGTGATGAATCGAGCATGTACTCCAACATCAACATTCAATGTTAGGTTGGATCAAAGAGTTCCAATTTATAAGCACAACTCTTCAGCAAATCAAGAGTCTGATATTGGCCCAAAATGATTCTAATCAACTACGAAAATTAAGCATTACTTCAAATGTTCTCTACTAACTGTTAACCCAGTGATTAACCAACGCATTTTAAAGTTTTCTGTTCTAAGCGAAGGAGCTTATCAAAATAGCTTTGTTTACAAGAGTCTAGTACATAACAACAGCAAAAACTGTAGTAAAAAGATTAAAGTAACTGTCCTTACTGTCGTAAAACTGGACTTTCTTTTTCGAACTTGCGATCTGCGTGCGACTTCGCATCAGAACTGAAATTCGCAAGAAAAACGGGAATGACAACAAATTCTCCGAAAAACGATTCAGAAGATTTTCGATAAATTTTACCGCGCTCTGGTTTTTCCCATCGCGATTCCAGTCCTGGTACTCTGCTTCTTGTATACAAACAGCGAATCAACTTGTAAAATGGCGAGGTGCCAACAATCACGAAATCAAAACTTTATCTGAACTCGGAAATTTTGTTATGAATTGTTAGGGTTTGGAACGTGCAAGAGACGGAGTGAGAGCGCTGCGTTTAATGCTTGAACTTGAAAGTGGGCTCGGTTTACCAGCTTTATATTAAGGCCCATTAAAACAAAATCAACTAGTACAAAAACTGAAAGGCTATGTACGTACAACTCTCTAATCCCATTCCCAATTCTCGAAGAGGGTTTAAATCGAAAACCCTTCCGGAAGAGTGAGAGAGGAGAAATCGAGATGGAGGGTGCTTCGTACCAGAGATTACCCAAAATCAAAATCCGGACTGTTAGAGATGACTTTATGAAGTTCGAGCTGCGCGAGACCGACGCCAGCATTGCCAACGCGCTCCGCCGTGTGATGATCGCCGAGGTCCCCACGATTGCTATAGATTTGGTGGAAATGGAGGTGAACTCGTCCGTCCTGAACGACGAGTTTATCGCTCACCGCCTTGGCCTCATCCCGCTCACCAGCGAGCGCGCCATGGCCATGCGCTTCTCCCGCGACTGCGACGCATGCGACGGAGACGGCCAGTGCGAGTACTGCTCCGTCGAGTTTCATCTACGAGCTAAATGCATTAACGACCAGACGCTCGATGTCACCTCCAAGGACCTCTACAGCTCCGACCATACTGTTGTTCCTGTCGATTTCTCCGAGTCCTCCTCCGGATTCGACAACTCGGATAGTCGGTAATTATGCTATTCTGGCAGCGATCTTTTTGTGTGTCTGTTTTTTTCCTTGCACTTTCTTCATTTTGTGTTGTGGTTGGTTCTACGTTTGGGAAATGCTTAGTTGAACAATATTTCATATTTTGCATTAGAAATATGCAGGAGTAAACCATTTGAATTTTTCTCCATTGTTATTTTTCCGTGTCTAGTTTTGGGGTTTCTTTAAGGGGAGAATTTTGGAACATAGTTAAGATGGGAAGAGGTATTGAGGGGAAAGTGATTTAAGACCCGATTTAATTGAGTTAAAGGGGAAACTGAAAGAAATCCACTCAGCAACCCTACTGTGTAAGTGAAAGGGTTTACCAAGAAACTGTCCCATATGTTTTCTTATCTCTCTATCTCCCTCCCTCTGATGGGTAGGTGGCTGATTGCTCAGTTATGGGGCTCGAGGGGATGTGGGAATGAACAATCAACTGTCTTCTTTTCACTCCCATTCCACACCAAGCACCACGGAGACAATCTGCTACGTCTACTTTTTCGTTATACCCGAGTTTGCTGTAGTCTAAATAGTGTTTGCTCAAGTATAAAATGGCTTAAAGTTGTTCTCTTGTTTTAAGTATGATCTGCAAAAACGTTTTGTTATATGAATGACTGACGAGTTTTTTTTTTCATGTAGGGGAATCATCATTGTGAAGCTTCGTCGTGGTCAGGAGCTGATCTTGAGAGCCATAGCACGAAAAGGGATTGGCAAAGATCATGCTAAATGGTCGCCTGCCGCAACAGTCACTTTCATGTATGAACCTGATATCTACATCAACGAAGAGATGATGGAAGCCTTGACCCTCCAGGAGAAACAAGAGTTTGTTGAAAGCAGTCCCACAAAAGTATTTGACATTAATCAGAATACTGGGCAGGTAGATCATCCACCTTCCTAGCCTGCGCTGGACCTTTGAATGTGTCATATTTAAATAACCTATTATTTTTACCTTTTTGACTAGTAATTGCGTATTTTTTCTCTATTTGGGGCCCCTTTTGAGTAGTTGTACTTGTGGTTGTTGCTAGCTAAGCATGATATAGTACAAAGCATCGTACTAGGATTCTCTTTTTCTCATTATTTACTTGTGAAGATTCTTTAATAATAATATACTAATGGGCATTCATGCATTTTGATAATCCCATAGTCATAACTTGGCCTTCTTTATCCCTCAAGAGGATAATTCATGGCCTTAAGAGTTTAGAGAAGCCAAATATTTTGTGGAATTGATTTCTATTCTATGTGAACTTCTTTTGACTTTATTCTGGCTCTCTATCTAGCTGACACTCTACATAAAGAATGCATCTTAGGCCCAGGTTAGTGCTGAGTTCAGTTAATCATTCATGTAAATAGTGGATTCGGACCATCACTATCCTTGATAAAGTTCATATTCAGGGCTTTGTACTATGTTGCTTTTGAAGTTTTACATCAACTGTCAATGCTAATTTGTTGCCTGTTTTGCCCCCCTTCTCCAGGTGTATGTTCATGATGCTGAGGCTTATACCTATGATGATGAAGTAATTAAGAAAGTGGAAGCAATGGGTAAACCTGGGCTTGTGGAGATCCATGCCAAGGAAGACAGTTTCATATTCACAGTTGAGACGACTGGAGCCATAAAAGCTTCTCAGTTGTTCCTCAATGCCATCGATATCCTGAAGCAGAAGCTGGATGCCGTTCGCTTGTCAGCAGACACTGTGGAAGCTGATGAGCAGTTTGGTGAGTTGGGAGCACATATGCGCGGGGGCTGATTCTGTTAATGGAGCTTCTTTCTTATCCTTTATTTATAACTAACTCAAGTGTATGAAATCTGATTCTGAGCTCTGTAAGTACTCCACATTTCCCCTAACTTGATCTCTCTTTGCATTTGGGAAGTTTTTAATGTAGTAGTGTTACTGTTACATCATGTTGCACGGCGTGGATTCTCTTCTCTAGTTTCTTTAGTTTTTTATGTATAAATGTATACTCCAACTAAACCTTTTGCATGTATAAATTTAAAGAAAATTTGTAATTATAAATTGAAAGTAGTATGAATATGAGTACATGAATAAATCATACTGTGCTGAGTGAAAACCCTTGTGGGTCAAGACTCAAGATTCATGTGCAGCCTCAGCTGCTTCCTTCATTTCAAGCAACGCCTCTTCAAAAAACTTGGCTAGCATTTTGGGATCTGGGATTATGTCTTTGGCTACTAAGATTTGCAGGTCAGCCATCCCTGCGTAGCTCACCATATGCATCGTGATTGCCTGCACAAAACAACAACACAATATGATCAAGATTCATCTGATTCTACTCTATTCCTTCTTGCAAGAATTGAATAAATTATTACATGTGGTAAGCTGCTTGAAGTCACCCTTATGCGCTTCACAGGGTTGCCGGCGGCTGTGATTTCTACCCTGGGTCCCATCACATTCGATACAGTAAAAGTTGTATTACGGAGAATCCGGTAATTGAGGAGGCTAGCAATCTGCAAAACACACCACCTCATATTCTGCTGAGTTGAAATGCAATTGCTAAATTAAACTCACTTTTGGTCCGAAAAGGGACATGAATAAGTTGGCAACGTTGTAGGAGAAGGGGCCTTCTAAGGAAAGCTTTTTCTTGTCAATCATAGCCTTGGATCTCTTGACAAACTGGATTGGATCCGAACTGCCATTGTGGTAATAAACAGGTAAAAGAAGCATCCCAAATTTGTTTCCCCAACGGGTTTCTGAATCGTTATTCATCAGCTTCGATATATCCTGGAAAAAAAAATGAATCATATACTCCTTCTGTTCCATTAGAAACGACTTGTTTTCCTTTTCGGAAAGTCTCATTTGAAACGATCCGTTTACAAAAAAGGAAATAACTTCCTCATATTTTATAATTTTTTCTCACCTCTTTATCAATTCTCATTATATTAATCTATTTCTCTATCATACTTTATTATCTACTTTTCTCACTATCACACTTCATTTATCTCTCTCACTTTATCATCTTCTCATCTACGATACTTTATCTTTAATTTTCTTAATTCCCATGCCCATTTGAAATGAATCGTTTCAAACGGGACGGATAGAGATTGGTATTAAAGTAATTTGGAGGGAAATTAGAAGAAACCTGCAATCCTGATTGAGGCCTCAAATTGATCATCGCAACACCAGTTATCTGAAGCCCCTCAGGCAGAACTACAGCAGCAGAAATTAAACATGATAAGAATATCATGTGAGAGAAATGAAATCATAGTATTTAATTATTTACCTTTAGGGGATCTCATGTCTAAGTAGCGTGACAACCCGCATGTTATTATGCCGAAAAGAACATCGTTAATGGTCTGAACCCACGTTGCAATGAATAACATTAATATCATACCATAACATTTATATCAATATAAGTATTATTGGTAACTCACAAACTTAGTAATTAAATAAAGTTCAAAGAAAATATTTTTAATCTTTTATCATGTGTGACGTGAGTCGTTATAACTACTCCATGAAAGAAAGAAAACAAATATTCCACTAATATTGAAGAATTGGATTATTTGACATATATATCATGAAATGATTAAAGTCTCTCCTCGTATTGAAGAAGGCCACATGGTGGGCGTGTTCGTAGGAAATGGTCTCATTAATTAATTATTATCATCTGAATATTAAATGTCTTTCTAATCAAGTAATTATTTAATTACACTAATATTAATATGAACATGACATCTATCAATAAGATCGGATAGTCAATTGTATACAATCAGACAATAAATTACTACTAATAGCAAGTTAAATATATAGTAATGATGAAGATCTGATTAAACTTTGCTAAATTATTTTCGACGACGAATATATAAAAAATGAAAAAAGATCAAAGAAATAGTAATAAACGTTTTTGAGGTGTTTTTTCCTCAAATAAGATTATTTTTTAAAGATTTTTTTAGAAAAATGGAAGGTGTTGAGGAAATATACTAATATTAAATGCCACGTGGCGACCGACTGTACATTGATTGTGGCCAACTAATTTGGAATTTCATTTCTGAACATGGAAAGCAGCCAGCACCATAAATTAGCAAAGCAATAGAAATCCAACGGCAATGAAATCGAAGACATTCAAATCCAACGGTTGCAAGAAACTCACCGCGTTAGCAACCGCTCCTTTGACCACCTTCATGTCGTCGAGTCGGAACCTCGCCGTCGTCAATTTCCTCGGCCAGAGCTCAACTCCATCGCCGCCGCTCACGGCGATGCTCTTATCTCTCCTCCAAGCCACTCTCAACGTGAAATCGAAGACATAAATCAAGGTATACCAGACAACCATCAACAACGACCACGCGCTCCACCTCCTCCGCCGCGACGGAGCCTCCGCGCCGGCGGTGAGCGGCTGCGCCGGATCGTCGGCTCTCTTGCAGCAGGATAGGAGCAACGACATCAATGAGATCCCGTCCCCTAGGGCGTGGTGCACGCGGAAATAGAGAGTTTTGTGCGCCATCAGTAGGTGGATTTCCCACAGCGGTTTGTCGGTGGGGAGAGAAGACGAGACGGCCAGATCGGCGATGTACTCGTCGACGGCGTCATCGGAGGATACCGACGGATCTTCGGTGAGAGGGTGGTGGCGGACAATTAGGTGGCGATCGATGTCGACGGCGGTTCGGCGCCAGTGTTCGCGGCCGGCGGAATCTCGAACCATGAGGCTGCAGAAGCGAGGGTGTTTGAGCATGATTGAGCTCTCGACTTCGGCCTTAAATGTGTCGATGTCGATGGGGAACTCGACGGTGAGGACAGCGCTGATGATCTGGTTCATTAGAGGTTGCAGAAAGAGGCGGCCGGCCGGAGTCAGTGGTTGATCGTCTCTCTCCATGGCGAGATAGAGAGGCGGCGACTTTAGGAGTAAACTATCTGAGAAAACTTAAAATTTGTACTTTCTCCGTTCCATTTATATTAAAAAATAGAGTTTTTGATAAAATAAGAGAAAAATAAGTGAGATGGAGAGCATATAATAAAATAAATGAAAAAAATAATAAAATATAAAAGAACTTTTTTTTTAGAAGAGATCAATATAAATAAGACGTATCGAAATGAAAAATGAGTCAATATAAATAAGATAGAGGAAGTAATATATATATACATCGATATATTTAATGGAAATCAAATCCGGAAAAATGTAGAGATGTTGAATAGAATAAAAAATAGTCTTGTATTTGAACAAATGTCTCTTAATGTAAGAAAGTGAAATTATTGATAAAGAGACTAGCCTAGTTTGAAAGTTTGCTTATAGTAGAAAACTTCTAGACGATCACGAAAAAGAAACACACACACACTCTCTCTCTCTCCTTGGCCTAAAAGATGCGCATGTAGTAGCTTCCTGTTTTGGAAGAAAAGGAAGTGGTTGGTACCATTATAAAAAAGATAGTCATTTCTATAGAGCATGAAAATTAAGAAAATAAAATTATATGATATATATTTTTTGACTTTTTAACTTGTTAATTTTGATTCATATATATACTTTTTATTAGACATTCCGAAAAGAAAAACATGACATTTTTTATGGAACGGAGGAAGTAATAACTTTCAACAGTCCGAAAACGGGACTGAAAAGGGCATCAGGATTTTGTATACACTTCGATATCACAGTCGAGAATTGGGGAGTATCGCCTTTGTAGTAGATGGTGAAATATTATTTTGAAAGGTATTTAGCAAATTAAAGTAAAATTGGAATCCTAATTACATCAAATTTCAAAAAATATCATCTCTCAGTCCGATTATTGTTGATTTAATTTCAAAAAACAATATCCCTACTGTCCAATTATTATTGGTTTAAATTCATTTTCGAATTGTCCCATTATTGTTGTTATATTTCTTAAAAATGACAACTTGTGGACACAATGACTTTAAATTAGTAGACCACCAATTTAATTCAAATCAACCCACTTAATCTCCACATAAAAAAACAAACAAGCAAACAACAATAGAATATAGGTATATTTTGAGAATTCATTCAAATCTTATCAGAGGAGGGCTTTTAGTTTGTTTAAATTCATTTATATACTTGCTAGATTTCATTGAATTCTTATTTCTCGTTATAAACAACATATCGAAAGATTTGAAACAATTAATAAGAAGATTTGAAATCCATCCTGATTCCCTCAAGCACATTCATCAAAACGATGTACAAAGCTGTATGTTATCAAGGAAAAACAAGCAACGGAAGACGGCAGAGGCTGGGGAAAATGGATAGCAAAACTAATGTTTGGATAAATATTTGATGCCATTGTAGAAATGAGCAAAGGGATGTATTCTACAATTCACAAATAGCCAAAGATTTCATATAACGCAGGGAAACAAATGAAAAACATATATGAATCAAATATTAGACCCAATTGCTTAGCCACAACATAACAACAATTCCAACAAAAGAAGAGAAAAAAAAAAAAAAAAAAGAACTGTTGCAGCAACATTTCCAGGTCCAGGATGATCAAAACAAACCGTTTTTTCGAACATTTTTAAAGGAAAAAATGCATAACTATACAAAAATCTCAAAAGAACTGTACGGACTTTCAAGCATTTATCAGATGTGATCATGAAATGCAACTGGATACACATAATGCCAGATTCAAGGCAAATGCTAACCTCAACAAATACAGATAGAAGAGAGGCAGATAAAGAAAAGATCATATATATATTCAATATAAGTATCACATGTTTCCCACAAAAGAAATTTATCAGTTGCTTTTATCATTGCCAACATAAGAGAAGGCCACAACAATTCCAAGATAATACATATAACATGCAAGCAAGCTTTCTTAACCCGAGCAATCTGATACAAAAATGAATCATTGAAGAAACATTTTGAGGCTCAATACATAAGAATTAGTAAGCATATATGTTTTCTTCATCACAAAAAACCATTTTTCAAACATTTTTAAAGGGTAAAATGAATTAACCATACAGAAATCACTAAAAAACTATATGCAGCTAAGGAGTGTCAAACACTAACCAGATGAGATCATGAAATGTAACTGAATACACCAAACGGCAGGTTCAAGCAAATTAAGATAAATTCAAGATATCAACAATTTCCAAGCAGACATGTTTAAATTATTTCCAGTAAAATCATAAGAGGGCAGAACAAAATAAAACTAAACGGGTTTCAAGGCAAAAATTATTAATAGAAGGCGTCTCTCACAATCTTCAGCAGAAAAAGAACAAAATTCCGAACATAAAAAAAAAAAAACATAACAATACGGATTCTTAATTCGTCCCAACAAAATAAAATTTTAGCATTGATTATAGCAATAGAAGCGTAACCACTACCAACACTTTAACGGTAGGACTTCTGGAACCTTGCACGGGCACCGCGCCCTCCAAACTTCTTCGGCTCGCAGCGCCTGGGATCAGCAACCAGCAAAGTCCTGTCATACCTGACGAGAATGTCCTTGATCTCCTTCTTCGACTGCTCGTCCACATACTTCTGGTAATAGGCGACTAGGGCCTTAGCAATGGACTGTCGGATGGCGTAAATCTGGGAGGTGTTACCACCGCCTTTCACGCGAATGCGCATGTCGACGCCAGCGAAGCGGTGGCGGCCGAGGAGTAGAATCGGCTCAAATGCCTTGTAGCGGAGGATTTCGGGCTGGATGAGCTCGATGGGTACACCGTTGATTTTGATCAGACCGCGGCCACGCTTGCAGTGTGTGACGGCCACAGCAGTCTTCTTGCGGCCGAAGCACTGAACGGATTCAATCGCTGGAGGTGTCGCCGTCGCCATGGCTGCGATTTGGTGGAGAGGGGGCGAGGAACTGAGGAATGCTAATTAGGGTTTTGGTGTTGTGAGTTTATAAGCTATACCGTTTGCGAAATTACTTAGCTACCCTTCATGTGATTTGGGCTTCTTTGGTGGATTGGGTTTTATTCGGCCATAATATAATTAATTGGGCCTTACTATAAACTATTTTAAGAGTATATGGAGAATATTATCCAGTCATGAGCGTCATACAAGCCGGTGCAATTAAGCGCCGATAAAGTAATATTCGATATAATAATAATTTCATTAATATAATAATTTCTTTCGGTCCCGATATAGGTCAATACACTAAAATAATGTTCGATAAAGTAATAACCTTGTTAAATGAATATTTTTTCTCGGTCCCAAGATTATTACTTTATTGAGGTTTAAATGTATTAGTAATCTCTAATCACTTCATTTGATAGCTCTTTTGGATGAGATGCCGCCTTTGTGTTGGAAATTTGGTTTTGACTAATTAATATTTTAGTCTAACCATGATTAAATTGTTGTGACCACGTTCGTACTCTCAAAACCGAATTTCGGTGAGTGAGAAATGTGCGTTTTAAGTTGGTCACTTATGAGGCCATTTTCGTAATTGGATGCAAGTACTGCCAGCCTGCCCGACCTATGCTCGTGTCTAGGCAAGTAGACTCGTGTTATTGGGCTTGAGTTTGGATCTAAGTGTGTGGGGTGATTGTTAGCGGTGACTAAAAGCTTGTTGATTGGCTAAGTGCTGCTTTGGGCCGCTTATTATTTGGACTAGTAGTGAAGCTGGATCTGCTTTGGTGGGAAGTCCAATCTGTTAGATCTGCAATTGCTTGTGTAGTTGTGAGGTGCTGCGAGTTGTTGACACATCGAGGTCTTGATGACCTAGAAGCATCCATGAAGACTTGAAGGTCTCATGTAATGGCTCTTAATGAGCAAGTAGTGGAGAGGATCTTTAATGCCTTTAATCCCTTGACATGGTGGATTTTGCTTATATATATAGATCGTCTTACAAAGCGTTAGATAGAGATATGATAAATTGTTAGTTTACAAATACACAAGTTTACGAAAATCACAAAGCATTTCATTTGCATCTATAATCTAGTTCTGTGTCTGCCCAGTTCGTACCTTGGTTCAGTTCGCCGGAGCCTTTCCAGTTTGTGGTGCTGCTACCGGGAAGGAGGAAAGTCATTTATCTTTGGGGACAGATTGTCAATCCGTGATCACTAGTCGGGGCGATAATGTTTTTGCGGAAAGAGGAAACTTCGACTCGACTTTTGTTTGTCTAGTTTGTCGTTTCATACCCAAGAGAATCATCAACCCGGACGTTCTGTCTAGAAGACCAGAAAGTTGTTTTCCCTATTGGATACGAAATCGATTATAATCTAGTACCTCAATTTCTACTGTATTTCAATTACTTGTTATTATTTTGTACGCATTTCCAAGGTTATCGGCTATTTTTAACCAACGATCGCAAGACGATATTTGACCTACTATAGCTACGGAAATAGCATCCAAAAGCTGGTTCAACCTCCAACAACCAATCCGGTGGGGCAAGGGTCTTACCGGGTTACGCCCAGGCGAAAAACCATTCAAGTTTGTTGGTCTTGTCTTGGGGACTTGGCAATTGAAGATGATGTTCTATCGACTACTCTCTTGGCACGGCGAAATACGTCAAAGAGCGAGGCTCCGGTCATTGCCGTGATGAGAAGGATGAAAACAAGAAGAATGCGTATGAACAATGGCGTCGTGAAGACTTCTGTGCAAGAACTATATCTTGAACGATCACGGAAGATGCCATGTATTTTGTCCATGCGGTATACAAACAACTCCAAGGATATGTGGGAACTTCTTGAAAAGAAGTACAAAGCTGAAAACTATTTGGAACAAAGAAATTTGTTGTGGCCGGGTATACGGCTTACCGGATGCAAGATGGTCGTTACTGTCATAGAACAAGTGCAAGAGTTTCGGCTCGTTGTGCACTCTGTTCATGTAGAAGGGATGAATATTCCGATGCCTTCATTGTATTGCGTCGATGATTGAGAAGTTGCCTCCTTCGTGGAAGGACTTCAAGAGTTACGTGAGGCGTAAGCGAGAAGGAAATGACTATTGAGGATCGATTGTCAAGCTCGGGATTGAGGAAGACAACATAAAAGCCGATCCAAGGCCGAGGGTCTCGATCGATGAAAAGGCTAACTTGCTTTGGAGCGTAGTGGTCCAAGCAAGAGAAAGTGCCACTGGCCGATGCTGCCAAAGGCGAGAAGGCTATGCGAGGGAAGTTTAATGGGGAATGCTTACAGCTGGCAAGCATGGCCACATGGCAAACCAATGCGAAAGCCCAAGCGGAAGAAAGCTTCCCTACGTGCTCATGTTGCTTTGAACATGATGAGTTGAATGATGATGATCGGCTTGTGATATGTCGAGAAATAAATGATGTTGAAACCCCTAAAGAGTGGTTCGTGGACACAGGTGCTACTTGTCACGTCTACCTGGACAAGTGTGCGTTCTATGTCTACAATGTTGTTGAAGGCAGAAAGTTGCATATGGGTAACAAGGCTTCATCTGAAGTGGTTGGAATCGGAACTATGGTTGACGAAGTTATCCTTTGGGAAGAAGCTTAAAAGGCTGAAGGATGTCTTTGCATGTCCCATACATCCGCAAGAACTTAGTCTAAGGCTATCTTCTTGTAAAGAATGGTTTTAAGCTTGTCTTTTAGCCTGATAAGTTTATACTTACCAAGTCTGGAAAGCTCCTAGGCAGAGGTTATGTTGCTGATGGACTTTTCAAAATGAATGTAATGGCTGTGCGCCGAGCACATATGAATAAAAATGTTTCTACTTCTTCTTACATGGTTGAGTGCTCTGATCTATGGCATGTTAGATTGGGACACGTTAATCTAAATGCTATAAAACGATTAGTAAACTTGGATATACTAAAGTTGAAAGTAGTAGACACACGTAAGAAGCGTGAAATCTGTGTTGAGGCCAAACTGGCCAAGTTGCCATTTCACTCTGTTGAAAGAAGCACAAAACCTCTAGAGTTGATCCACACAGATGTGTGTGATTTAAAATTTGTGCAAACTAGAAGTGGAAAAAAGTATTTCATTACTTTTATCGATGGTTTGCACAAAGTACTATTATCTTTAACTATTAAGGAGTAAAGACGAAGCTATTGAAGCTTTTAAGAACTTCAAAGTGAGGTGAAAATCAGACTAAGTACCCGAATTAAAGCGATTCGAAGTGATCGAGGTGGTGAATATGTAGCGCCGTTTGAGGAGCTATGTGCCTGGCAGGTATAATACATCTAACGGCAGACTCCATACTCGCCTCGATCAAGCGGTATTCTTTGAAAGCAAGAACCGTACTCCGAAAGAGATGATGAATGCTATGTTGATAAGTTCAAGTACGCCCTGAGAACATGTGGGGGGAAGGCATCTTGACAACTAACTATATTACGAACAAAATTCAACTTAAGGGTAAGGATGTGACCCCTTACGAATTGTGGAAAGGACGTAAACCGTCATATAAATACCGAAAGTGTGGGGGTGTACGGCCAAGGTTGAAGTGTCTTGTCCAAAACAAGTTAAGATCGATCCTAGAATGATTGGCTTTGTATCTTTATAGGATATGCACTTAATAGTAGTGCTTATCGTTTCCTAATTCATAAGTCGGAGATACCCGATGTGAATGTAGGAATGATGATAGATTCAAGGAATGCGATATTCTTCGAAAATGTTTATCCATGCAAGAGCCGGATAAGGCGGAAGGAAGTTACGGGAAGAGAACTCATGATGATGCTTTACTAGTTCTCATCGGACGAGATGATGTTGAACTAAGACATAGCAAGAGAGCCGAGCGAAAGCCAAAGGCGTTTGGGCCAGATTTCATCACCTATATGTTAGATGATGAACCAAAGTCTATAGCGAAGCTCTGTCCAACCCAGACGGCTGCGTTCTGGAAGGAAGCTATCAATAGTGAGATTGACTCCATCATGCGAGAATCATACATGGGAGTTAGGCGATCTCCCAAGAGGTTGTAAGCCCTTAGGATGTAAGTGGATCCTTAAAAGAAAGTTCAAAGCTGATGGTACTATTGATAAGTACAAAGCTCATCTAGTAGCTAAGGGCTTTAGGCAGAGAGAGGAAGATGACTTCTTCGATACCTACTCACCTTGTGACTAGGATCACGTCTATTCGAGTGCTTCTCTCGATTCTTTGCATTGCACGATCTTGAGATCCATCAAATGGATGTGAAGGCTGCATCCTAAATGGTGAGCTAGAGGAAGAGATTTACATGGACCAACCCGAAGGGGTTGTGGCACCTGGACAGGAGAGCAAGGTGTGCAGACTGGTTCGGTCGTTGTATGGTCTAAAGCAAGCGCCAAAGTAATGGCATGTGAAGTTTGATAACACGATGTTATCAAATGGTTTCAACATCAATGAGTGTGACAAGTATGTTTACGTTAAAGGCGCTGCTGATGCATTTGTCATAGTGCCTGCCTTTATGTAGGCGATATGCTTGATAATGGGCAATAGTCGTCAACTCATTGTTGATACGAAACATTGTTGGGATTTTGTATCTTTACGGGAAGCAAATTTTATGCTTGTATACGATGTGTTTTGTCCCTACAACTATTTTATTCTCCCATCCCGATAAATTTATATATTTGCACATGTTATCCTTTATCTTGTATAAAAGTTAGATTTGTGTGGTGTGTCGGGTATCACGAGAAGACAACACAAATTGGTTGAGCCGACAAGATATAAACGGTTATCACGGTGAGACAACTTAAGGATAAGTTGTTGGTTTAAGGGCTACGATTTAGATAAGAAGTGGCTTGTCTTAGTTTGCTTGTCTTCTTTTTGGTACACTTAAGGTGGTGTATTGATGGATCACGGTGAGATGTGTTTTCCCTAGGCCGGCCTTAGTGGAGAACCAAGATCTCGGTGACTTAAGCTGGTCTTAAGCTTGGTAAGACTTCGGTGAGTGCATTTAACTATCTATCACTTTGACCTACTATGGTGAACGGCATCGCGGCCAGGATCTACGTATCTTGGGTGTTAGTAGTTATTTATGGCTCGGGTGGTTTTTCGTATCTTGCAACCGTATCCTAGTAAAATGGGTTTATAATATCCCCACGAGAAACTCGAAAGGATTAGCACGCTAAACCGGGCCGGTTGATTAAGTTCGGGTGTGTTAATAAGGTCGAGTGGTACTACTCGGGGAATATAAGATGTTAAATAATTTAAGCTATCATGAAGTTTAATTAATTAACGGATATTTCTATCTTAAATACGGAGATCGATTAAGTTCAAAAATACAAGCCCTTGCTCAATTTGGGATAAAGGGGTAAGTCGACACGGATTCTCTAGTGGAATGAATGCGTGTTTATTAATTAATTTTGCTCGGGGTGAGCATAGATAATTAATTAATTTGAGGCCCGATTTTATTTCTTGTATTAGATCCATGATCTGGCCCAATTAGTTGCCTAGTTATTTTTTTTCTCTCAGAAATCATTATTAATAGATTAATGTATTTTTACATTAGTTATTTATCTGGAATTAATTGGCTGAGCCAATTAATTGATAAATATTAGTAGCCCAGTGGATTAACTAATTATATTATGAGCTAATTACGTGGAAGCCCATTAGAAATATAATTAAATTAATAGGCTACAAATATATTAGTATTATATTGGCTTTTGAAGCCTATATATATTATTAGTATTCTGTTCAGAAACAGAACACACACATACACATAAAAATACACGCACACGTGAGTTTGTGGGAGAGACATAAAACTTATTTTCTCCGGTTCTCTGACCACCCAGAGGGAGAAAAAGGCCGGGACACAGATCAGAAGATCTGACACACAAGCAACAATCAGAGCTGCAACAACATACGAAGGAGGAAGGTATCGTTCCTAACCCTAATATTTCCTTCAAACATATGTTGAAGAGAAACTTCGACATGAAAGATATGGGTTTAGCTGATGTGATTCTTGGAATCAAAGTTGTGCAGAAGGGTGATGGAATTGTCTTGACACAATCTCATTACATTGCGAAGGTGCTCAAGAAGTTCAATGCCTATGATAAGATGCCAGCTAAAACGCCCATTAGAGCTCAATGTGCATGCGTGCGGGCACGAGGGTGAGCTTTGTTGCACAAGAGAGTGCAAAGATCATTGGATGCTTGATGTACATCAATAGCGTACGCATCCACGATCTTGCACCTGTTAACAAGTTGAGCGGTGCACGAGCAATCCAGCGAGAGAACATTGGGTGCTCTAATACGAGTGTTGAGATATTTAAAGTATACTCTTAACTTGGGGATTTGAGATACACTAGATATGCACTGTGCTAGAAGATGATGATGCGAAGCTGGATATTGGATCACGAAAGACTCATTCTCAACTAGTGGTTATGTTTTCACTATTGGGGGTGGAGGCGGTTGCTTATGGAAGTCCCACGAAGCAAGCGTGTATAGTCCGGTCCACCGTGGAATATGAGCTTATAGCTCGGACAAAGCCGGTGAAGAAGCGAGAGGGCTTCGTCGCTTTCTTGAGGATATTCCATGTTGGCGAGAAGCCGGTGTCTCTTGTCGTGATCAAGCTGCGACGGTCAGCTTGCTATTGGTAGGACACCGAATGACATGTATAATGGTAAGTCGAGATACATATGTTGTCGACATAATACTATAAGACATTTGATCTCAAGTGGGATTATCTCTATTTGTTATGTCAAGTCGGGAGGATAATCTAGCGGATCCGCTAACCAAAGGGTTAAATATAGATCGAATGAATAAGTTGCTAGAGGGAATGAGATTAAAAATCTACTAATAGAACAATTATATGTTGGGATTTTGTATCTTTGGAAGCAAATTTTATGCTTGTATACAATGTGTTTTGTCCCTACCACTATTTTATTCTCCTATCGATAAATAAATATATTTGAACATGTTATCCTTTATGTTGTATAAAAGTTAGATTTGTGTGGTGTGTCGGGTATCACGAGAGACAACACAAATTGGTTGAGCCGACAGATTTAAACAATTATCACAGTGAGACAACTTAAGGATAAGTTGTCGGTTTAAGTTGCTGCGGTTTAGCTAAGAAGTGACTTGTCTTAGGCTTGTCTTTCTCTTTGGTTTGCGAAGGTGGTGTATTGATGGATCACGGTGAGATGTGTTCTCCTAAGCGACCTTAGTGGAGAACCAAGATCTCGGTGACTTAGGCTGTCTTAAGCTTGGTAAGGCGTCGGTGAGCGCATTTGGCTATCTATCACTTTGACCTACTATGGTGAACGTCATCGCGACCGGATCTACGTATCTTGGGTGCTAGTAGTCATTTGTGGCTCAGGCTGGTTGTCTGTATCTTGCAACAGTATCCTAGTAAAATGGGTTGATAATATCCCCTGAGGAACTCGAAAGGATTAGCACACTAAACCCGACCGGTTGATTAAGTTCAGGCGTATTAATAAGATCGAGTGGTACTACTCAGGAATATAAGATGTTAATTAATTTAAGCTGTCAGGGAGCTTAATTATTTAACGGTTAAGCTGTCAGGGAGCTTAATTATTTAACGGATATTTCTATCTTAAATGCAGAGATTGATTAAGTCTAAAATACAAGCCCTTGCTCAATTTGGGATAAAGGGGTAAGTCAGCACGGATTCTCTAGTGGAATGAATCTGTGTTTATTAATTAATTTTGCTCTGGGCTTAGCATAGATAATTAATTAATTTGAGGTCCAGCTTTATTTCTTGTATTAGATCCCTGATCTGGCTCAATTAGTTACCTAGTTATTTATTGTATCTCAGAAATAATTATTAATATATTAGTGTATTTTTACATTATTTAATAATATTATTTATCTGGAATTAATTGGCTAGACCAATTAATTGATAAATATTAGTAGCCCAGTGGATTAATTAATTATATTATGGGCTAATTATGTGGAAGCCCATTAGAAATATAATTAAATTAATGAGCTACAAATATATTAATATTATATTGGATTTTGAAGTCCATATATATTAATATTATGTTGGAAAGCAACACACATTCAAAAAAATTGCACACGCCGTGCGTGAGAGTGGGAGAGACAAAATCTTATTTTCTTCAGTTCTCTGACCACCCAGAGGAAGAAAAAGGACGGGACACAGATCAGAAGATCTGACACACGAGCAACAATCAAAGCCGCGACAACATACGAAGGAGGAAGGTATCGTTTCTAACCTTATATTTCCTTCAATTGGTATCAGAGCCTGGTTTAGGCTCTGATTGTTACTGTTAGGTGTATGATTAGGGTTCAATTCCATCGTTATCGGGCTAATTTCGTGTTTGGGGCGGCCTGAGAGCCACTGTTTTGACCCCGTTGTAACGTTTTTCTCGTGAGAAAATCCACGAGTAGATCATAGGACCTATATGTTATGTGATTGTACTGTTTTTATACTGTAATTGGTCCGGGATGCACGAAAATCGAGGCGGGTGGACGGAAAAGGGCGAAACCCTAGAAACTGGCAGAACACGACCGTCGCCTTAAGGAGGTGCATGGGGGCGCGTACAGACTCATATTTCCAATACGTTTAGACAGCTTTGTTCATTTTTCGTTAGCTTCGTGTGGATAGGTTGCACGACCCATTCCGATTTCTGGTTTGTTCGGACTAGCGTCGGAAAGGAGAAGTGGTCGTCTTTGTCCGAGAAAAAGTCCCCAAATTGGACGAAACCACTAATTCGGCTAGGGTTCGCCGCATCTTGCGGCGGCGATTCTCGGAGGGTCCGGTGTTCGATCGATGATCGGCTTGAACCTATGGAATCCATGTCTTTCGAGCTTCGCGTCGATAGGTCGTAAGGGATCATCGACCCCGGATGCGATCGAAATTGGCGTCCGAAGTTGGTTGCTCATTATGAATTCATTCCGGCGAATCGTTTGAAATTCGGGAAATTGAGGAACTAATCTCAGCCGGAATCCATTACACGGTGGTCGTGAGTGTTCCAATTATGTTTCCCCTCTTTCAATTGATCGAATCGCGGCTCGGAGAGTATGAATTTGAGCGGCGAAGTTCGCCGGCGACGGGATGCAAAATTCGCTTGATTCCGGCGACGCGGCGACAATTGTCGGCCCGGATTTGGGCAGCCCAGACATGTGGGTCACGCCTAGTGGCGGTAGGAGACGACGAAGACGGTAGCGCCGGGTCGTGGTGGGCACGGCGGCTGCGCGTCCGCTGCGGAAGCGCGGCCACGCGCGGCGGCTCGAATCGCGGCTTCTTGCCGAGCGGCGGCGCGCGAGCGGCGCATGGCGGGGCGGGTCAAGGTCACCTTCGGCAGGGCTGGACGGCTTTGGGAAGGCGACAGGAGGTCGCCTTCGGCGGTGGAGCGGCGGCAGCGGCCGCTGCTGCGTGTTTGTGGCGCAAGGTTGAAGATGCTGATGTGGCGCGCCACGTCAGCCATTGCTGACTAGATGATGCACGTGTCTGCCACGTGGCAGACCCCCTGATGACGTGGCAACGACAGTTTTCGATGCAGTTTTTGATTTAGTTTTCAAATTCAAAGATTTTGAAGATCGAAGAGCTGTATTATGATCGGGCTATGTAATAGTTAGAAATTACGTGTTTTAAAGCCCGATAACGACATTTTAAATTTCCTATTTGCGCATTTATTTATTATTATGCTTTAGCATGCGATTATGTGATTAATTGCACTTAGAAAAGCATGTAAATAGGATTTATGTCTTATAAAGCATGCTTTATTTTTCGCGAGCACGTTTTATTATGTGCGCTTAGAAATTGCATGCTTTAGGAATTATGTGATGATGCATGATTCGTAACAAATTTTTTGAATAAAAGACTAAGCAATTTTAAATTAAATGTTTAATTAGATTCCATTAATTTGGATATTAAACACTTAATCGGACCTCCATGAATTGGACTCTACACGAAAGTAGTAAGATTATGTGAGTGAACGTCCACCTGCATGGCTTGCTTGCATTTTTGAGCTACCAGTTTTGTGAGATGAGTTTTCCAAAACAATATTTGATTATTATTGAGTAGTGGGAGCGAAGCGTAGGCGTCCACTTGCGTGGCTTGCGTGCCTAGTAAACATGAGTACTCAAGAAGATAATAATTAAATAGGATGGCTAATTAGATCAAATTGAATGCGGCATGGTTCGAGTAAGTATGTCAATTTCGAGAATTTGATTCTATTTTGGTCAAATTAATGGTCAATGCTTAGATGTCACCGCATGGACAATTCACTTCCCTCGAAGTCCCTTCCCGTGTTTTAATAGTGACATGGTCCAGAATATCGAACATTAATTCTATTCGTGTTAAGAACCTAGACGTGGATTGTAATTAAATAGCTAGGTAAATAGCTTGGTTTTAGGGTTACGCTAGTAGACTTCCCCCTGCGTGGCTTGCTAGTGGAATTCCTAGAGCTGTTCGAGATTTTTAATATCATTGTTTTTACAAAAGGTTACAATGATTATTAATTACGAATTATGTGCAAATATCAATTTCATACATGCTTTTAAATTACATTTTTCAGATATGTTTGTTCGAATATTTTATTTTTCGAGTTCCTAAACAGTCTCACCAACCAAGCCCTAACGGGTTTTAACAATTTTAAATAATTTCATAGAGTGGAAGAGATATCTTACCTTCCCGATAAATGCCACCGCAAGGTCTATAAGAACTTCTGTTTTAGGACCGCTATGTCTAATAACGAGTTTGCTATGAGTATGTTACTCAAATCTTTGGTAGCGGTCAAAGAGGTTATAGGAAAGGGCAAGAGTGCTCAAGTCTTGAATATCCCTAGTAGTTCAAGGAATCCTCCGAAGGCGGAAATCGAGAAAAAGAGCAATAAGGGTGGTCGATTCAAGAAGAGCGGTGGGAGTAAAAAGGCGGTCCTTACTAGGTGACATACGAATGTCAAAGGAGAAAGGAAGGTTTTTTCAAGATTGGTAAGAAAGGACAACTTGGAATAATTATAATCCGGAAGTCAAGGCAAAGCAGAAAGAGGCGCGAGTCTCTCTTGTAGTCGAAATTGTTCCGGTTTTCCTCTTCTACCCACGAATGTGTAGTGGATTCGGGGCAGCCGATCATGTTTGTTACACCTTGCAAGGTTTCTTGCGAAAAAGGCGATTGAGCAATGGCGAGGTGGTAGTCTCGATGGACAATGGATCGAAAGTTCTGCGATTGTCATTGGTGATTTAAATCTATCTTTTGATAGTTACTGTTTTAGTATTTAAAGAAGTTTAATATGTGCACGAGTTTAGGCGAAACATTATTTCTTTGTTTCAAAACTACGCACCGTGGATGGTTATAAATCAAGTTTTGATAGTGAAGTTTCTATCATGAAAGACGATGATTTTATCCGTGGTGGACCTTTAAGCGGATCTTTATATACTATTACTTGTAAACCGCGTAGTTACGTTAATATTGCTTTCTCATCATCAAATCCTAAGAAGAGGAAAGAGTCTTCTAAGAGGAAAGAGCACTTAAGACTAGGTCACATCAATCTTAATAGAACTCAAAGGTTGGTGGTATATGGATCATTGGAGTCTCTCCAAGTTGACCCATTTCCAACTTGCGAAACTTTGTTTGGAAGGAAAGATGATGACTAGGCCTTTCAAGGCAAAGGGTTATATAGCCGCAAAAGTATTAACTTTGATACATTCGACTTGTGTGGGTTTATGTCTACACAAGCTCGTGGAGGGTATGAGTACTTCGTTACATTTGCGACGATTACTCGAGGTATGGATATGTTTACCTTCTTCGCCACAAGTTGGATTGCTTTGAAACCTTTAAGGAATTCTAGGCGAAGTGGAGAAGAATCTAGGTAAAGAAATCAAAACACTACGATCCGATCGTGGTAGGGAATACTTGTCCAGCGAGTTCAGGACTACTTGACGAGAATATGGGATTACATCCCAGGTGACATCACCAAGGCACGCCTCGGCGAGATGGTGTGTCGAGAGAGAAGGAACCGAAGTCTCTTAGAGATGGTTCGGTCGATGATGAGTTATGCGGCTTTGCCGGTTTCCTTTTGGGGATATGCCCTAGAGGGCTGCGGCATACTTGCTGAACCGTGTGCCTTCCAGAGTCGGTAAAAAGATCCCTTTCGAGGTTGTGGAGGCGGGCACGAGCCCGGTATGCACCACTTAAGGATTTGGGGTTATCTTGCTTATGTGCTAAATAGGCAGGCCGACAAATTGGAATCACGTTCAGAAGTGATGTTGCTCATAGGGTATCCGAAGGAAATGAAGGGTGGATACTTTTATGATCCTAAAGAACAGAAGATCGTTGTTAGCCCTAACGCTCGGTTCTTAGAAGAGGATTACATTAGTAACCATAAATCTCGAGTCGATATCATCCTTGAGGAATTACAAGGTGGTCGAGTTCCACTTCAATAACCAGTTGTGCAAAATAGTACTCCACGAGTAACTGTACAATCTGTTAACACAACGCCTGACATTGTTCGATGTAGTGGGAGGGTGATATTTACTCTTGATCGGTATATGTTCACTTGGGGAGGCGTGTGATCATCTCCGGGCGGGATGAGCAAGATATCGTGGATCGCTGGACTTACAACAAAGCAGTAGGAGATGTAGATGCGGATTCCTAGCGAATCGTCATGGACTCGAAATTTAAGTCCATAATTGATATGGATGTATACGAGATCACTAAACTACCTGAGGGCTGCAAGGCTATTGGTAGTAAGTAGGTATACAAAAGAAAGAGAGAGGACCGAATGGAGAGATCATGGCGTTTAAGGCCAGGCTAGTGGCGAAGGGTTTTACCCAAAAAGAAGGTATCGATTTCGAAGAGACCTTCTCGCACGTAGCAATGATCAAGTCCATTTGGATTCTCCTTGCCATAGCGGCTCACATGAACCTAGAGATCCGGCAAATGTATGTCAAAACCGCATTCCTAAACGGTCGCCTTAAAAAAAGGTAGGGACTTCTACATGAAACAACCGAGATGGTTATGTGAAGGAGGGCGAAGAGCATCTAGTTTGGAAGCTTAAGAAGTCTATTCATGGACTTAAGCAAGCTTTACGTTTATGGCACCGGCGTTTTTGATGAGGTAGTCAAATCCTATGGATTTATATCCATTCCCTAACGAGGTGTGTATACCGTATTTGTGTTAACGGATCGGTGGTGTTTCTTGCATTTTACGTAGATGACATCCTTCTCATTGGCAACAATGTTGAAGTGTTATCGGAGCGTAAAGGCGTGGTTATCCGAAGCGACTTCAAATGAAGGACTTAGGTGAAGGTTGCTTACATCCTTGGGATCAAGGTTATCCGAGATCACCGAGAAAAGGATGTTAAACTTGTCACAAGCGTCCTACACTCGTTTTAGCATACAAAAAGCCAAGAGAGGTTCAATACCTTTCGGACGTGGTATTTTTCTATCCAAGAATCGGTTGCCTAAAACGCATGAAGAGATAGAAAGTATGAGGCTTAGTACCATATGCTTCCGTTGTCGGTAGCCTCATGTATGTGATGCTTTGTATGAGAGCGAGATATCTCATATCTTTGTAGGCATGGTCTCAAGATATCGATCTAACCACGGAAAGGAACAATTGGGTTGCTGTCAAGCATATTCTCAAGTACCTTAAACGGACCGAGAGATTATAGGCTTGTTTACCGGTCAAGCGGTCTCAGTGTCTTTGAGTTATACGAGAATCGGGTTTCAGGGCGGCGGAGACGAGAAGAAGTCTACCTTGGGTTATGTGTTTACCTTGGGAGGTGGAGCCATTTCATGGAGGAGTGCATAGCGAGAAATGCATTGCGGACTCGACCGTGGAGGCGGGGTATGTGGGCGCTTGGAAGCTTCGAAAGAGGCGATTTGGCTCGAGAGTTTCCTCCTGGATCTTGATATTGTTCGGGAATTTGCCTAAGGCGATCACGATTTATTGTGATAATGCGGGTGCAATGACAAATTCTAAGGAACCTAGATCTCACAAGGCGTTTAAACACATAGACATGAAGTACCACATTATACGAGTATTCGTAAATCTAGGTGACGTGGTGATTGACAAAATTGGGGCTGAAGTCGACCTAGCTAATCTTTTCACGAAGAGCTTACCACTCCAGGCCTTACGAGTAACATGTTCGTGGCTTAGGGATGGTAGAGATGCCCCCACTTAGGACTACGAAACTTTTGTATAAGTGGGAGAAGATGCGATGATAGATAGGATAGATAGGCGAGAGATAGTTGAGTACTAGTTTGTACCTAGATGGGCGAGATATAGCTGAGTACTAGTTTGTAACTAGAGCCGACACATTGTATACTAAAAGTTTACTTTAGTATAAGTGGGAGAATTGTTTGGGATTTTGTATACTTGGAAGCAAATTTTATGCTTGTATACGATGTGTTTTGTCCCTACCACTATTTTATTCTCCTACATGATAAATAAAAATATTTGCACATGTTATCCTTTATCTTGTATAAAAGTTAGATTTGTGTGGTGTGTCGGGTATCACGAGAAGACAACCAAATTGGTTGAGGCGACAATATATAAACAATTATCACGAGTGAGACAACTTCGGGGATAAGTTGTCGGTTTGAAGCGCTAGGTTTAGATAAGAAGTGGCTTGTCTTAGGTTGCTTGTCTTTTCTTGGTACACTTGAAGGTGGTGTATTGATGGATCACGGTGAGATGTGTTCTCCTAAGCCGACCTTAGTGGAGAACCAAGATCTCGGGTACTTAGGTGGTCTTAAGCTTGGTAGGATTTGGTTGAGTGCGTTTGGCTATCTATCACTTTGACCTACTATGGTGAACGTCATCGCGGCCAGGATCTACGTATCTTGGGTGCTAGTAGTCATTTATGGCTCGAGTGGGTTGTTTGTATCTTGCAACCGTATCATAGTAAAATGGGTTGATAATATCCCACGAGGAACTCGAAAGGATTATCACGCTAAACCCGACCGGTTGATTAAGTTCGGGTGTGTTAATAAGGTCGAGTGGTACTACTCGGGAATATAAGATGTTAATTAATTTAAGGTTTGTCGGTGAGCTTAATTAATTAACGGATATTTCTATCTTAAATATGTAGATCGATTAAGTCTAAAACGCAAGCCCTTGCTCGATTTGGGATAAAGGGATAAGCCGGCACGGATTCTCTAGTGGAATGAATCGTGTTTCTTAATTAATTTTGCTCGCGGTTGGAGCATAGATAATTAATTAATTTGAGGCCAACTTTATTTCTTGTATCGGGTCCCCGATCGGCCCGGTTAGTTGCCCTAATTATTTATTGTCTCTCGAAATCATTATTAATAGATTAATGTATTTTTATATTATTTAATAATATTATTTATCTGGAATTAATTGGATTGGCCAATTAATTGATAAATATTAGTAGCCCAGTGGATTAATTAATTATATTATGGGCTAATTATGTGGAAGCCCATTAGAAATATAATTAAATTAATGAGCTACAAATATATTAATATTATATTGGCTTTTGAAACCTATATATATATTAGTATTATGTTCAGAAACAGAACACACACATTCACAAAAATTGCACACGCCGTGCGTGAGAGTGGGAGAGACAAAATCTTATTTTCTTCAGTTCTCTGACCACCCAGAGGAAGAAGAAGGCCGGGACACAGATCAGAAGATCTGACACACGAGCAACAATCAAAGCCGCCACAACATACGAAGGAGGAAGGTATCATTTCTAACCTTATATTTCCTTCATTATAGTGGTAACTTGACCATGATATTTGGAGATCCCGAGAACTTAGTTTAATGGGACAACTAAGCTATAAGAATTCACGAGCTACACTCCTTTCCGGTTTGCGGTGCTTTGCTACCGGGAAGGAGGAAAGTCGTTTTATCTTCGGGGATAGGTTGTCGATCGTGAGTACTAGGCGGGGCAATCTTGTCTTGCGGAAAGAGGAAACTCGACTCGACTTTTGTATGTCTAGTTTGTCGTTTCATACCCGGGAGAATCATCGACCGGACATTGCGTCCGGGAAGACCGAGAAAAGTTATGCGCCTTTTTATTGGATACAAAATCGGTTGTAATCTAGTACCTCAATTTCTCCTGTATTTCATTTACTTGTTATTATTTTGTACGCATTTCCAAGGTTATCGACTATTTTTAACCAACACTTTGAATATGTACGGTTAAACCTCGATAAAGTAATATTTAATAAAGTAATAATCTCACTATGATAATAATTTCTTAGGTCCCGATATGGGTCAATGTACAAAAATATTATTCGATAAAGTGATAACCTCGTTAAATGAATATTTTTTTTTCTCAATACCAAAGTTATTATTTTATCGAGGTTTAACCGTACATACATCACTTGAAGTTTGGGAGGTAATAGAAAAGGTTTATAATAGAAGTAAATTTCGAGTATATTAGATTGTTGATATAATATGGAAAATTAATATACTTCGAATAAAAAAAGATACAAAAATATCGTGTATAATTAATTACACATTCAAAGTATCATTCTCCATTGTTTTGCCACCAAATTCATTAATCGATCACCTATGAGGATGGAATCAATAAAGGCAGCCGATTAAAAATCTCGATCAATAAAAAATTAGTATTATTTTTTCCTATTTTTACAAGTTCGAATTAATATAATGAAAAAAATAAAATAATATTTTTTAAAGAAACCTCATCGATTTGATCAAACAAATCAACATCGACTTGGGCAGCTTTCCGATACGATGATAAATTGAACCACATTTCTCTTAAAAGGCACTTGGAAGGGAATGAGATATCCAAACTTATATAAAATAGTCGGGATATTCGTCAGTCGATGCGGGACGTAATAATGGGTTTTAACACCAAACTTGTAAGCCTCACTTAGGCCTACCAACATGTAGTCCAAATTTTAAAATCGAATCCCATGATCGGAAAGACAATGGGCCCATGCGCGGGCCGAGCAATGGATTGGGTTGGGTCGGCCAGATGGTAGTGACCACATACGCACGCAGGCGCATGTGGGTCTACGCCCTCTAGTCTGGTGTAGTCTTGTTATTACAATTTATAAGTGCAACAATTAATAAACGAGGAATGCAAGATAGTTAATTAAGACCTATAAGAGCAACTCCAATCGTAGCTTGATTGTGGAGTTGAACGCCACTTTGCCTTGTGAGTTTTCTCCAATAGCCGCCGACAACTAGCGGTAGATTGGAGTCTTTGCATTTGAAAACGGTACCATTACTGTGTCCATGTTCATACAGTAGTGGTATTATTTTATTTTATTTTTCTTTTTAATTATCCTATTTATATTAATTTATATTAAGTTTATTAATTATTATTATATTTAATTAATTGCATATTAATTTAATGTAATTTAAATTTAAATTTATTAATTATTATAATTATATTACAATAAAAATACAATATTTTAAAATATAAAATTTAAACAAGTTGTTACATAAATTAGACAATAATATTAAAATTAAACTAGCATAAAAATACGATAACATTAAATTAAGGAAACAAAGAAATATAGTAAGTTTCAAAATCGCTACAGGAGCCTCAAAGTCGCTTCGAATCCTCTAACGTCATTGCTAAATCCTTCAAGATCCGAAAAATCACCTCCATGACTTGGTTGTACTTGTCTTTGAAATTTATTTTTTTCTTGTTCGTTCTTGAAGTAACCTTATCGAATGGGATCGAAATCTGTCGCATCTATCATTAAAATCTTATTATCCGATTCACACCTTTGAAAAGCAATAAGTCTACATTATTTGCTTGGTAGCTTTGTTCTTTGCTTCAATTTTACGCATTTGTAATAGCGAAAATTCTCTCTTATTGTGGATGAGTTCTCCATTGATTATTCAATTCTCTTATTTCCTTGTTCAATTGCTTTCAAAACACCGACATATCTTCATGATTTTACCTTTTTTTTTAACACCATCTACATTTTTTGATGATCAAGAACCACTGCTACTACCATCGGGTTAAATTGATATTGGAAGAAGGCTACCCATCGGGTGAGATAGGAGATTAGGTGGAGTGTCCGATCACGATGAAGGCCTTTGTTTTCGAGAGCTTTGTGTATTGCAACCAAACTTTGCAAAATCTTTCATAATATACCACATATACTCGAACTTAAATCCTTTTGGATATTTTTCATCGCCCGCCATCATTTGTTCTACCGAGTAAAGCTGAATAATTAAGAAAATGTGTTATACTTAGTAAAAAGAAATAAAAAAAAATATCAAACCAAATAAATGAGTCGTCCTTACAATATCATATTCGAAGCTCCGATTGGATTGAGACATTCCATATGTTGTACCCGATATTTGAAAGATTTATTAGAACTCGTAATTGATTGCATGCGAGTTCCAAGTGATCTAGATCTTGATCAACCATATTTGAAGAAGGTTTGTATGCGTATTTATAGAGATCCATAATGCGAATCCACATTGAGTTGATTTTTGGTATATTCATGTTACTAAATCTTGGGATATTTCCAAGTAACAATGACAAAGATATTTATCTTCATCAATTGTGTAATTGGGATTTCGAGGCGAAACCATGTAATTTTAAAGAGAATAATTGAGATGGAAAAGAGTGTTGTGTGTGTTAAAATGTGTAGGAGATAGGTCATATATATAGAGGCAAAAATGATCCAAATAGGATGTTAATTGAATGGTGTAGATTTGAAGGAAATCCGAATGAATGGTGGTCGTATGTTGGCCCGATTTTGAAGGTAAAAGATGGTGGATATGTGTATGCGCAAAGTGAGTCCATTAATTTGATACAAGATAGGTGTTGCAAAGTGACTCCATTAATTTGATTGTGGATAGATGTCGCAAAGTGTTGATGGATGATGGGCCTCTACAAAACATGTACAAAGCATGGGTACAACTAGGTAAAATACGTGGGTTTGATTTGATTCCAATACAAAAGGCATGTGTTAGCAAATAATGTTACAAAATCTTATCGAATATCTAAATTGATAGTTATGCATTGCGGGGATGGCCACATGAGTTATGATGGTCTACCGTTAATGAAGGGATGGGGTTGAAGTTGAAAAATGGGTTGGCGGCAGGTTGTAAATGGGTTGGTGAATAGGTTTGGCGATAGTTAAATGGGTTGGCGACTCAGGCTGTATTATTATTTAAGATGATGCACTCTCATAATTAACACATTCATCTCTTATGTCCAATTCTTGGCGTGACTACATTTTCTTCTTCTAACTCGATTTCATTTGATGAGCTTGAGCAGTTGATCAATGAATGCGATGATGAACATCAAATCATGGGTCGACATATTTTGAATAACAATCTTTTTTGTAGCAAATATCATCGGATCTCAAGCTACAAGACTCCACGTAAGCTCGGTTCTTGGTCACATGGTGATCTACCGTGATCGAAAGGAGTAGCTCATCGTCTATTCGATGACTATTTTCCTAAGAATCCAACGGTTGGATAAATGAATGTTTCATAGATGTTTTCGAATGTCTCGGAGTTTATTCCTTTTCAAATTGTTGATGATGTCAAGAATCATAATGGTTCGTTCAAGCGATCTCGAGATTCCATTGGAAGATGGGGTGTCCACTCTCAAAAAAAATAAGCTGATGCCTTTTTCGATATTAGCGTCAAGGGATCCCACTGCGGATCTCCTCTTGCTAGTCGTGTAGCTAGCCTACTTTATATTGGTAAACAACGTGGCTTTCGGGGAATGTAAGGTAGTCTAGATTGTATACGTTGGAAATGGAAAATTGTCCTACTAGTTGGGCGGGGCTCGTACGTAGGTCAGTCATTTGGAATAATTCTTGAAGTCGTAGTTGGTTTCGACCTTTGGATATGGCATGCGTTTTTTTGTATACCACGATTTAATAATGATATTAATGTGTTGGAAACATCTTCTCTTTTCTAGGACGACTAATGGTATTACTCCACCCATACATTATGTTATACAAGGTAAAAAGTATAATGTGGGGGTATTATTTAGTCGATAGAATATATCCAAATTGGTCCACACTTGTGCAAACTCTACGAGAAACGCGTCTTGCAAAAGAAGCATTTGCAAAGCAACAAGAATCGTGTAGGAAATACGTAGAACGAGATATTTGGAATTCTTCAAAGACGATTTGCAATTGTTGCAAATCCCGGCCCGATATTGGAAAAAGAAACATTTGGATCATATAATGAAAGCATGCATTATAATGCACCACATGATTATTGAGAATGAGCGAGATTTATTCGCACCGTTGAAAAATGAAAGAGAAGTGTCGACTCCGGGATGTTTAAATGATATCAAATGAAAAATGTCGTATCAATCTTATCTTGCACATTACAAGAAACTAAAAGATAAACGACACGTCTTGCTCTTCGTGATGCATTGATTGATCATATGTGGGAGGAGTATTCAAATTTAGAAAATTATGATATTATGTAATGTTAGTTTTTCTATTATATCATGTAATTTTTTTTATTTATGTTTTTACAAGTGTTGTATATTGTTAGTTTTATGATTGTGGAAATAAATTAATCGTTTTTCCAATCATTTAAATATTTTTTTTATAAAATATATATTTTTTAATTTTTTAGTGAAATTAAGCACAAAAATGAATATATTTAAAGATATAATATAACGTAATTAATAAAATAATATATATATTAATTTAATAATAAAAAGTATCAAAATAGAATATTCAATTATAGAGTTCAATATAGAGTTCACGGTTGGAGATGAATTTGAAAAAACTCTATATTTTACTCTACATAGAATTCCCTCTTGGGGATGCTCTAACTCTTTACCATCTTTATTTATCCGGTAGTGTCATTTCACAAGTGACCAACTTCAAAAACACATTTCTCACTTGCCAAAACTTGATTTTGAAAAAAATAAGTATACTCCGACGATCTATGTTTAGTTATAGATTAACAATCTGCAATTTAATCTTATCAAAATTAACTTTTTGATCACTCAAAAGTTAGTTCAAAGTATGCAACTTTGAAACCAATTTCCAAAAAAGAGGTTATTGTTTATATTTTGAATCTTAGTCTCACGATATGTCTGCATAATTATCCATTACCTCTTACAACACATAATTCATAGTAAATGAGGTTTTTATTTTGTCCGGTGTTTATCCAAATTTTTGGTTTTAATTATACTTCGGGTTGGTTGGTGTGGGGGGGTTAGGGGAATTTTTAAATACACACGAGTTCAAGTTTTTAGTTTGAACAAGAAAAATATTATGATATTGAGTTTACTTGTTTAGTTTCAAAGTCGGTTTGTCGGTTAGTTTCCTAATCGCGTGATGTTATCCTCTATTTAGTACCACTTATTAACTTTAAGTCATTTTGTAATGTAAACGGTATAGATACGTGCATAATGTATATGCCAGATTTTATAATCTCACTTGAAAAACATTATTTACTAAGGCGAGTCGAGATATGCTTGTGCGTATCTTAGAGTATTATCGAAAACCAACACTTGTATGATTTTTTGACCTATTATAGTCCAAGTGACTTTACAATTGCAAACACCAATGGTTTGACTTGGGTATTTCCAACTAGAATGAGTACTGACAATAAAAACAATTCAGGATGAACTCCAGTTGGTCTAAGCTTATGATATATGTTGGTCCCGATATAATAATTTCGGGTGTAAAAGGGGGGAATACACCTCGCGGCAAACTTTGCTTTTTTTTTTAGATCGGGGCGTCGATAGTGAGTCGGTCCAAAATTAATGATTGCGAAAATGTGATAGGCCACTAGATAGTATATGCTTTTACTGGATGCGGTAGTTAATCGACAAGTGCGATGACGAAGGCGTGCAGTTGAAACGTGATAAATAACACAAATTTTGTAGTAGTTCGAATTCACAAGATCCTACGTCCACTCTTACTCTTTCTCGGCATGAATCCACTAAGGATACTCGTAGGCCGGCGAGTTGCCGGATCAACACGTACAAACAAACTATCAAACAATTTGTCAATCGGCTTCGTTCTAACTAACAAGATAGGGTGGGGGTTTTAGGGTTTGTTCAACAACAAGATTTTAAACACTCTTACTCCAAGCTTATGATTAAGCTATAAATAGTTGGAGTATGAACAACTAAGGAGAATTCTAGCGGTAGAACTTTTGGATGCAAGAGTATTGTGAAGGCTTGTTCTTTTGCTCGAGTATGCTTCTTGCTTCTTGAATTTCCATAACCTCGTAGAAAGAGGTTTTCAACTATTTATAAGGGGGTAGTTAGGGGAAATATCCGTTGAACAAGATTGATCTTCCATTGGTTCCGTGTTGATAAGCTGTCTTATGCATTAAATGCGTGGACCGTGTCGTGCTACGCTTGGTCTTGTTGTTGGGATTTTGTTATCTCTTTGGAAGCACATTTTTAGGCTTGTATCACGATGTGTTTTGTCCTTACCACTATTTTATTCTCATATCGATAAATATATATTTTCACATGTAATCATTTATCTTGTATAAAAGTTAGATTTGTGTAGTGTGTCAGGGTATCATGAAGACTACACAAATTGGTTGAAGTGACAAGATATAAATAGTTATCACGATTTGAGACAACTTAAGGATAAGTTGTCGTTTTTAAAAGTTATACGGTTTAGATAAGAAGTAGCTTGTCTTGGCTGCTTGTCTTTAGTGGTCCTGATTAAGGTGGTGTACTTATGGATCACGGTGTGATGTGTTCTCTGGCCCGACCTTATTGGAGAACCCCCAGATCTCGGTGACTTAGGTGGTGCTTAAGCTTGGTAAGACTTGACTAAGCGCATTTAACTATCTATCACTTTGACTTACTATGGTGAACGTCGTAGAGCCCAGGATCTACGTATCTTGGGTGTTAGTAGTTATTTGTGGCTCGAGTTGGTTGTGGGTATCTTGCAAGCTGTATCCCTAGTAAAATGGGTTGATAATATCCTGAGGAACTCGTAAGGATTAGCACACTAAGCCCGGCCGGTTAATTAAGTTCGGATGTGTTAATGAGGTCGAGTGGTACTACTCAAGAACATAATAAGATGTTAATTAATTTAAGTTGTCGGTGAGCTTAATTAATTAACGGATATTTCTATCTTAAATACGAGGATCGATTAAGTGCAAAATACAAGGCCTTGGTCGATTTGGGATAAAGGGGTAAGTCGGGTCGCACGGATTCTCTAGTGGAATGGATCTGTGTTTATTAATGTAATTTTGTTCGGGTGAGCATAGATAATTAATTAATTTGAGGCCCTTCTTTATTTCTTGTATTAGATCCGTGATCGACACGGTTAGTTGCCTTAGTTATTTATTGTCTTTGAATTCATTATTAATAGATTAATGTATTTTTACATTATTTAATAATGTTATTTATGCTGGAATTAATTGGTTTGGGTCAATTAATTGATAAATATTAGTAGCCCGATAGATTAATTAATTATATTATGGGCTAATTATGTAGAAGCCCGTTAGGGATATAATTAAATTAATGGGCTATAAATATTAATATTATATTGACTTTTGAAGCCCATATATATTAGTGATACATTCAAAACACACATATACACACATATTCTAATACTCACACCTTTTGAGTTTAGAGAGAGACAATCTTAGTTTTATTCGGTTCTCGACCACCGAGAGGAGAAAGGGCCGGGACGGAGATCGGAAGATGCGAACAAGAGCAACAATGGCAAGCAACTACAACATACGTGGAGGAAGATACAATTCCTCTCCTATTTATTTCCTTCGGTTGTAGATCACATACGAGGTACTACACTTTGTCTCCACTTTGACTATGAATGACATGACGACTGAGTTTGGTCAATGATGATTACGGTATTGTGGTCTTGCTCGTTGACCATCAACTTTAAATACAGTGCCTTGTACCTTATACGAGTCTTCATATTTGAATCTTTAGTGCGGCTGGTGAAGACAACGTCCCCGGGAAGTTCAATGCGGCTGAAAGGAATCGGCTTAGAAGCTCGACGTAGGTTGATGAAAACAAGCAAACCCTAATCGAAAGCAAGCGTCGTTCAATCCTAACTATCTCTGAGACAGAAATTTGAAACAATCTATTAAGTACATCGGTGGTTCATCATCCAATAGGGGTTTGGGAACAATCAAAACTTATATTATTTCCCCTAATTTCCCATTTTTTTGGTGATGCCAAAACCTATTCTAACTCTGACAAAAGACTCAAATGCTAAGTTCATTCAACAAAAGTTGGGACAAGAAAGTAAAGGGTAATAAACATTAATAAAGATAAGTCGGCTTGGACAAGAAGTTATCGTCCATGGGTCAAAAGATAGTTCGGCTTCATTGATAATCCGAGTTAAGTACAAGCTAAACTAATCTATTACAAAGATAATATGAAATCTATTAAAGTTCGGCCCTTTATTCCCTATCTCTTCCTCGAATTCCTCATGAGTCGAATGAGGTCTTCTTTAGTTCCTCCATGATACGTGCAAATTTTTCCATACGAAACACCATCCAGAAGCCCGGCTCGTATGAATAGTACACAAGTCTCCTCGGCTTGATTCTCTTATCGTAGTTTTTGGCTACATCTGTATATTTCTTTTCGCAAGCCTTTAAGAATTTAGCTTGATTACCATTACCTTTGTTTGCCCTTTTTGGGAGACGGTTCGGGTTGTTTTGTGCCTTGATGGATGCCCGGCTTTAAGATCAACCACTCCGGGTAATTTTGGTGCCGTTCGAGCTGCTGTCAAACACTTTTGAGTCGGTCTTTGCATTTGTACCCAGAATTCCTTCTCGGTTTCCATGATGTCGTTGGTATTTGACATGCGGTCGAAATATCTTTTGAGCAACATCGTACTTGTACTATGTTAGGAACTTTTGATCACGTTGTATTTTCACCCCGGCTTGTCTGATCTTTCACGAAGGTTGGTGTAGTTTACTCGGACCTCCAACAACTTGTGATTTTCGGTTTCGGTTCTTCTATGAGACTTCGTCAATTTGACCTTAAGGTCTTGATTTGGTGTTGTTCCTTCGGTTCTTCTTTCGGCTTCTTGATGAGCTGATCCTTATCGATGCGATCGATGTTGAGTTGTTCTTCGGTTTCTCATACATCGACTCGTTACGCTGCTTTGAAGATTGTGAATAGTCTTTCTAGACTTTTATTGCTTTCAAGCGCTTTAATCATATGCAACTTGAAGTTTGAAGTCTTCTACAATCGAACTATATTCTTGTGTGTGCGTGTGGAAGAGTTATAGAAGAACGGTGAAGTTACCTCAGCTTCGGTGTCGGCCGTTAGACGGATGCACGAAGCGTGTTGAGTCGAGACTCGAGGTTCGATCTCTGCATGTGATCGGTTAGCCTTCATCGGACATCAGACTCACTAGAAGGCTCCCATCGCTCTTCTTTTCTTCTTTAGAGTTCGGTGTCGGAAGGGCGATGGGCATGTAGTGTCGTTTTCGGCCAATAACGCTTTCCGTTCCTTGAGGAACTTGTCTTGTTTAGCTATGTGTTCAGTTCATTTCCTTTCTACTAAGTTTCCGGACAATCATGCGATAATGAATAGTCTTTTGGCGGTTGTAGCACGGCTTCGGATCGTCATCTTTCTTCTTGTAATCTTTCTTGTGTAATGAGGATCTTGACTTTGTTCTTCCGACTTCCTTTCTTAGGTAGTCTTTATTACCGCTAAGAGAGGACTTTGAGTATTGTTTGGTTCGCTCTTTTATCCCACCTTTTCTTTCATCTCCTCTTCTTGAGTTTCTGCCAAGAAGAACAAATGCTTTAGTAGCCTCTTCATGAGACAGAAGCCTTGCGGGTTCTCAGGCACCTGAAGCCTTAAAGCGTCGTCTTTGAGCTCTCTTTCCTCTTATTTGAAGTGTCGGGTAGCTCAATTTTTGATCTCTTGTGGCCTTCGGGTCGGAGAAGGTGATTGCGGTGATTGCAAGTTGAACTCCTCGGATCTTTGGATGGTGTAGGTGCATGTGCTTTCCACTCTTCCTTGGGTAGACCTTTGAATGATTATTGTTTAGCTCCTTGTTTGAGAAGGTCTTTCCCCGGAAGAGTTGATCTCATTCATCAAGTTAGGTGAACACGATGTGCATGTCCTCGATCCGCTCTCCGTCCTACGAAACGAAATTGTCAAGTTTACGTATGGCTGCGCTTAAGTTTTGTTATCCGTTGTTTTATCGTTTCCTTGGCTCGGTTCGTGAGGCGTATCCTACATATCTTTGATAGTCTTGCATGATCCGACTCTTTGAGATCTCCATCACTCAAAGTCGGCGGGAATGCCGATTTCGGGGCAACCTTGCCCCCAGTTGTTGATTTTCTTTATTGAACGTTAGGCTAACCTTGGCTTTTAGAACTTCATCACCGATATGATGATCGTCCACCCTTAGTGTCGGAGCGTAGAGTACGAATTCACAGGCACCGTGATGCAAATAGGGCCACCAATAATAACATCCCACGTACGGTCGTGGATTGAGGATAAGTGTGATTCCTTCCTCGTGCTCACAGATGTACGTTAAGTTGCGATTGAGAACATGAGCATTCAGTGACTTAGCTAATTGTTCTACCATAGTAACATATAGTGAGAAGCTAAGTCTGGAATGCTCATGTTACTCAATCACAACTTGATCTAGAAACATGAGAAAGAAAATCACCTCTGCAATCCGCGTGAGATGTTTAATTCATGCTCTGATCTGACAGGGTGGACAGATGCGTGCTGTGA